>JAXQHU010000009.1:0-15240 GCA_037041025.1 Entelexis sp. DX6506
TTAATCCTAGTAATACTTATTAATTATAAGATATTAATTAGGGATTATAGCTCTAGCCTTATAATAAGGCCCTAAAATAAGATATATTTTAGTTAAATTACCTCTAAATAGCTTATTATATAAGAGTAAATAAAATAAGTATAATATATAAGATCTTAAAGGTATTAAGAATAATAACTAAGTTTAAGTAGAGATCTAGGGTTAAGTCTAAGTATAGTATTTTAATAAGATATTAACTCTTACCTAGGGCTAATAAGTATAAGATAATAAGAGTTATTAGTAAGATAACTTAATTAATAAACTTTAAGGAGATATAAACTACCCTTTAAGTTTAGCTATATAGCTAAGTTATATTTACCCCTTATTATATATACTATAGGTACTAAGATTAATAGTCTTAAACTTCTTTTAAACTAATTAAGTATATTATATATAATAAAAAGTAAAAGGTTTTTAACTTTAATATTATACTTTTTATTAATAATATCTTAAACTTATAATAGTAAATAAAGAGGCTAAAACTTAATTCTTGATAAAGTAAAATAAGATAACTATAATATAATATTTTAATTTTTATAATAACTTATATATTATTAGATTTACTACCTAGGTTATCTTTAGTAGTACTTATCTTAGTATAATATTAAGGCTATTACTTTTAATCTTAGTATTCTATAATAGTAATAATAATAGTAATAGATTAGCTATAATTAAGGCTAGTATTATAAGTACTATAGAGACCCTAGGAGTATTTATTATTATACTAGATAATAGCTAGGATATTAGTAGTATTACTTAGTAGATAATTATAGTAAGTAGAATACTATCTTAAGACTATATCTATTAGCACTTTATTTATTTAAGGCCTAGATATAATTTACTTAATATCTTTATATAACCTTACTATAAGATAGGCTAGATTAGAGTGTATTTTTATTTAATATTTATTTAGTAGCTAAATAGGAAAAATAAGAGCTAAGTAGTTATTACTAGTCTAGCCGATCCCTCCTTCGCGCTACCTTGCATTTACCATCTAAGTGCTGTGACTAGGTAGTCTTAGATTACCCTGATCTCACCGCGATTCTTTATGCTGATTACCGCACAGGTTCTGCAGCTCGCGATGTTCTCGTCTTCATTTACATTGTATAGTTCAAATCATTCAGCATCCAAGCCTGGCCATAATTATGAAGGGTGTAGTTCTCGACCGTAAATTCGGAGAACGGCGACAGGTCGGGTATGGCGCCGGTGCCGTAGCCTGTCACGTCGCCGTTGGACGCAGCAAGGGGGACGCAGTAATGGGAGCCGAAGGTATCGCTTCCGCCTATGGTTGGGGAGGTTCTGTCGGCTATGCCGTCGCTCGAGATGGCCGTCTGCGACGTATATTCCGGAGGAGAATCGCAAGGATTACAGCTGGAGTCTCCTCGCTCGCCATTCGACGCCGCCTCCGACGACGCCGCCACCGTCGTGCCGTGGCTATACCAGTCCGTGGGAGCCCCAAAAGGAGTCACGCAGACCCTTCGCTCTTTGGCGACAACATATCTCTCATCGTGCTGCCGGAGGAGGCAGTCTACCTCCTCCGACGCAACTACCCGTATGAGCTCGGTCAGGACGCCGGCTGCTTGCGTCCAGACCTCGGCCGTGAGGCCGGCGGCTTTTGAGGCTTGTATGAGACGCGCTATGCCCCGTTTGCAGTCTTGCCCGACAGCCGAGGCCGGGTTCTGCAGCGCCAGCAAACCGAGAACCACGCCGGCAGCGAAGGCGTGGACCCCAAGGTGTATGTTGATGGGGCTGTTATGCATTGCCCGCAGAATCGGCAGTGATTCCTGGCTGCCGATTATCGACGTTCTCGTGGCTGATGCGAAGCACTGCTGCAATGCGATGGCGTTCATGTCGACGTCGTCGCCGCCGCCGTGTTCCTTGGGCTGGTCGGAGGAGTGTGATGGTGTCACTGGCAGCTCGGCCAAGGGTTCCTGAGCTAGCAACGGGGCTGGTCCGCCGTCGGACACGAACGGCCGGAATAGGGCGAGTTGTATGTTATCATAAGCCATCTGCAGGGCCATGGCCTGCATGGCGAACCTACGGCGAATGGGGTCCTCTAGCGAGCTGCCAAGATATGTCTCAACCTTTAAGACCTGCGGCACAGAAACCTCCCATGCCAGAAGGCGTTTGTGTAGCTGCCGAGTGCGTTGTCTGACCATTTCTGGCCTGTCTGACCGCGTTATATACGTGTCCCTTGAGAGCAATGCTGCTGCTATGATGTATATCTTTGTTCGATAGCGCACGTACGATGCAAGACTGATCGGGCGTATTCGCCCGTCATCCCGGCGCTCGGTAGAGCAAAGGTCGTCTGAGGGGATAATGTCGCTCTCAAGGTTTTCGGGCGACCGTACATCACATGATTCCCCGTTGATCATTGCTGGTTTACCGTTCGTCAGCGCGACATAGCTGGGAAGGGTTGTCAGCTCGAGGCTTCTAGGACTTGGAAGCAAAGCGCAGTTTCAGCACAAAGACGTACGTGGAACCTGTAAAAACACTCCACCACAAATGACGGCGGACCTGGCGCTCAACGAAACCTATAGTTCCCCAAGTCGACTCTCGGTGGAGGCCTATGTCTTGTGCCGCGTTCATGGTCGCATCCATGGTGATGGCGGACAACCGGGGCTGCCTGGATGATAGGTAGTAGCATGAAAGCAAGAACGAAAAGGCAACGGACTCGACTGTGGGCTGTTCCATTACAGATAGGTATTGCTTCTGGACGACATCAGCCAGATCCTTCTCCGCGCGGGCCAAGTCGATAAGTTGGGACAAGGAGGCCTTGTCTGTGGGGAAGTTCATGCCCAGCACTAGCACGATCACGCCCAACATGACGATGGGCTTTTTCCGGGCGTCAGCGAGGCCTGTCCTGAAAATGGGTTCCAGCCGGGCCTGGAGACTACCCTTGTCGATGACAGTCAGATACCAGTGCATCGAGTCGACGTATGACTGGAACAGTCCGCTGCAAACCTCTGGAGGAGGGAGTGTGGCGCCAATCAGCTCGGAGACCGGCACAAGCCTTTCCTCTGAACCAGAAGACAGGCTTTCTTGTGGAGGGGCATCGGGTATTGCATCGACATTCTGCGTCGGGGGATTGGAGAAACGGTATCGTTTGAGTAACTTGATTGCTGAGGTCAGCCGGAAGCTGGCCTGCGCATCATGTCACCCAGCAGGCTGCACGTACCCCGTTGGCTAGATACAGCGGTGACCTGACGGCGTGTGGTTTCGGGGCCGCTTCTTGCTGCTCCCCGGATGAACTTGGGGAGGCTGAGGAGGTCAATGGCCGAGCGGTTGGTGCAGTGCCTGGTGCATGGCGGGTGCCTGGAGAAGCATCCGGAACCCTGGTGGTGCGAGGACTTGGAGGCGGGTCGGGAGAAACCCAAAAGGGTTGAAGTCTGGTGGTTCCTCTAGGCCTTCAACGATGGCATGATTGACATCAGTTCTTCCCAATAACCTGAAATGGCCATGCCTTACCTGACTCTCTCTGTCGCCTCCCTGCATTCGACGTTTGCGTGTACACACAGTGGACATGGCCGCGTTCTGTCACACTACGAAGAGTCTCAGTGCGTGTGCATGATTGAGGGTGAGTTTGCATACCTTGAGCTTTTGGCGTCTGCACCTCGAACATGCGTTCCGGGTCCTCTTCCTTCCCAAGGCCCCCGGATACGTGCTCGAGGCATTTTGTATCTCATCTGCCTGCAGGTTGATCCAGGCGTCACTCATGTTGCCAGGGTCGGGAATCCGATGGATGTCTGTCGATGCGGAGACCGCGGGGTATCGTACGGGGAGCTGCGAGTCCCGTCGCAGAGGAGATCCGGGGACTGAATCTGGGGAAGAGGTGGACGAGTGGTTTGCCCGCCTCGAGGTTTAATCTTGCACATCTTTCCGCCGGTTCATGTACTTTAGGCATTTCCCGGCGGATCTGACCGATACAGAATGTCCGATCACGTGACCGGATATCCTAATCGAGACTAGACCGTCGACTGCGGATGCAAGGACCGAAGCGATACTACAGTTCACCAGGCGAAAGGGAATCGCACACCGTTTCGTTCGTACCGTACTATGAGAGACCCCTGTACAAAACCCAGAGGCACACGGGTTGCAACTCATCGCACCAGGTCTCTATCGACTGACTTTTCCTACAGCTGGCTCTTCCACTTGCGTCGGTACTCGTCATCCCGTCCTGGCTGGTCCCTCGCCGCAATGGCCGTCTTGAAGCCCTTCTCCCGCGCCAGCTTTTGCCAAGCCACACCCTCGGGCGAGTTCCTCGTGATGCCGTCAAAGATGGTGGCCAGCTTCTGGGCCCTCTCCAGCTGGCCCTCCATGAAGCCGTTGATGACCAGCTTGTGCATCCAGTTCTGGTTCACCGGGACCGTCTTAATCCTGTCCGTCAGAAGCCGGACCGTGTGCTCGAGCTGGTCCTCGGGCACCGCCTTGAGGATCAGGCCCATGTTCTCGGCCTCCCTGCCGCTCACAAGGTCGCCCGTGAAGAGCATCCTCTTGGCCTTCTCCACCCCGACGCGCAGCGCCCACATGGCCGTCGTCGGGCAGCCCCAGACGCGAGCCGGCGGGTATCCGATTCGGGCGTTCTCCGCCATGACTACCATGTCACACGACAGCGCAATGTCGCTCCCCCCCGCCACCGCCGCGCCGTGCACTTGGGCGATGGTCGGCTTGGCGCTGTGGAAAAGGGCCGCGAAGTTCTCTGTGTTCTCCTTCATCATGACGTAGTCGATCAGCGGGTCGTACCCGACGCTGACGTCCTGGCTGCCGTCGGTCGTGCCTCGCTGTGCCCGCTCAGCGAAGATATCGAGGTCGTATCCTCCGCAGAAGCCCTTGCCGCTGCCTTTGAGGACGATGCAGTGCACCTTGGGGTCCTTGTTCGCCCTCTCTACGGCGGCGCGGATGGCCCCGGGAAGCTCCGAGTCGATGGCGTTGTAGTGTTTTGGGCGGTTGAGGGTGAGATAGGCCACCTTGCCGTCCTCGGACCCTTTATACAGTACAATGGGGGACATTTTGTTGAACAGATGGTAGTATGAACCTGATGTTTTCTTTAGATTGGACTCGAGGTAAGGCCGCACACCCAGGCCCTCCCTTTTATGGCCCGTAAGCCGGCAAGATCCCCGCCGAGCATTGCGCAGCTCCTGCTCCCGAGGCTCCCTTAACCTCTATACCATACTTGGTAGCCGATGCGGGGGATGTCTGGGGGCGAATCGTGGGCCACTAGCACACCACACTACCCGCAGTTGAGGGTAACGCCCGTCTGCACCCTCCCTACCTTTGGATTGTAGACATCCATGTAGCCTAAACGATCCCCGCGATTCCTCGGCCTAACACTCGGCAGTGTTGTTGTTTTGGTTAACGCCGTACAGTCTATATACCATAGAAAATGGCGCCCGCGTAACTACCTGGAACCTCTTCCGATAAGCACTCGGCACTGTCTCAGCTAGCTTGGCATCTTGCTGTTCCTTCGCAGTTCCTGTACACATAGCTCATCTCGCCCTTTCTTCTCGACGCACAAGCCACAACACCTCCCTACCTCACTCTCAATGGCGGCCGATCTTTACATGCCGGAGGGTAATCTTCCTACAGTTCTCTTCGCTGTAGACAATGGTGTCTCTGAGAAACAGCCCATGTGGGTAGACGCTGACAACCTTGGCCGGCCAATTACCAAAGGACAAGCTCGCGACCTCGTCCGCAGACTCTCACGCGGCTATCTGAGCAACAACCTGATAGTCCCGGCGCAGCAGCCACCGAGTGTCGTCCTCCTCTACTCGGAAAACCAGACGCTCCAGTTCCCCAACATCCTCGCCATCATCGCAGCCGGAGGCACCGTCGCCACCTGTCCATGGCATGCCAGCGTTGAGGAGCTTCTGTACAGGATCAAGGTGCTCAGTCCCACCGCCATTTTGTGCTCCAACAAGTCCTTGGGCCGGGCTCTAGAGTCTCAGCTTCGGGGGGGGCACAAAGTCGAGCTCCTGGTTCAGGACTCGGTCGACATGGATGTCGTCCTCCAGCGGAACAACAAGTCGCTTCTCTCCAATCAAGGACAGGACTGGGATCAGACTTGGAACGAGGACATCGCCAATAGAGCCAGCGTCATCGTCTTCTCAAGTGGTACGACTGGCTTCCCCAAAGGTCAGCCGCATCTCTCTCGCAAGACAACCACGCGCAGTTTGTGTACTAGTACTGACTGGACGTTCAACACAACAGGCATCACCATTTCACAGCGAAACATCATAGCCATGGTCTACCAGATTCGCTGCCGGTGGTCAACCATGCTCCACGCCCGCACGCAATGGCCGAGGTCCATCGGCGCCCTCGACAGTTCCCACGTCGCCGGCATGCTGGTCAACTGCTTCCTCCCCCTGGGTGCCGGCCTCACCACCTACCTTGCCCCGGGGGCTGACATTGACCTCGTTCTGTCGACGTTGGAGAAGAAGGAGATCAACTTCCTCTTCGCCGTCCCGCCGATCCTCCAACGTCTCGCGGCCCATCCCAGGTGGCCCACCGTCGTCCTCAGCTCGCTGCAGCACGCCACGTCTGGCGCAGCCAGGTGCTCTCCCGAGACCCAAAAGGCCATCACCAAGAGGATGCCCGAGGGAAGGTTCTGTCAGCAGGCGTGGGGCATGACGGAGCTCACCTGCCTCGCGACGATGCCCGTCCCCGGCGTGCCGGGTCCGTGGGAGAGCGTTGGCACCGCCCTGAACGGCAACAAGATCAAGATATGTGACCAAGAAGGCGCCGAGGTCCCGCAGGGCCATAGTGGGGAGATTTACATTGCAGGTAAGTACGAGTATTTACCCCGGGATATAAAATGGCAGGACCATCTTGCGAGCGCAGGCTCGGCTGACACCTTCTCTCAAAAGGTCCAACAAAGACCAACGGCTACTATGGCCAATCCGAGAAGCAGCGTCAGGAAACATTCATCAATGAGTGGATGCGAACCGGAGATCTTGGCCATGTGGACGACAAGGGATACCTGTATATCACGGGTCGGAACAAGGTACGTCGTGCCGCCAGCGACGACAAGACAAATTAAGTCCATTTTAGATAAAGCACTAGCTAATCGACTCCTCAGGACCTGATCAAGTACAATGGCACCCAAGTATCGCCGCGCGAGATTGAGCTCGTGATCAAAGCGCACGAGGCCGTTGCCGACGTGGCCGTCGTGGGACTGGAGACGGACGACGGCAACGAACTCCCTACCGCGTTCGTCGTGCTCAGTGGTGACGGCAAGTACGCCTGTAGTAACGAGATCACGGCGGACATTGCGGCTTTCACTGCAAAACGTGTCAGCCCGTATAAGAGGCTACGCGGAGGCGTCTATGTGACGGGCGAGATTCCGAAAAATCCAATGGGGAAGATCTTGTACCGAGAGCTGAGACTGAAGCTGCAGGAGTTGCGCAAGGGATCGACGCAGCCACAACTCTGACGGTAACTGCGCGTGCTGCACTGACGACATATTGCTTGCTCAGTCTTCATTTTTGCAATCCATGTATATACTTCTGTGTCCCTACGTCTCAGGCAACAATTTAAATATCAGTCGGCTTCTCTGACGAGGACTTAGGTCCCGTGGATCTATCAAGACCTTTTGGTCAAATAGTTTATAGCATTTTCTTAGGGATACTGACCCTCAAGCCACGAGCTTTAAACCGCCATCTCAGTATAACCATCCCAGTGGTACAGAACCACAGTTTCTTACCGTGGTGCCCATTTATCGAGGCTTTATCTTCTGTCCGAAACATCATGAAAATCTAATGCCAAGACAGAAACTTGCTCATGGACCGTCTCACTGAATAACGATTGAGGAGCATCATTGTAGGATTATTTGTCATGTTCCAGTACCTGGATGGAGGCATCAATTTCCAGAGAAAAGTACTTTCCTGACCTCTTTCAGGGCGTCCGGCTTCCCCAAAGATGCGAGGAACTAACAACCTCGAGACCAAGGCATCGTTCTGCAACGACCCCTCAGAGGAATTCGACCGAGCAGGAAGTCATCTCTCAAATAGTGTAACGAAACCGTTCCAGTCCTTCAATGATCTTGCGGCCCTGGTCGGCTAGCTTGTTGGACCTCTTGAAGTGGACCGAGAGCAACACAACGATGACGACGGACAGACTGTTGCAGGCAATTGTTGCGTACAAACCAGGCCGGTAGAGAGGCGCGTCTTCAGTGCGGAACACCAAGGAGCCAAAGATGCCTCCGAGGCCGCCAAAGCCGACGAGCGTGGCCGAGCAGAACGCGCGCTTCCACTGGCCTCGGATGTTATTAGCCTGGTATGCCATGACGGTCGGCACGTTTGTATTTGCCGACGCGGCAGTCAACACAACTCCAAAGTAGCGTACGCCGGTGCTCTCGGTGTAGCCCTTGCGCCCCCCCTCAGCGTCAGCACGTCGATTGCCCCGTCAAAAGTCCGACCTCGTGGGCACTCACCATTATCACCAGCCCGACGACCGTCATGACGCTGCAGACGAGGATGATGGGCGCTTTGGTCTTGTACTTGTCTCCGGCCCAGGACACGACTACCATGAAAATGCAGGCGGCCACATACGGCGGGGCGACCAGCAGCTGAGCCTGGCCGAGCGAGAAGCCCATGCCGCGAAGGATGATGGGGAGGAAGTACGCCAAGGAGTAGGACGTGGTCGTGACGAAACAGAAGATGAGGGCGAATCCCCAGACCTTGAGGTCGGCGCCGCTCGCGGCCCATCTACGAAGGTTGAAGGCCTCGATGCCGGTGTCGTCCCGGTCGAAGGCGATTCTCTCGATAACCCAGTCGCATTCTCTCGCCGACAGGAAGTTCCACGACTTCTCAGTGCTACGGTCAGGAAAGTCCACGAGAGTAAAGTACCCCACGGCGGCAATTAGAACGGTCCTAGAGGGCGCCATGGTAGTCAGAGGACCGCCCGCAGCTCTCGTCTCAAGGTATAGGGAGTAGAACATACAAGATACCTTCAATGATAAAGATCCAACGCCAGCCTCTGTAATTAGCAAGCCCATCCTAGGACCTCATTAGTTTTGACACCTAGATTTCTCGACTGTAGTTGACTCACCATCTGCATGAGGCCAAACGCGAGAACACCAGCGAAAACGTTGGCCAGGCAGCCAATGAGATAGAACCCAGAGAACCGGCGGTGGATCTCGTAACGGGAGTACCACGTTGAGATGAGATAAACACAACCGGGCAGGAAGCCTGCCTCGAATAGGCCAAGCAGAAGACGGAGAGGGATCATGGCGTACCACTGGCGAACTAGACCATGACCGATCTGCAATGAGATCGGGTCAGCCTGCTCTGCCGACGAAATCTCACTAAAGCGGAATCTTGGGCACACATGATTACCATGACGACGCCCCAGAAGAAGCATATTCCGGCCAGGAAGGGTCTCGGGCCGATTTTACGTAGCAGGATGGTTGCAGGTGGCTGGAGCAAGGTATAGGTGACGAAGAAGAGCAAGACGAGGATGGACTGTTTTCGGGACAGTGATGAGCAGAAATCATTTCTCAACGGAGATCAGAAGGAGTAGTCTGACATATCGGTCTCCAATAAGCTCCAACTCATCGGTCATGCCAGCAATGGCCGCCGCGGATAGGTTGGTCCTGTCGATGAGGCTGATGCAGTACATCACCCCACAGGTGAGGACGAGGCGTCGATCGATGCGACGCTTGATTCGGCGCTGCTCAGAGGGCGTGAGGTCATCGACAGCCGAGCTTCTCTCCGGATCATGAGCCGCGACGCCCTTTCTGTCGGAGCCCTCAACATGGCTGATGTCTTGCACTTCCTTGATGTTTGCCATGTTGATGATAATGACAAGCAAAATAGGTTGGACGATGGAGTAATAACGCTCCCAGTACCATTACTCGAGACAAAGAGATTTGGTATGAACGAGATATGGTCGAATAGCGGGCACCAGAGCGCGGGTATTTAAGGGATACAGAGTCACCTGAAGACGAGAGCTGGGCCTTCTCCGCAAGCTCGCCTCGCCCCCTCGTTTCCCCACGGGGCAGACACCATATTTTCTTGGCTCGGTCTCTATACCTTGTCTAGGTCTTTGAGCAACTGGAGGGGAAATTTGGCCCGGGATCTAGTGTGCAAGCCAGATCGTGTCCATGCCGCTTGCGCCTCCGTTGCCACGCGGCCCGACGATAGAAACAAGACGATTCACGGCCTTGGTTGCGCGTCAATAAGTTCAAGATCACTCGGAATTCCGCATTTCTATTAGCTCGCCAGCTGCTCGGACTCTGGTTCAGTCGTACGTAGTTGGACACATGGATGTTAGACGATGAATAGCACTACCGAAAGCCGTGCACACGCCGCGGCGCTCGAGAAAGCCGGAACATAGAGGGGAGTTTTACTCACCTGAGAAACCCCTGGGCTCCAGGCCAGCCGGAAATACATCAGTGGGCAGGCTAGGCATGCGTCGCCGCTGGAGCTGAGGGTATGCTGGTGGAAGAAGCACGCTGCCGTCGGCAGCTCCGGCGGACAGAAACTAGAAAGAGGCCACCGGCGGTACTCCTCATCGAGCTGGGGGGCCATTCGGGGCATTTCATGGTCTTACCCGGGGCCACTAGATTAGTTCTCGGGTTTTCTCTTTCGAGCAAATGCCGCCGGAACCCCAACGGTGGAGCACCGACGTAGCCGGCGGATGTGTGCTAGTAGCGCCAAAATCCAATGCCGCTCCAAAGCCCGACCCATGCCAAAGGTGACCGCGAGATAGCTGACTCTTGTGCCGGGGATTCATCAAAGTGGCCGCGAGGCCCCGGGGCCCCGCGGAGGCTGATTATGGAACGAATGAAGCCCGACGAGAGGGAGAAGCTACAACTGTAGGCCGTGACCCGTGACAGGCGGCTGTGGTCATTATAGTGATCGTGTTATCAATCATTCAGCCAACCATACTCGATCCTATCACATGCCTTCGAATCACTGGTTCCACAAAGCCTCACTCCAAACTTGTCCTCCTCGCCTGTGGCTGAGGCGACTGCGACGATGACCGCTGGAAAAGACTCGGAGAAACCAGCTCAAGATGCTCTAGAGATGACCAGGTCTAAGAAACGCCGCGCAGTCCTCGCCTGCCTGCGCTGCCGGCAGAGGAAGATCCGCTGCAACATCGTGCAGCAATCGCCGTGCGGCAACTGCCGCTGGGACGAGTCGGAGGTCTGTCGTTACCTCGTCGTGCAGCCAATGGGCTGGCAATTCTTTTCCTGACATTTGTCTCGCAGTGCTGCATTCCCAAGAACCAGAAAACCCGGTACACGAAGCTTCTTGAGGATCGACTGGCCGAGAAGCTCAAGAAGAAGGCGCCGGTCAGAAGCACACAAGCCTCGACGCAACGAGATCTGCTGCCGTCATCTCAAGAAATGCCCTCGGAGTCGGCCAGGAACATTCTTGGTAAAGAGGCGAGCATGAAGAAAGAAGCGGCCTGTTACGCACCTCCGAAGCCCTTGAGCACCCTGGGCGGGACCTACCTGACCTTTCTGACAAATCCAGTACTGGCCCGAGTCGCCGTCGAGGATCTCTTGTACCTGAACCTCAAGGGAGCTCTGGACCTGCCTGGGGGTCGAGCCGCGGACGCTCTCCTCGGCGCCTACGTGAAATTCGTCCACCCGCAACTCCCTATCGTGGACATCAAGGCGCTTTCAGATGTACTGAGAGTGTATCAGCATGAGATAGACACCCCAGAGCCTCCTGGCTGCGACTCATCACTCACCAATGCCCAGGGCAGCTTACTCCTCACGCAGGCCGTCATGTTTGCGGCTGTAGGGTATCTAGAAGACCAGCAGGTCCGGGCCATGGGCTTCATGTCCAAGAAGACAGCACGGAAATGCTTCTTTGACAAGGCGAGGGTGAGCCTCCGGGCGGATTCGAATGTAAGTTTTCCCTTCGAGGACACTTGACTAACGACGCACTATTTACAGCTCCTTTACAATCTCGACTGTGAGCAGGATTCTTTCGTCACTGCTCAGGCGCTGCTTCTCATGACGTTCTGGCACGAGACGCTGGACGACGAGAAGGACGGCTTGTACTGGGTCGGGGTAGTACTCGACTGGATGGAATCAGTCAGCCCGGAGGCTATGACCGAGAGCAGGAGGAAGCTCTGGCGGCGCATCCGGTGGTGCTGTCTTGTGAGGGACGCGCTCGTCTCGCTCGGCCTTCGGCGTCCCATGCGGCTCGATGTCTCGACGCTGGGCGATCCTGAAACGGCTCTCGAAGACTTTGGCGTGGTGACGTCTCGCGACAATGCACACCTCTTCCTCGCCAAAATCCGACTGTGTCTCGTCATCGGCCAGATCCTGAACACTCAATACGTCACCGAGAACCGCAAGCTCAGCTCGGAGGCAGCCACTCTTGAAACGACCATGCTGGTCTACCCCAGGCGCACCCCAGATCACGAGGCGATCAGGGCCATCGACGAAGAGCTGAGCCAGTGGCAGGGCTCCCTGCTCGACTGTCATAGACTTCGGTTCTCGGATCACGTGGTGGACCAGGTAGTCTTGCAGCCCGAGTGTCTCGTGCGTCAGGCCACCCTGAAGATGGAGTACGAGCTCGCCATCTCCACGCTCCATCGTCCAAGCGCGCAGGGGTCACCGCTGGCCTCTTTACCGGGACAAGTCGACTCTCAGCGGTTATCCCATCTGAGAATGCTGCAAGCGGCGGAAAGCGTCTCCTTGATGGCACACGAGCTCGAAAAACTGGGACTGGGGAGGCTGGCGCCGACGAGTGTCGTGACGACGCTCCTATCGTCCATGATGACGCTTGTGGTGGAGCGGAAGAAGGGCACCGGGGGCTGGCCACGTCACAAGGTGGTCTCGCACTTGCAGCAGTGCCACCGGCTTCTGCAGAGCCTGCGTGGCATTTACAATGGCGCTGAGGTTGTCGAAAATCTGGTACAGGTGGCTTTGGGAGATGATGCGTCGGTGCTGTTCCAGGGCCCGCAGGAAGCGACCTCATCCCCGATCTCGTCAGAGCCGTCGACGGCATCGTCCCCGGGAGTTTTGGGGAGAGGCGGGAGCTCAGTAGGGTTTCCGGACGATAAAGCGCCAGATCTCATGGGTATTAGCGACTCGGGCAATGTCCATATCGCTGGCGGTTTTGGAATAGAGGACGAAGGGGAGTGGCTGGAGCATCATGATAAGGAGTTTGCCCTGCTAGAGCAGACGGAGTGGGCGAATCTGCAGGAGGCATGGTTTGCTCTGGGAGTGCCCTGATCATCTTGTGTAACAACTACTATTTGTTCTTCATGATAACTCATCGTACTTGGGGGTTAGCTTCTACCTGAGGATCAGCATACGATCCTGCGAGCTCCTCCCGGCGAGTCCAGCGACACTAAGGACGCAGAGCCCGGGGGACCCCTAAGCAGGGCGGAAAAGGGTGGCGACGCATGTGGTAGAGGGGTTGCTCTTTACTCCTCGCTTCAAAACCGTCGAGTCTGCCTTGAGCTTCTCGTCAATTGACTTTACGACTTCTTAACCTGCTGCTCACCGAACCGGCCCCTGACAGCGTGAGACTACTGCTGAACAACCCACATTCAGAGACTCTTCTGCCACCTGCAGCCTGCCCACGCCCACCATGACCTTATCTGCATAGTTTCTCCTCATCGGAGAGCTGCATTTCGTCGAGCAGCAATGGATGGATCTCAAGGGCGTCGTCGGCGTGACACACAACTCAAGGAGTTTCGAACAGGCACCAGGGACGACTTCATCCGCCGATGCGACGCCGGTGAGTTCTCCGACGTCGTCGCGCTCTACCGCAGCAACGACTCGGTTAAATACAGAGGGCCCTTTGACGAGGCAATGGTCGCTCACCTGGCACCCTCGCTGCGATACATCTGCCACAACGGCCCCGGGTACGACAACATCGACGTGGCAGCGTGCACCGCGCGCGGGATCCAGGTGTCCACCACCCCTGAGGTCGTCGACTGCGCGACGGCCGACACGGCTATCTTCCTCATGCTAAGCGCGCGCTGCGGCCGGCCAACATCCGCCCCACGGCGCTGCGCAACGGGCAGTGGGGCACGGCGACGCTTCCTATGGCGCACGACCCGGCAATGGGATAAATATAACACTGGTCCGCGTATAGGTACGTCGGGCGATACTAGCGAGTAGAGTTAATTCCCCGCTCTACCTTAAGTTATCTAATATATATACGACAAAAAGGTAATAGGGGGGAACTAGTTAATAGTAGCTCTTAGTAAGTGATAAGGGGCCCCTATAGAATTAAAAGTATTTAGTAAGGAATTTATTTAGAGCTACCTTACCTCTATAACCTATAATAAATAATACTATATTATTACTTAAAGTTCTTTAGATAAAGACTAGAGAGAAAACCTTACCTTTATAATCTATAGTAATTAATATTATATTATTATCTAAAGTTCTATTATAATCTAAAGGCTCTATTAATAAAGTACTTTAAGTTAAGGTAGGTTTTATATTAGGTAGTAAGTTAGATTTACTAGTAATTAATAAGGTTATACTTAATTTACTATCTTAATAAGATATTATAAGGGAGCTTTCTCTCTTTAAGTATATATTAATAAAGACTTAAATTAATTACTATTATAAAGGAAGTAGAGACTATCTATTAAGAGACTTATCCTTATATATCCTAAGGGTATTAATATTACTAATACTTAATTACTATTAGCTTACTACTAAGCCTCTATAGTTATAAGTAGTTAAGACTAAACTACTAAGGTAATTTAGTAATCTATAGTAATCTAGTTATATAATCTATCTTATAATATTAATTATCCTTTATTATCTTATATTTATACTTAATCTTATATTAGCCTATTTATCTTATAACAGCCTAGCTCTTAGTACCTTTATTTAAGTTTCTCTAGATCTAGGTATTATATATTTCTCCTCCTCTAGGTTAATATTTTAATAACTAATATAAGTAGGTACTAGGCCCTAGTTAAGTTATCTTATATTACCTATTCTTTTTAAACTAATAATATACTTAGTTAAGTTAAGAAGTTAAAAGTTAAAGTTTAATTAACTTAGAATTACTTAAAATTATTTACTTTTATTAAGGTTTATCTACTAGTTAATAGTTCTCTATTATAGACTTTAGAATCTTTAATTTTAAATATAATAAAAATAATTAGTTTTACTATAAGAGGTAGCTTAATACCTAGAAAGGTAATATTAATATTTAGTATAAGATTAATAGAGTTATATATAAGTAAACTCTCTATCTAGCTTATAAA
>JAXQHU010000010.1:0-17052 GCA_037041025.1 Entelexis sp. DX6506
TGGGTCGAGGAAGACCTGGCATACTCTTTGGTGTTGAATGCGCCGAAAGTGTGCCAGGTTCATCTCTACCCACTTGGGGGAGAGAGCGAGCCAGCCTGATGAGTTGATAACGCAGGCGAGTCTGGGTTCCCCAGCACCCGACTTGGCCTCACCAGCTGGACCCACTTCCCCATTTCCCCGCCACGGCCACCAACAGCCCGGAGAGCCCCTGCCGCGGCCGGCTGAGCAACTGAGGGGTCCATGGCTACGACCGGCAATGGGCGGCTTTCCGGGTAACCTCTCCCCGTCGCAGGGTCGGCCGTGTCTCTTGTGCTTTTTGGTCAATTTCTTTTGACTGAAGCACAGCACCTTCACTGGATACAGGACTCTGCACGTGCTCGAAGCTGACTTACGCGCCCGGGATTCAAGTGACGGGAAGAACACTCAAACATGAGGGCGAACACCCACAGACTGCGCATTGCGCTGCTCATGCCTCGGCGCGGCTTTGCAACATCTGCTCGGCGACTGGAGAAGTATGGCTTCATTGGCCTTGGTCAGATGGTGCGCCTCCCTTTGCCGCTGTGTCTTGGTTGCATCTCGTGTCTGTTGGACTAACAGATTGGCCAGGGCTACCAAATGGCACGAAACCTCCAGGCCAAACTGCCATCAACCGACTCGATCAGCATCTTCGATATAAACAAGCATGCCGCGGCCAAACTGAAAGCCGAGATGGAGGGCAGCCAGGCCGGTGGGGCCAAGGTGCACGTTGCAGGCACGGCAGTCGAGGCATCAACCGACGCAGTCAGTATATCCCCAGCTTACCATGTGCCGACGTGCATACTGATCTCTGTAGAACACCGTCATCACCGTCCTTCCGGAGCCCCAGCATGTGAAATCCGTTTATGAATCGATCCTTTCTTCGCTACCTTCGTCCGGCACAGATCGCCTCTTCATCGACTGTTCAACCATCGACCCGTCTACCTCCCGCGCTGTGGCAGCTTCTGTATCCTCCGCATCCCAGGGCACCTTTGTGGATGCCCCCATGTCCGGCGGCGTCGTTGGTGCCAGCGCCGGCACGCTGACCTTCATGCTCGGCGCGCCAACCTCGGCGCTACCCCGTGCTGAGCCCATCCTCCTGCGCATGGGCAAGCGCGTCCTTCACTGCGGCGACCAGGGCGCCGGACTATCCGCCAAGCTTGCCAACAACTATCTCCTCGCACTCAACAACATCGCTACCGCTGAGGCTATGAATCTCGGCATCCGATGGGGTCTCGACCCTAAGGCCCTCGCCGGCGTCATCAACGTCAGCACTGGCAAGTGCTGGCCGAGTGAGGTCAACAACCCCGTCGCCGGGGTGGTCAAGGGCTCCCCCGCGGAGAGAGACTACTCTGGCGGCTTCGGAATAAGCCTGATGAAGAAGGACCTTGGTCTTGCCATGGTCGCGGCGCAAGAAGCGGGGGCAAGGCTGGAGCTGGCCGACAAGGCCAAGGAGGTGTATGACAGAGCTGAAAAAGAGGATAGATGCAAGGGTAGAGATTTCTCAGTCGTGTATCGATACCTTGGAGGGGAAGATAAGTGAATCATGGAATTCAACGGTGTTTGTGCCGGCAGATCCCAAATTTCAGATCGGTGCGTTCTTCGCAGGTGGAAATGGTGGGACAGATGCTGAGGATCAATGTAAAGCACCAGTGAAGGCTGCATTTATCGCGGCTCTAGGCTTGAACTTGTTCATCTTGATTCATTGCAAAATTGTCATCAACTCTCTGTGGTCTAGGCGATCCCGAGGGACGCCCTCAAAGCCAGATGGTCCCCATTCATGCTCAAAGTGCCAGTACCCGTCCCTCCAACCGAGTATAGCCAGTAGCATAGCAATCCGGGCATGTTCTTTGCCGTGAATCCATGTGTTCCATCCGCGACCACGACTCAGGATTAGTACCACAGCTCGATCTCATGCCAGCTCTTCAGGTGAGTTTTGAGTTCGCGTCTCGTCGCGAAGTTTTTCTTGCAGACGCGGCAGAAGATAGAGCTGGGACAGAGCTCAGGGTTTCTACCACAGTTGGTGAAGCTGTGCTGCATCATAACGTCGCGACTGTCGAAAAGGCGATCGCAGTACCGACAGGTTCTCAACTCCTCGGGGAGCAGACGCTGGCGGGGATGAAGAGGGCCATTGCTCGTGTCTTTGGCCAAGGTGTCTCCTTGTTTCTTGCTCTGAATGCCGCCTCCGTCAACAGTCTTGGTTGCAACGAGCTTCTCTGCGAGGGTCCCATTGATAGGTATGGTAGGGGCGGTCAAGCCAGACGCGGTGACCGTTGACACAGGGAACACATGCATAAGGTCTCGCATGGTACTGGAGAGAACGGGATGCTGGTTCTGGTTCGAGTTGTTGCTAGAGTCAATCGAGGGAGACTCCAAGTCGATCAGGGCGCTGCCTTCACCTTTCTGTCCATTTTTGGCCAAGAAAGTGCAATTGGGCGACGCTTCCTTGTGGATGACGACAGGGTCGATGGCGCCTTTGCTCTCTGGCCAAACTTTCAAAAGAATCTCGCAGTCCTCACAACGAACTGCGCCAGGGTACTTTGAAAACGGTGTCCAGCAAAAGCCTGCTGCGGCGAGGTTCTCAATGGCAGCTGGCAGAAGGTCCTGCCTGCCTTCGAAAGTGGCTACTCGAGCTTCCTGGGTCGAGTGCATGATGCCGATGTTGAGAAGCAGCAGGTAAGGTTAACTTTGGACTTTCGCTCTCTGATTTGCCTTGTTATGTTCTATTCGTACAATGTCAGCGCAGAAAGACCCTGCTCTGCGATACCACTTACACGAGACGTAGATGGTTAGTACCGATGAAACGAGGATAGTCCGCAGCGCAAATCTGCCGAGAGCCCTGGCTTGGAAAGAATCTTGGGACGTTCTGACGTGAAGCTGAAAAGGGCAACAGGGAATATTCTTGAGTGTAATCCCAAGGCCTGAAAAATTACCTGTCTAGAGAGGTTTTGCGTGAGGGAAGCTGCAAGGTGGGAGCTGAGGCACCCATGAAATAGGGCAGGAGCCTGGCACCATGAGACACCGCAAGGAAGCCATAACATCAGCAATTCGTGCCTTCCTCTTGATCCAACTGCGTGAGCTCTTTAAGCACCTACCTTAGCTAAAGCTCTTACCTGGGCAAGACGGGAAACACCAAACATCATGCATAATACAGCACCTCTTGAAACAGGCATTCAAGTGCTACTTCCTTGAGGCCTAGCAATCCCAATCCTTTCCAGGCTTACTTAATAGCATGCCTACTCTATCTGTAAGAAGATTTCTTGTTTGTATCCACTGAGTTTGCATGAGGTATGTATCTGACTGTTGTATTGCCTTCTGGATGGTCTGAGGGGCATGGTACAGATTGGGAAATGCTATGCACATTGCACCAGAGCGAAGAAGATATCGTCGGCGAGGTGGCCGAGTGGTTAAGGCGATGCCCTGCTATCATGAGACATCTCATCAGCAGAGTCAGGCATTGGGTTCGCCCGCGCGTGTTCGAATCACGTCCTCGTCGATACCTTTTTGGTTTTGATGCCTTTGAGAACAAATAACCCACATTCTTCACTGCGTGTGTGCCGCTGTCCTTTTTTGGCTGCATGTGTGATGGAAGAGAAGAAGATTGCTATTGTTGTTTGGACTAGATTGGCTCGGCCGAGGCCCAGACAAAAGCACTCGGGGGTGTAGATCAAGAGCAGGCCGTGTAACTGTTGCATGACGGGCAGGGTGCGATTACCTTATCAACCAAGTACATATATCATGCGGCTCACATGCATTTATCTCTCATACTGACACTCAGTCGAATCACGGTTCATTGAAGTCATCATGCTCTTGGTACCGAGAAGAGAACTAATATGTCCCGTGCCTATTTCTCCCTGATGTACGAGCAAGAGACGTCCCTCATGCGTCCCTTGGGCAATGAGAAGTTACATGAACAACGAGTCACATCCAGGCCTGAGGGATGTAGCAAATGTAATTCGTGTTGCAACCCATCCGTGTCTTGAAGTTGATTGCTTTTGGACTGGCGACTGACTGGCCTTCTGTCGCGTCGGTGGCTGCTTATCGATAAGGCACCTGTTATCGTGATATGAAATGTTTCGCGGGGCAAACCTCTACTCTGACTCCCGTCGGAACAAAAAACCCATCGTGACCTGACAGATGATGCAAAGCCAGCCTGACACCTATTCACCTGCGGACTGAGTAGAATATTCAAACTGCTCGCCAGTCGCGCGCGATCCGATTGTCACCAGGGGCTCTTTGGACAGCCATCATGGACGCGCAAGCAGCCGAAACCGACCCAATCATCTCATCTTTCGATGTCCTCCTCAACCCCTCCCTGCCCCATGGCCGCAAGCTATGGGTCTTACAACAGCCCAACCGCGCCGATATGAATCAGCCTCCGTCTACCGAGATGCGACTCAAGTCTGGAACGGGAATGGTCGAGCTTGATGTCCCCATGGACTACATGGTCTCGTATGACCGCGACAAGGGCATGAACTACGGACGCCACCTGAAGAACTCGCTCGCTGTCAAAGCTGGTGGCACGCACGGCTTGTCAGGAGGCTTTGGAGTCGGAGCACCTCCCCCTCAGCGGAAGAAGCGTGGCGAGGACCGGGATGACGATCTCTTCCTTGACTGGACTGAGGCCCTGCGCCAGGACAAAGTGCTGCGGACGCAGACTCTCGGTGGACAGCTGCCGGACCACAAGGAAGTGCAATACATGATCGGCGTGTTTCAAGGCAGTATGTGCAAGCCGTACAAGCAATGATCTTAGCGTCGCTGACTTTCTACAGAGGATCTTCACCTCACGCCCGTATCGAATCTGGTCCACTTGCGCCCGCAGCTGCATCACGTCGACGCCGTGGCACATCAAGAGCGACTGGCTGCTACGACTGCGGCTAAGGAAGCCGCCGGCGCGGCAGGAACAACCGTGGGTGCCCCCAGCGCCAAAGCCATTCACATGACCATCAGGCAAGGTGGCGACAATCAGGTCGCTACTACGGAAACAATGCTTGACCGACTACATGCCGTACAAAAGGAGGAATGGCGCAGGCTCAAGTTCACCGATGAGAATGACGAGTCTGCATGGGATGTATACCAGGAGAGCCTGATCCTAGGCGGTAAAGAGGCTGCCAGGAGGGCTGCGGAAAAGGCTGCGGACGAAGCTCAAAAGGATGATGACGAGGACATGGATGGCAAGGGCAAGGAGACGGCTCAAGACGAGGAAGCAGCTGCCACAGAGGTCGACATCTCCGAGCGGGTTGCCAAACTTTCCACTACCTGGGGCGATGATGAGCTACTGGAGGCCGTCAGTGGGATCGTCAAGCCCAGGATCCTCAGCAAGGAGGAGCGAAAGAAACTGGAGGAAAAGGAGGCTGCAGAAGCAGAGCAGAAGGCCCAGGCCGCCGCAGACCTAGATGCCAAGAAGACTGCTGCTGCCCGGCGTGGGAGAGGCGGCGCATTGGCGCGTGGCAGAGCAGCCGCTGCAAGAGGCAGAGGCGGCGCAGCACGCGGTGGCAGCTCGGCAACCAACAGGATGGACCTAACCTAACACGATGGACCCCAGGCATTGAAGGACACCAATGGCCAAGACTCTATTGACCCAACATGATACCCACGACACAGGCGTTACGCACATGAGGTACCTTAGACTGCCAGAGATCATGAATACAGTTTGGCACGTCGACGAGGTCTAGACATGTTGCATTCCGACGCAAATAATTCCAGATTTGGCTTTCTAGGGACTTAGCAAGCAGCTCCTACAGCTGAAGACAATCAATCGGCCGGCTTGTGGGCCGTACCACCGATCGCGAGCTCCAAACGCAGACTCTGTATTGTACAAACAAGGCTCTTCGGAGCCGTGGTCCTCCCCATGAAGGCTCCTGCGGCATGGCACCGCATCTTGGCCTACCCCGTATAAGTTCGACCCAGAGTAATGGCGCCCGCATGCGCGTTCCTCCTTCAGACTGAACACGTGAAGTGGCGGGCCAACTCATACTGAAGTTTTACTCCAGCGTGCATTGCGCTCGGCATGTGGAGCGTTTTGCAAATAAATAGCAATTATGACTGTGCATCGGTTTCTTTCTTTGAAAGCATGGTCCTTACTGGAGGAGGTCAACGTCAAGGCCGATGGAATGCATGAAGAGGTTGACAGTGCCGAGACGCTGGGAGGCAAGAGCGCCAGGCAGGGTTTTCGCGTGCGCGACGGTGTCCAGGACTCGGTCCTTGACAGCCAGTACGAGGCGCTGCTGCTGCTCGGGGTTGGCGCTGACACCAATGGCCGCAAGGAGCTGCCAAACAATAACGTCCTCGCCGGCATTGACGCTGCCCGGGAACATGTGCGGTAGCGTTGGCTCCAGCACATTGAAGAATGAGTCAAAGGTTTGCTCCCTAAGAAAACAGGGTCAGTGGGAGAACCAGTCGAAAAGTACATATCAACACATACCATTCCTTCCAGAGCTGTGGGGTACCTCCACCGCCCTGCTTCAACAGCTCGGCGCGGCTGAGGACGAGCGTCAGCATGCTTGTGCCGATGCGAGTCTTGGCAATGAGGTCGACGTTGAGCTTGGTAATGATACCCAAGACCCCGGTAACGATATCGATCTGAGTATCATTGAAGTAGGCGAAGAGGCTCGGCATGACAGCATTGGAGAAGAGCTCGATGTTCTCACGTAGCTGGGCACTGAGATTCTTTTCGCCATGCGTCAACTGCGCTCCGCGGACAACGTCAAGCGCATCCAAATGGAAAACGACCATCGTCAGAATTGTAGTGCGTTGCTCAAAGTCGGTATGGCGGAAGACGCGAGGAATGACCTTCTTGCCCTTGGGGAAAGAGAGGAATGCAATGAAGGGGTGAATGGAACTGTCGCGAATCGGCTCGTGTACCTTCAACTCGGACCACAGCTTGGCGTTGAGCTGCTGGGCCGCTTCGACCCATTCGCGGTGCTTGGCATGGAACTCGTCATCGTTGCCGTTGCTAGGGGGAGGGGGCATCTGGCGAGCATGGTCCTCCATCATCATGACTGTCTCGTACACCCGCTCAATGTTCTTGAGTATGGCTTTGCGATCAAGGGCACTGGACTCGTTGTCGGCTCGCTTGCCACTGCCTTGTTTCTGTGCATCGGCCGCACTCTCGGTCCGCTTGATGTTAAGAAGTGGCTTAGGAGTCTTGGCGTTGCTGAACGAGATCTTACCAAGACTACCCGCTATCACAAGCTGGGGGTTCTTGGGCTTGTTTTTGGCGGCCTCAACAGCACGCTGAACTTGCTGCTCCATTCTCTGAACATGGTTCTCGGCGGCTCGACCATGACGGCGCATGCCGCCCGGCCTGCCTCCTGTCTGGAACAGATAGGTTTGTGCAAAATTGTTGAGAGGCTGATTGGGGTTCTGACGCTGACCGCCGCGGATCTGGGTAAGGACCTGATAATAGAAGTCCTCCGAAAGCGAGCCCTCACCGCCATTATCGATGGGATTACCCGTCGCGGACACAAGCTGCTGCAGCTGGATCCTGGTGATGAAGTTCTTGTCTTGCGGGGTCATAAGCCCATTGTCCTTCGACAGAAGCCAAATTTTGTGGTTCCGTTTGGCACGCTTGGTCTCCTGATCGAGGTACGCTGCCTTGTCTTCTTCGGATAGCTGCGCAAGGTATTGCTGCTGGGCCAGCTGCTGCTGTGGCGTAAGCTGTGGTCCGCGGCCGATCGATCCTTGGGAGCGATGGGTCGTTTGCGAAGGGACCGCAACCCGAGCAGCATCCCCTGAAAGACGCTGGGGGTTCTGGAGAATTTGCGTCGGCTGGACGGCCGGAGGTTGAGGTTGCTGCTGCTGGGACGCTTGGGGGCTAGCACCACCTGGAACTGGTTGTTGGTGCTTCGGAGGGTGCGACTGGGGTCGCTGCAGTATAGTGACGGACTGGCCCTGACCAGGTTGCGGGCCTGGCGCAGGATGCCCATGTTGATCGGCATGGTCTGTGTAATATTGAGACTGATGCTGCTGATGCTGCTGATGAAGCGCAACTTGCTGACCGTAATACTCGGGCTGGTATTGGTTCTGGGAGAGGCCTTCTGGCGGAGGGGCCTGGCCCGAATGCTTGGACTGTTCACGCATAGCTGCTTCAACTTCTTCCAGGCTCATCATCTTGCGGCTAGGCGCCGAACCTGTCGGAGGCTGCGGCTGAGCCGGGTGATAATCGGTAGTGGCCTTCTTAGCAGGCATACCCCAGAGTGAAGCATCGACATGAAGATCCGGGATGGGTTCAGCGTCATGGTATTTCTCGTAACCGGATCGAGCTGGCCGAGCATAAGACTGCGGCTGGTACGGCTGCTGCTGCTGAGTTGCGTAATAGTTGACGGCAGCGTGTGCGGGCTGGTGAGTATGAACTGCAGCGGGAGCGGCTCGAGGCGCGGGCTGTTGGCGGCTGAAGCGAACCTGCTCCTCTTCAATGGCGTCGGAGACCTTGGCCGTCTGCCCAAAGAAGTCGAAGTCTTTGCCAACCGAAGTAGGAGCCATCGCATTGTTGCCCCCGCCACCGAAGGTGTCATCGTTGAAAGCATCGCCGCTCTCGTCCAGTTGATCCCCCAGCCCGTCATAGGTATCGTCGAAGTCAAGAGCATCTGCTTCGTCGTCCCGGTTGGAGAGGCCGGCAAATGGGTCGTGCGCTTGCGAGAAGCCGGGCGCGCCCGTGTTGTGGCGGCCCGACGCATCGAAGCCGAAGAAGGACATGTTGAGTAGTTCCAACGGGGAAGAGAGTTGAGATGTGGCGCTATTCTCGTAATCAGCGCTCTGTCAAATACGGAGAGTTACTTAATAAGATTGCCCGAAGATGGCACGGGAATTAGAGGAGGGGGCAGCTTCTAAAAATGCGATATCTGATGCGAAGGAAAAGCTGGATGTAGAAGGGGCTAGCGAGCATTCGCCAGTCGTGGGGAGTGCTGCCGAGGCGCCGCGGCTGGCGCCCTGTGCATAGTCCCTCAAGGTTTGATGCGTCCTGTAGCCGATGCCTCGCGGAGCAGTCTGGCGATACAGCACTTTGAGGACTATATTGGCAATCCCAGGGCTGAAGCACTGGCAAGGCGCACCACAACATCAAAAACGACAAGGAACTTACCACTAAGAAAATAAGAGATCGATGTGTTTCGGCAGCACGGCTCTCAACGCTATCATGGTGAGGTTGTCAAAGCCGCCCAGTGATGGTAAAACCCGCGCAAGGTCAGGAAAAGCTAGTTGGAACAGAGCTTTGGAATGCTGGACGGATGCGGCGATGGCATCCGAAAGACGGCTAGTAAATCATGTAGCAATAGGCGACCACAAGACGCCAGACAAGAAGAGAGGTGGTTGCGATGAGGAATCCGAGTTGCGATCCAAGATGTGCGCAGGCTCAAGGATGGGACCGAAGATGATGATGCACTGCTTGGGATTGTGGACGAAGGCGGTTCGGGCCAGGTAACTCGCCATCCAATCAGTGTCGGAGTCGGGGGAAGCTGGGACAAGGGAACATAGGGGCCGTGCACGAAGTCACATGACCCTCTTATACCGGGGTGACTGACTGCCATGGATGGGCGCAGCTTTTCCGTTCCAACTTCAAATAGGGAAGGTTCTGTAGGAGGCCATACCTTCGTCATTCAACAGCGATCAAACACCCTATTATTTCCTGCTAGCCTTGAATTTGGTCTGCCATGTCAGGCAGATGCCATTGCTTGGTTTCCCGATTTTTGCAAACAAATGCACACGTTTCTTAAAGGGTACTTGCTCGCGGTACCCACGCCGATGTGGCTCATGTGGTCTCAGCTCCCCGAAAGTAGTACCAGAAACATGTGTCACAGAGCTGAAGAATAATGTCGTCGCCAGGAGGTCCATGAACAATGCTGTGTGGTAAAACAGAGTGGTGTGCCGGGTTGAGCTTCCGTGTCTCCCATGGCCCTACATTCCGTGCCACCATGTTGGCTCAATATAGGGTTGTGGCTGCATTCAGAGTCACCTTTTTGATTGCATTGTATCTATGATCGACTGAGCTGAGAATGGAAACAGATGCACCCTTACTGGGTCGCCAGAGAGCCATTGGGTTGGGTGTGCCTGTCTGGCCAGCTTCACACAGCGGCGATCCCCCGCGCTCTCGGAGGCTACTAAGGAAGTGACGGGCGGGGCATGCTCTGTCTGGTTACCCTTCTCCAGGAAATATCCCATTTCCATGCGCATTGCAGAGGTAGAAAATGTATCCGCCTGCAAAGAATGTCTTACGATCCGGCCAGGGTCTAGATAGACGCAAAAGCTGGGTGTACCTGAAGTGCGCAGTTAGGCGATACCTGTAGTCCCTTGGAGGGATGGTGGGACGGTACCTACAGAAGTTAAGGCGCTGAAATCCGATGCGCCCCCCTGCAAAGCCTGCCAAGAGCTTGCCAGGGAGCCTGGCATGGCAGCGACCACTCAAGTTCTAAAGACCCCCGAGATTTCGAAAGTCAAGTCACGTCGCGGCACGCGGTAAGACGGGAGTGACAACTACTAGTAATACGAGCGTCCTCCACCCTGGCAACCTGGCAACCCCCTTTCCAGCACATTTCCCATTCCTGAATCGCATTGATTGGATTCCGGGGCGGGGCCTGCCCAGCACAAAGTTCTGAGAGACGTGTTACCTTACGTATTCACCTGTTCCATCCAATCCCCTATCTTTCCGACCCGGTATTGTTGAAGATCGCCTGGCTTGCACCTTCCTCCCTTCAGCTCGCCCTTGTCTCTGCCATTTCGTTCTATCGCCTGGGACAAAAAGAAGGCCCAAGCCAACTCCATCTCGTTCATTACCGCCATCGCCGGCTCTCTTGTCTTCCATCCTCAATAGGCGCAGTACCTGTTAACGATCCTTGCGACAACTATCAAGTTCCGTCATCATGGCGGCCGGTTCAGCACGCTATGTGCGATACATCCTCTTCGCCTTCTTCGTATGTGACATTTGCTCCGCTGCTGCCGACCTTGAATCCCCATCGCATCCTAACGTCCTACTCCTTCTTTAGGGCCTCGCCATCTTCTATTTCATTACACATTCGAGCTACGAGGGCGCGACGCTTAACAATGGCGCCTTCAAAGGTGGTCCGGCTGCGAATTCGGGCCAGAACCAACAAGCCGCGCCGCAGTCTCCTTTGGCGCCTGTCGAGCGCCCGCCCATCATGAACGATTACGACCCGAAGGAGTTCCCGATGGCCATGACGCCCAATGATGCTGGCTGGAATGATCTCCTCGGCACCGCGCCAGGTCCTCGCATCAATGCCACCTTCGTCACCCTCGCCCGTAACAGCGACGTCTGGGAGATTGCCAAGTCGATTCGTCAGGTCGAGGATCGCTTCAATCGCCGCTACAACTACGACTGGGTCTTCCTTAACGACAAGCCTTTTGACGCCACCTTCAAGAAGGTCACCACTTCCCTCGTGTCCGGCAACACGTTCTATGGAGAGATTGCTCCCGAGCACTGGTCGTTCCCCGAGTGGATCGACCAGGAAAAGGCACGCAAGGTCCGTGAAGATATGGCTCAGCGCAAGATCATCTACGGCGACTCCATCAGTTACCGCCACATGTGCCGGTTCGAGTCCGGATTTTTCTTCCGTCAGCCTCTGCTCATGAACTACGAGTACTACTGGCGCGTCGAGCCCTCCATCGAGCTTCACTGCGACATCCATTATGATCCTTTCCGTGTCATGAAGGAAGGCAACAAGAAGTACAGCTTTGTCCTTAGCTTGTACGAGTACAAGGAGACAATCCCCACGCTCTGGGACAGCACCAAGAAGTTCATCAAGAACCACCCTGAACACATTGCCAAGGACAATTCCATGGGCTTCCTCAGTGACGATGGAGGCGAAACCTACAATCGCTGCCACTTCGTAAGTCATCATGCACCTCCTCACACGCGCTCATTAACCTAACGATGGTCCTAGTGGTCCAACTTTGAGGTCGGCAACCTGGAATGGCTTCGGTCCAAGGCCTACATCGACTTCTTCGAGTCCCTCGACAAGGACGGCGGCTTCTTCTACGAACGATGGGGAGACGCACCCGTTCACTCCATTGCTGCCGGACTACTTCTCCCCAAGGATCAGATTCAATTCTTCAATGACATCGCCTACTTCCATAACCCCTTTACGCACTGTCCCACTGGTGAACAGACCAGACTGGATCTGCGTTGTCACTGCGACCCGTCCAAGAACTTCGACTGGAAAGGATACTCCTGTAGGTTGTGATTGATCCATGCTCTTTTCCCCACGCTGACACGATCACAGGCACAAGCCGATATTTCGACCTGAACGGCATAGAGAAGCCAGAAGGCTACGAAAGCCAGAAAGATTAGGCGAGCAACCTCCAAAGCAGGGGATAACTGTACAACAACAACGATACAAACATCAATTTGGGATCCGCCTGGCTCCGGTCCGATCGCAGGGCCGAAATAGATTGGCGTGCTACGAGGAGCCATACACGTGGGGAGGGCGTCAAGGGTTTCTGTGCAATTGGGCATATCTTGGTATTTTTTGTGCCGTAGCAATGGAATTGATAGTGCCGACGAGGCACAGGTACCAAATGATATTATGACGTCTCCATTCCTCCGCATTTGTTAAGTGTTGTTGGTACAATAGCTTACAGCTCATGGTCATCTATCGATCGCCTGGCGGACCTCCCTCCCCTTGCCCCGATGCCGTGCCGTTATCAGCCTGACTGAGCCTTCTT
Source organism: Entelexis sp. DX6506 (assembly GCA_037041025.1). Classification (NCBI taxonomy): domain Eukaryota; kingdom Fungi; phylum Ascomycota; class Dipodascomycetes; order Dipodascales; family Trichomonascaceae; genus Entelexis; species Entelexis sp. DX6506. The sequence goes on from JAXQHU010000010.1 coordinate 12,691, forward strand.
GGGCTTGGGTGTCCCGTACTTGCTTCGACTCGTTGCCCTGTTGCCGACGCCGCCCAGATCTAATGCACCGCGCACCAGGTGATATCGCACACCAGGACAATCCTGACTGCGACCACCTCGCACAAGAACAACGCTGTGTTGCTGGATGTTGTGCCCCATGCCGGGAATGTACGCCGTCACCTGACGACCATTCGAGAGGCGAACACGCGCTGTCTTGCGTTGACCAGAGTTGGGCTTCTTCGGCTTCATGATGCCGACCTTGATGCAGACGCCCTTGAGCATGGGCAAGCTGGCTTCGGCGAGAGCGGGAGAGACAGCGTGACGGGCTCGCTTGCCTTTCCGGCACCCCTATGAATCGTCAGAAATGTGGCAGACCGCGATTTTCGACGGTATGGCAACTCACGCGCTTGACTTGGTTGATGGTCGCAAGCTGAGTAGGCGTCGTCGAGAAGAGACGAGCTGCCAGTGTCGGCTTCACGAGTTGTGCGATCGTTGCAGCTGGTGAAGGAAATAACGGCCTTCGGAAAGGAGAGGCAATCAGCCTACCCAGAATATTGCCTGCCATCGTGATCGGTAGAGCTGTTGGTCCAATACCTGTCGGCTTGCCGTCAGGATCGCCAACCTGCATCTCAAGACGCCCGGCCCCAAAACCCTTTGCTTACATAAGTTTTTCAATTTCCCGGTCACGTGTTTCTCGAGTCATTCAAGGTCCATGCGGAATCACATGTGTGGTCCTGGCATCTGGGGGCGACGGCTAAACGCCGGAAGTTGGAGCCAAATGTCTGGGGTATGGATATCCTCGGCTGAAGGTACGTGCCTCTGCCGGCGGCATTCGAGCAGCCGAACACGTCGGTTCTGTGAACGTCTCGTCACCATCCGCTCCATTCCCGGTCTCCTTGACTTTTTACAATATAGTCCTGTAGAATACCTATCGGCTTATTCCTGATTCACTGTTCTATTTTCCCCAGTCTCAAACCATCACGGTAGCCAAGGTTCATCATGTCGTCACTTACACGGGCCATTCGCCCCGCGTTGCGGAAGGGAACTACGACTGCTGCTGCGACGGCTTCGCAGAAGTGTCTTGCCGCCCGCGTAGCCCTTCCGACTCTGAAGCTGTGAGTTCTAAAGCCAGGTTTACCAGCCCGGACATTCTCTTTAACTGATCCCTGGCCTTGCTAGCTCAGCAAGACCGCTTTCAACGTCGACCCGACGTCTGAATGTCGACCACCCAGATATTACCGACATCCCGCCGACGCCGATCACACACTTCTCTGAGCTCGAGACAGCAATGGCAGAGACGGTGAACAAATTCGCCAACGATGTCATTGCACCCAAGGTCCGTGACATGGACGAGGCTGAGCAGATGGACCCCACCGTTGTCGAGCAACTCTTCGAGCAGGGCCTCATGGGGATTGAAATCCCTGAGGAATACGGCGGCGCGGGTGCCAACTTCACGTCCGCCATCATCGGTATCGAGGAGCTGGCGCGCGTTGACCCCAGTGTCAGCGTCATGGTCGACGTGCACAACACGCTCGTTAATACGGCCGTCATCAAGTACGCCTCGCCCGCAAACAAGAAGAAGTACCTTCCTAAGCTTGCCACGAACACTGTTGGCAGCTTCTGCCTGAGCGAGCCCGTCAGTGGCTCCGACGCCTTCGCCATGGCGACTAAGGCGGTCGAGACGGAGAACGGTTTCAAGCTGAACGGCGGTAAGATGTGGATCACCAACTCGATGGAGGCCGAGTTCTTCATCGTTTTCGCCAATCTCGACCCAAGCAAGGGCTACAAGGGCATCACTGCCTTCATAGTCGAGAAGGGTACCAAGGGCTTCTCCATCGCCAAAAAGGAAAAGAAGCTGGGCATCAAGGCTAGCAGCACCTGCGTGATCAACCTGGATGATGTCGAAATCCCGAAGGAGAACCTCCTGGGCGAGAGGGGCCATGGCTACAAGTACGCCATCAGTCTCTTGAACGAGGGTCGCATCGGCATTGCGGCGCAAATGACTGGTCTGGCACTTGGAGCCTGGGAGAACGCCGTCAAGTAAGTGTATAGCCCTTTGACATCCTCGCCACACAGCTGACGAATACTACAGGTATGTCTGGAACGATCGCAAACAATTCGGCAAGCTTGTTGGCGAATTCCAGGGTATGCAGCATCAAATCGCCCAAGCGTACACGGAGATCGCTGCTGCTCGGGCTCTGGTGTATAACGCAGCCCGCAAGAAGGAGGCCGGCGAGGATTTCGTCATGGACGCGGCCATGGCCAAGCTGTACGCTTCTCAGGTTGCGGGGCGAGTCAGTGGACAGGCGATTGAGTGGATGGGTGGCATGGGCTTCGTCCGCGAGGGACCAGCGGAGAAGTTTTGGCGAGACAGCAAGATTGGTGCCATCTACGAGGGCACAAGCAACATTCAGCTGAACACTATTGCCAAGATGCTCCAGAAGGATCACACCAGCTGAAGGAATATACATTTGGCGGTATTCTGTAGAAAAAGAGATAAAGGTTCAGCTTAGAAGGCGTCTTGGCCCAGGCGGAAAGAGGTACAGGTAGCTAGGTGCCCAAGTGCCGTAGTTGATGATCGCAAGACCAAGGGGATTCTGACACTTTGGTCACGTAACCAACCCTTTCTGTTTCTCGCATACTGCCAATGGCAAGAACCGTGTCAAGGAAGCAGTCGTTGGAAGTTGCCAGGATGTTCCTGGCCAGACGCGCAAGGATTGTCAGGCGAAGAACTATCTACAGCACAAATACCGAAGGAACCGAGGAAGTATTCCCCGAGGTATTTCCCCCCAAGGCTGGGTTGTATCGTCATTGCCTTGCATCAATTCCAAAGCTGCCATGCTTGCTGTGGGATACCAAAGGTGGTCGTGGCGAGGAGACACGGGAAGAGACAAACCGCGGAGCTGAGCACCAGGCTGATCTACTAGGCGCATGAAACAAGAGCAGCCGAGCCTGTCACACCGCGTTGGTTTGATCGTCTGTTCATCATCATTTCAAACCAGGCATTCCATATCAAGCAAGTCTATGGCTTGCACAGCCTTCAAACTCCCGCCGGTGTGTTAGTGCTTTAGCAAGTGATTAATCGATTTGACCGGGCATACTTGTACAGGATAGGTAGGCACAGTAGACCGGGCATCCTACGTCCCACCTTTTCTTGCAACATCGAGGTGGCCTGATTGTGCCGTTCATCCTCGGTCGGGCCGTGTAGGGGTTGGCTTAAATACTGAACAATGTCGGCTTGAGGGATTGAGGGAATACATATCTTAAGCATGGAACTTCACTGGATGAGGCAAGCAGTCGAGCAAGTACCTGGCAGCTGAGGTAAGGCAGGCGTCATCCAAAGCTGGATCAGGCGCCCAAGCCCCTCCACCTGCACGGGCGCACCCCGCTTTCCGAGCACAGACTCGCACTACACCCAACACCTACTACCTTACCTGACCGACTTACCTGCTTGCCTACTAGTAAACTAATGTAGGCCCCGATCGGCGAGACTACTAAATAGCTGGCACTGCTAGTAGTACGTTAAGATGAGTATACTATCCTCGTTTTAGTAGTTCTAATAGGTATAACTTAAGTATAAGTTATTTAACGAGCTATATAGCTATTTACCCTTGTTATATATATACTAAGTTAGTAAGGGTTAATTTACTAGGTAACTAAACCTATTATAGCTATAGAAGAGCTATTTTTTTGATGCTAGCCTAGTATTCTAGCGAGGACGCCTTACTAGCACTTATAGTTTATTTAAGCTCTTACTCTTACTTTGTTATTACTCTAGCTAGTATATAAGGCTAAAAAGTGAGGCTATTATGAGAATTATAATAGGATATCTAGCCCTAATACTTATCTAATAGAACTATATATATAGCTATAGTGATTAGCTACCCTTGAGGCTATTAAACTATTATATTATGATAATAAAGTTAATGATATTATATACCCTAGAGATAGGTAGTATTATAGCTCTTATCTAGTAGTAGCTAGGGCTATTATAGATAACCTTCTCCGTAGCTCTAAGAAGTAATTTAATAATACTTTTTAACTCTCTAAGGGTAAATTCTATACTTTTATTATTAAGCTATATTACCGGTAGATCCTCTATCCCTTATAATATCTATTAATTAACGTGAAGTTTATAGTATTCTTATATATTACTATATATACCGTAATATAGTATATAGCTAGGTACTACTTTTACCTTACTTAGAGTATTATATTATAAGTATTCTATAATATTATAGAAGTGTTATATAATATCTATGATATATATATTATCTAACTAGGCCCTAAATATATCTCTAAATATATTAAACTATTAGATATATATAGTTAGTTTAATAGCTATATAGGTATAATTAATAG
>JAXQHU010000011.1:0-18723 GCA_037041025.1 Entelexis sp. DX6506
TTAATTATAATAATAAGAAAATAAAACTTACTAATAAGTACTATATAATATTCTTACTATAGCTAGTATATAGCCTATCTCTTTATACTAATATATATTCTCTAGTAATAGTATATTATTACTTAATACCGCTAGGTAAACTCTTAGCGCTATAAAGACTAGAATTACCTTAGATTTATTAGTTAATTTACCCTCTAAAGATATTATTCTTATACCTAGACTTACTATTATAGCTACTATAGAAGTAAGATACTATAATACTCTTAGTATAGAGGTCTAGAAAGACCTAGGAATAAGGCCCTTTAATATATTAATACTTATATCTTAGGCCTTTAATATAATTTACCACTTTATTATACCTAACTCTTATACTATACTTCCTCTAGTATTAGTTACCTCTATACTTAAGGGGTATACTACTATTAATATTACTACTCCTATAATTAAGTTTAAATAGTAAGTAAGTAATCTAATAAGTTATAAAACTATTATTAAGTTACTCTTTATTAGCTAGCTAAGTTAACTTAGAGGACTTATATATATACTAATACTCCTTAATAATATAACTTTTAGGGAATAGGGTATACCTAAAGGTATATTTAGTATTATATTTATTATACTTATTACTTAGGTATAATTTATAATATATAAAGAGCTATATAAATAAGTTATAGTAAGTCCCACGGTAGTAACTATTTAATAAAGTAATAATAGTATAGCTAGTTATTAATTCTTATAGAGTAGGCGACTATATAGATTTATTTACGATTTACTTATATAGGTTACTATAGTAATAAATAAGTAATTTAAAGACAAGAACTGATGACTCAGCCGGCCATCTCAAGTTGCCGCCCAACGAAGACCAGACAATAGGAAGCGGCAGGAGATGGATCCGAGCCGTCCGTGCACCGTACACCGCCACATCCTGCCAGTACGGCCCGTGTCGCATCCGACTTGACGGGAAGGTTCACTGGCTGACTGCAATGATAAATAATCTGTGAGCAAAGCTGTGCCCGCCAAGGCGGTGGTCCGAGTCAATAGTTGACTGGTAGGCACATTGTTTCACTTGTCCTTCTGGCGCGTCACTCTCTGTCCCTATCCTGGTTGCGCAGAAGGACATGATCGTCTCGTCGGGCTGAGATCTGTGGTGACAAACCTTAAGTCCATCCGCTATTGAATCTACAAGTGGGTGCTGCCGTATGTAAGCACTTAAGCTCCGATTCTACACATAGCGCCAGTCATCTTCTGAGCGTGTCTGAATATGAGGTTGCCGCTGAGGAGTCCGCCGCGCGAAATGACCCGGACCCCACCATCTCTCTGGCCTCACAACTTTGTTCCAGCCTGCCTCACCCCTTCCAACGGGCCCCGAGCGCTGACTCGACTGGCACGAAGGGCACACTGATTTCTACAATGAAACCCGCCAGGTTCATCTTCTGGGAAGCACCTGCCGAAGGAGCGATCGGGCGACCTCAGGATCGCAGTGAGTACCCGGGCACAGCTCGAGAGCCTCGATGAAGTGGGTTGCGAACATCCTCGATCTGGGCTGCATCTTGCGACTCGCTTGACACGGTGAGGTGCTACAATATCGGTCTTTCGGCATTACAAGCGAGAGCAGAAGTTCACTCGAATTAATACAGAGCATATTCAGTTGCCATCACCGTCACGCAGGGAGCACGGACGCAGAGTCCGGGGGCCTCGTCTTGCGCGTGAGTGCCGTGATAGTCGCGATTCCTGACGGAATAGGGATGCTGACGCCATCATCGAGCCCAGCATGACATCGTGGCCACTACGATTGAGCCCAGCATGACTCCGTGACCACCACATCTATGGCGAGGACGACCGCGTGGGAACGTGGATCAGAAAACTGTCCTTCATTGGCATGCCTCCTGTCTTCTACATTACATATCTCTTGCCCACATGTACCTCAGACCGCCTGGAAGATTTGCCCAGTGCCTCAATGACGGGATTCAACTTCTGGCCACCCTTCTCAGCCAGCCAGTATGTCTCCCAAGCCCACGTATTGGGCCTGAGAATGGTTTTGCGAATCTTCTCCCCAAACGGATGCCTGACGCTGGGAGGGCCGTCACGCTCATCTGGCATGTAGAGGCCCGACTGAGGAGCTGGAGCCGGGTGCGACATGCAGGGCAACATGTCTTCTTCCGAGACGACCTGCGTCCAGGTTGAAGGCGTCTCCTCGGCTGGTCGTGGCGAGGAGACCTCGAAGCAGGCTTTCCCCAAACCCTCTGATAACCACAGCCCGCAAAGCCTTGCCGTCGTGCTCAGCGGCGGCGGCGATCGCCACGCGGAGGATGTAGCATGAGCCGTAGAGGCTTCCCTTCTCGGTTCTGCGTGGGTCGAATATCTTGACCAGGCAAGGCCGCAGATCCTCTCGTGATACCAGGTCCGGCGCCACGCTTGAGCCGAGTGACGACCCGAGGAGCTCTCCTTGAACGGCCGCCAGTTTTCGTATGTGGAGCACCGCGGGCGGACGCGCTGTCTCAACTGCCTGAATATCATGTCGAGGGGGTTCGTCGGAGTACGAGACTTCCCCCGCAGGACGACCGTCGGCGCAATTCCCCAGTCGAGCAGGGCTTCGACCACGCTGGAGTCGAGCGGACGGGAGGGGTGATATCGGCAGGCGATGTGAAGGAGGCTCAGTTCGCCATGGCCCTCCAGACGACTGGTGACGTCTTGGCTTTTGACGCGGTGAAGGAGCGCAAGGAGCCGTGCTGTCGGGATGTGGCAAGACCAAGGGTTCTTTCTCATGCCGTGGCCCCAAAAGAGCACCAGAAACAAGGGTCGGGTTGCCACCGAGACGCTAAAGGGCTGCCAGAAACCAGCCTCGTCAATGCAGGCGAAGGACGTCGCGCCATGGTCAAGCAGGGCAAGGGCCGTGTCCGTACATCCAGCGGCCATCGCCAAAGCCAAGAGAGAGGACTCGCCCTCAGACTAGTCATCCTAGACGATGCCATCGTCCCGCCGGTACCTCTCGCGGACAAGCTTGGCCAGCTCCCAGTCCTCCCAGCCATCCCTCATGCCGTTGTCACTGACCACACGGAGCTGATGCCGGAGCAGCCCTGCAGTGACTGTGACCTCCCCGTCGTTGCCGCTGCTTGTCGCTCTTTGCCGCCACTAAGGCGTGGAGTACATCTCATCTCCCATGTTTGGGGCTGCTGCCAGGGCATCCAGCTGCGCCTTCGACCGCGCAAGGCAGGCCATGTGGACGAGGCAGACGGGCTCCCCAGCGTCGTGGTGGAGTGGCACGTAGTGCAGCTCGTCCGGGATCCCGCAGGTTGTCATCGCCTAGATGGTCTCTGCTGGGGTCTCGTGGGCGAGCGCGGCCAGTAGCCGAGCCCACGTTCTTCCTCTCGATGCTGTTCTCAATGCAGCCGGCGTAGACCTGGCAGACATAGCACCCCTGCAGGCCTGGAATTGGTCCGGCGACTCGAAGCTCGGGCAGATCCAGGTGAACGGTTGGGGCCACGTCCTCCTGGGGGCAAAACAAGCTGTACTCCGTCGGGACACATGTCATGACCCCCTTTGCGAGTGGGCCTCTAGCGGACAGCTTTCGGATCGGCAGCGCGTAGAGCGGTTTGTGCGTGTCATAGCCGCCAGCGGTGTCCAAGTCGTAAAAAGAGACTGACAGGTTGCATCGCACGATGTAGCCAGCAGCGGCGTGGAGCGGGTATCGTAAAAACTGGTCATCGGAGAGGCGGACGACCAATGGCTCGTGGAAGCCCTGACTTGCTATGTCCTGGACGTAGATGGCGGCCTGCGTCTTCTGCAATGCCCATCAGCTGACAGTGCAGAGGGCATATTGGTCTTTGCGCTCGAGAAAGGACACAATTGCGGACCAGATCTCGTCTGGCAGCTGCAAACTTGGCGACAGCTGTTGGTTATTTGACTGCGTTCCATCCGGGGCCTGCCATGGCATGTTAGAAGGAAAGCTGCTCTAATGGTATTGGGTGGTAGACTGGGGGCGTACCTGAGATTTCTAAGCTGAGACCAGCAGAATTGTGCGGTCTTTCTCGAAGGACTCGATCTTGATTGTCCTTGCCTCGTCGGGGGAACTTCGCACTCGTTTTGACGCTGTGGCGGGGAGACCCGATGATCGCGGGTGCTTACTCGCCATGGTGGGTGCCTGTATCGAAAGAGTCAGCTCCGCCAAGACGGCGGCGATGCTGTCCTCGTGATGGTGATGGTAATTCGGTTCAGTCTGCGGCAATTGGAGGAAAGCTCTGTAAAAGGTCTAGAGGGCTAGGTTTTCGACATGCTCTACGTTATTTCGAGTGGACCACTGTGACACACATCTCTCCGGCCCCTCCACGTCGCTGACCATTGCGGCCGCTACCATCTGATAACATTACCGGTTTATACTTAGGGGCCTTTAGTACTCCCTTAACTCCTATAGTAATACTTATAGTTAATTTATTACTAAAATAGAAAATATTTAAATCCTCTAGTATACTAAGGTATATCTAAAAGAATATAATAATATCTTCTAAATAGTACTAGTTATTATCTATTATCTACTTAAGGGTTTTATAGATTATATTTATAGTTACTATCTAATCTCTTATAGGGTCTATAGTATCTATTATTTTACCCTAATTATTAAGACCCTTATAGTAATAGGTAGTAGCTAAGTGCTCCTAAGTATAGTCGCTAAAGTTATCCTTAAGGATAACCTTAGTAAAGAACTTATTAATATTAAAGGTAACTTTTCTAGGAATCTTAAGCCTTCTATAAAACTTTATAAGGCTAAGGTAAAGGGAATCTTCTAGTATAGGCCAAATTAGGTACTTTATAAGTACCTTATAGTTTAAGTTATCTATAGCTTAAGTATATAGGGGTTCTACGGCGGGGTTAGTAAGAAGTTTAGTATATTTAGGGTTTTAAAGATTAGTAGCTTAAGAGAGTTTATCTAGCGTTAGTACTAGTAGTTTAAATATAGAGGTAATAATAAACTCTAACTCTTTAGGCTTAAGATCTATTCTAAAAAAGGTATATAAGTATATAGAATAAAGTTAATTAGGCCTACCTAAGTATTTTAGTAGGCTTTTTTATAAAGTTAAAGGGTAAAGTAGGGAGGAAAGGCTAATTAGGGGAAGGGGGGGGGGGTTATAATTTAGTTAAGTTATTATTTAGGGATCCCTACTAGTAGGTAGATTAAGTTAAAAACCTCTCTTTTTATAGCTTTTTCCTATAATATTTTAATACTTCTTTTTAGTAGTTCTTACTAAGTTAACTTACTTAACTTTCTTTAAAGTAATTTACTATAATTTAGTTCCTTATAGGTTAAAAAAGAAAGTTAACTAGGAACTTTCTTTTTAATCCTTTAAAATAACTAAAGTAAATTAGAGGGGTAGATTTACTTTAATCTCCTTCCTTAAAGTAGTCTAATAGTACCTAACTACCTATAAAAAGGAAGCCTACCCTCGCTAGTTACTTTTAATCTTCCCTTAACCTTCTACTAATCTTAAACTTAATAACCTTCTTAAGCTAGTTAATAATATCCCTATACTTTAAGTTATACCTTATCCTATTAAGTATTAAGTACTTAAAAAGGTATAAGATAAATATATCTTATACCTAAGTAATAATATATATTATTATATTATTTATCTTTATACTTCTACTAAACCTATATAGCTATAGTTTTATACTAATAACTACCCTCTAGGCTTTAAGATTAGTTCTCTTAAAATAGCTTTAGTAAGTACTTAATTAAGGCTACCCTATTATTTCTAACTTATTTTACTAACCTTTTTATAGGTTATAATTACCTTTTTATAGATAATCCTTATACTAGCTAAGCTAAGTATATCTTATACTCTAATTACTACTAGTCTCTATATAGAGCTTTAGTTTATCTATCCTTTAAATAAGGATAGAGAAATTACTAATATAATATTTTAGTATTAGACTATTAAGCCTAATACTTTATAAATAATTTATACTATATCTCTAAAGTTATAGCCTTATAGGTATATTATAATAGCTACTATTCCTAACCTAATTTATAGTTATTAAGCTTAAAAGTTAGCTTTATATTAGAATACTACTAAAGCTCTTATAATCTAGGCTTTTAGTAGTAGGAATATTATACCTTATTAGTACTATAAAGAGACCTTTAGTATTACTATTAATATTAGTCTCTATAATAATACTTAAGTAATATATCCTTTTTAGGAGTATATTTTTATTCTTAGCTTTATATTTAATACTTATTTAAACTATATCTAATATAAAAAGCCTAATTATAATTATTAGTTTAATTATAAATTATAAGAGGTTTATAGGTAGGGTTCTACTAAAGCCTTAAATCTTACTCTTTATAGTAATTAGCCTATTTAGAGGCTAAGGTATATTACTCTCTATAGAGACCTTTATATATCTATACCTACTTATATTTCTAAATATCTCTTAAGGACTTTTAGTATTATTCTCTTCTTTAAAGGTATTATATTCCCACTTTATACTACTCTACCTTATAGTCTATTCTAAGCGGGTTTATACCTTTAAATCCTAACTAGTAATAGTTTTAAGATAATAAGGCTAAACTAATAAGGCTAAACTAATAAGGCTTTTAAATAACCCTAAGTATAATATTAAAGATAAGGGTTAAGCTATTAGTATATCTTACTAAGGTTTTAGTAGAATTTATAGTACTAAGTTAAAGTATAGGGAAAAGGGGGTACTATAGATATATAGTTTATTTATTTTTAAATAGTATTATCCCCTTAGGAGTTATTAAGTAATCTAAGAGCTAACTCTTAATATAAAAATAAGAAAGAAATAATATAAATTATAATATTAAGGGGGTTTAAAAGTAAAAAAGGGGTATTATTCTACTATAGATAAAAGGAAAATATATATAGAATAAATAGTTTTAGCCTAATTAAGGCTACCTAAATATTAAATTAGGTTTTTTAGTTAATATTATTTTACTAGTAATTATTATAATTTAGTTAGTAATATCTAGGGATCTAAATCTAAAAGTAGTCTCTAAGAGGGATTAGTTTTAAAGTTAGGTAAAATAAAGATAGAGAAGGCTAATTAGGGCTACCCTTATATCTATCTTACACTTATAATAATCCTAAAAGATCTATTATGAAGAGGTTACTATTAACTAGTTCTTAGAAACTATTATTAGCTTTAATATATTTATAGAGTTAGTTCCTAATATATATACCTTATAAAGGAGTCCTATCGCCTAGGGAAAGGAAGTAAGTTATATTCTACTATTCTAAAACCCTATATAAGCTATACTACTTAGGTCTTAACTTTACTATAGTTAACTTATTAGCTAAATATACTTTATCTAAGATAAAAACTAAGTCTCCTAGCTAAATCTTTTTAGCTTTAGACTTAAACTTTCTCTTATTATATATATATTATACCTATCTATATTAGCTTTATAGTATTTCTTTATATATTTTATAACCTTAACCCTATCTTTATAGAAGTCTATTAAAGCTTAGATTTATAACTTTAGTAGCTCTTTATAAGTTTTTATAGTATCTTAGTTAAGGACTTACTATACCTTATTTTTTAATTTTAGTAGAGTAAGAGGAATAACTCTATAAAGTAGTTAAAAAGGTAATATACCTAATAAGCTCTTTAGCGCTATCTAATTAGTAAAGTATATAATATATAAGAGCTTTAGGATATTAGTCTTCCCTTAGTAATACTAAACTCTAATTACCTTAGTAATAAGTATATAGCTAACTTTAAATAATCTATTTACTTAAGGGTTATATAATAAGATAACCTTCCTCCTTACTCTAATCTTCTTAAGGAGGCTAGTAATATTACTTATATTTTTAGTGCCTCTATTAAAGATAGTTATATAAAAGATATTATACCTATAAATAATATCTTTATAAATAAACTTAGCTATACTAATAAACTTTTTACTTTATAAGTATCTTACTTTAACTTATTTAGTTAGGGTATATTATACCTTTATAACTACTTATTTACTAATAAACTAGATATCTAAGTAGATCTTTTTAAAAGGGATAAACCTAAGTACTAAGAATATTATAGGGTTATCTTTCTTTATAATATACTTTTAATATATATATAACTTAACTAGCTTATTAATATACTAAAATATACCTACCTAAAAGTAATATTAGGCTAAGTATTAATATATTATATCTCTCTTATAATACTTTAATTTAATATAGGTAGTCTTAATAAGGTTTACCTACTCTTTTAGAGTATTAATAATATATTATAGAAAAGGGTATTTTATAGTTAGTTAGTACTAAAGGGTTTTATCTTAGTAGAAATAGTAAGTTATTACTTAATACTAAAGTTTATACCTCTTAAGTATTATTATACTAGTTAAGTACTTTATAGTAACTAGAAAATAAGTAATCTATTTATATTACTATATTTAAACTTAATTAGGCCTACTTATAAGTATTTCCGCGGCTAACTCTAAATCTTTTATATATATATATATTATCCCTATAGTTAAGATAGTAAAGATCTAAGTATTAATATATTTATTAATATTACCTTTAATAGCTCTATTATATATATTAGATAGACCTTTAGGCTTCTATAATAATTTATCTATAATAGTATTCTTTATCCCTAGAATATACTTTACTTTAAAATTAAAAAGCCTAACCTAGGTATTCTACTTAGTAAGTAGTACTCTAGGTATATTAGAGGCGGCCCTGTTAAGCTAATAAACTAAAACCTAAGTATTAGTTTCTAGTATAAAGTAAATACTATATAGGTAAGCCTTATTATACCTTAAAGCTATTATAACTCTTTAGAGCTCTAGCTTCCTAGTATTATACTTTAGCTTTAGTCCTTTTTAGTAACTACTCTTATAGTAAGAAACCTTATATTTACTATTAACCTATTAACTAAAGACTACACCCTAGCTAAGAGTTAATATATCTATATATAAGTAAATAATACTTATATCTTTATTATAGTTAAGCTTAATAACTAAAGGCACTATAGTTAATAACTCTTTAAGCTTATTTATTACTACTTATTAAGCCTTAGCCTAGATAAACTTAATATCTTTCTTTATTAAGTAGGATAAAGGCTTTATAATATAAGTATATTTCTTATTTTAGATTCTATAGAAGATATAAATCCCTAGGAAGAATCTAATCTCTATTATTAAATAGTACTTAGTCTATTCCTTAATCTTAATAATCTTAACCTCTTTAAGTTACTTTCTACTAATACTATATATATACCTTATTAGTATAGTAGATAGTTAGTACTTAATTATTACTTACCTTAGGTACTAATAACTTAATCCCTAAATACTTTTCTCCCTAAATAGTATAATTTAGCTTAACTAAATAAAACTAATCCTTACTAAATATAAAATTACTATCCTTAATATCTAATCTATCCTAATTATACTCTATTATAAAGTTATTTATTACCTACTAACTACTAAGATAAAACTAGATAGTAAACTTAAGGAATAAATAGCTAAGACTCTAAATACTATATCTATATATTATAATATTTCTAAAAGTAAGCTCTAGTATACTATAAGTTAATATTATTACTTAGGGGGGTACTAATCTAGGGAGGATGTCTTTATCCCTAAATCGATTAGTCTATTTTGAAATTAATATAACGAGGTGGTTAGTGTGCTCGTTGAAACGGCTATACTAGAGAATGTCTTTCAGCTCTATATCAAGTGTTTGAATATAGCTGACAGACTGAAAATCATCTGGCCCTTCCGGAATGGAGAGGAAGCGGTCCAGTCCTCGGGCCAGCCCGAAGCACTGCTCCAAGAACCATGTTGTGTGTTTTACGTCTGTTGGGTCGCGCTGAGAGCATCTCCAGTAGTCCCTGAGTGACCCATCGGCCCAGGGAAATAGCAAATATCCCTGATCGCCATGCATGAAGTAAAGTTCGAGGGTGAAGAGGTGATCCGAAGTCGTGTACTTCCCGCCACGACTGAGTCTTTCGCATACTGCGACTCCGTCTAGGAACGACTCCTTGCCCTGGGCCGCGAGTTTCGTGAGAGCATACGCGTGCGGTATGTGGGCGGCATCTTTCTGAAGAAGAGACCCTCCCGGTTAGCACATAGTCTTGCCTAGTTCTGCGGAAAAAAAAAACTTACGTTTGAAAAGCTTTGGCAATTATAGCTGGCAGGATGGATGATGACCCTTCGCACCGTGGATTCGGCCCCCACTCTCGCCTCACCGGCGTCGATGAAAGGAAGCACACAATCTGCGTTTAGCTCGTGATAGAAGACACGTCGATCATCAGGCGTGGGGAGTTGGAAGAATGGTATATGGACCTTTGTCTGGTGGGAAAGGAATAATTCGATTTCATCCCCGTCAAAGTGCTCGAAACAGGCTTCTAGGCGGTCTGAAACGCCTTGAGAATCTCGGTAGGCCCCATCGCTGTGTACGAGGAACCGAGGGCGATGGGATTTAAAGGTGCAGCTCAGGGGCAAAGCAAAGTCGTCGATTTCATGGTCTATAAAGCGACTGATTTGGTTGATTTTGCCCATGAGGATGAGGATGGCCATGATTCTGCGGCGCCGGGGCACCCATCGTGATTGACCTGAATCTGTGTCGTGCAGGCTAGCTGGGAACCTCAAGACAATTTGTCTTTCGAGTGGGCTTTTTGAGAAGGTCTCTTGCACGATGTGCTCGATTTCTTCCTCAGTGTAGCGACGAGGGACTTCCGACAGAAACATCGAGCTCGTCCTTTCTGGCGTCACGATATTGCTGAGTTCATTGAGCGGCAAAAACTTCTTCCCGTGGTCGAGCGCGCTGGGAATGAGAGCTTGTCTCAACAGCGTTTTAACAGACTTTACAGTAACCTCGGGGTCCATCGTACTCGCCGACTGGTAAGTGCTTTTTGT
The DNA here is from genome assembly GCA_037041025.1 of Entelexis sp. DX6506. NCBI lineage: Eukaryota > Fungi > Ascomycota > Dipodascomycetes > Dipodascales > Trichomonascaceae > Entelexis > Entelexis sp. DX6506. Next base: position 10,877 of record JAXQHU010000011.1, read on the forward strand.
TTCGCCACGGGTCCGGATATTGTCTCGATATGCGTGCCTTAGCATTCCCCTCGCCGGCATCGTCTCGATATATCGGAATGGAAGAGTGGTAGCAGCCTCTCTGAGCTCGAAAAGGTCCTCAGTTGATTGCGGTTTTTCATCGTTCACCCCAAAGTTGAAGGCTGTGGGATTTTCCGCCATGTTGGCCCAGGTCTAGTCGGTCAGGCCGGCACGGTTTCCAGCGTTTGCCGACGCCGGAGTGCGTCAGCTCGAATATTTGAAGGTAGAGGATTCCAGAGCAAGTAGTCATGTGAGGCACCTAGAGATTCAGAAGAAGATGTCTCTCAAGCTGATTGAGAAGATGAAAGGATTGGCACCCTTAGGCAGCTTCTTGGCTCGAGCCTTGTCTTGCCGCGCCCAGAAGGGAAAGGTGTGCTCAGGGTTCGCCTGTCCTTGTCAGATGTTTGAGACTTTGCACTGCCACATTTTCGAAGACTGCATATGCAGATGCATGGATGGCGAGTAACTCGAGTAGTGTAAGCCAATCGCTAAACCTCCAAGCCACCGCCATGAGCTGGCCTGCATTGCCAGCTTGCCAAGTTCTCACAAAAGGCTTTCTTTTTAGAAGCGTCCCTGCACAGAGTGGGGTGGACGAAAGCGCCCCTGCAGCTCGTCCATGTCTCGATCGTGATTTTGGATACATGTGGCTAGAAATTGAAGGGATGTACGAACAGTATTTGATTGCCTGCTAGAAGGCGCTCTTCTATAAGCCGCTGAAGACTCTTTCATCTACGTCAGTGCACTTATTCCCAGCCCCGCAACAGCTCCTCAAAAGTGGTACGCAGCTCTTCCGACGCATCGGGCCGAGCCACCTCGAGAATATCCCGCGGCGTCAACCCCTTCCCGTTCCTTTCTGCCGGATCAACCCCGCTGAGCTTCCGATGAGAAAGCATCTTCATCGTCTCCGCCGAGGCATAGTGTGCCACAAGGTGCGTCATGGCATAGGCGGTCGTGGTAATTCTACGATAGTCAGCCCCCCTGTCGAGGAGGACCGTCAACACATCGATGTGGTTGTAGCAGAGCGCCTGGAGGAAGGGTGTGTACCCCCAGTCATCCGCCGTCTCGATCTGCGCTCCTGCACCGAGGAGAAACATCACGGCTCGCATGTTTCCTTGCCCCGCGGCCAAGAGGAGCGGTGTGGCGCCCGTCGCGTCGCGAGCTTCGAGATTCAGGTCACGTCCTCGAAGAGCGTCAAAAATACTCACGCCTGCTCGCACAGCTCTGTCCGCCTCGGTCTCGGCACCCGCATCTTCTGCTGCTCCCCTAGTAAGCTCCGTGGCCACTGCGGCGATATGGAGGACGCTCCGTCCCTCCGCATCCACGGCGTCAACGTCCGCGCCAGCATCCAGAAGTGCGATGACAGCAGGCACGTACCCCTTCTCGAAAGCGAAGTGGAGCGGCGTCTTTCCCGTCCGCCAACATGCAGCCCCAACATCCGCTCCAGCGCGAAGCAGCGCCCGGATGGCGGCGACGTCACCCCTCGCGCTCGCCCACGAGAGTGGTGTTCGGCCCTGTACGTCCTGGGCGTCGATCTCGTTGCGCGCCGTGACGTCAAGGTAGTCGGGGAGGGAGAGTAGCGTTAGGCCTAGGACGACCTTGTGAAGGGGCGAGAAGCGACGGGTTTCGAGATCTTCCATCTCTTCATGTGAGGTGAGCGTTTTCCAGGACGTCTTGTCAGCTGATTCGTGCAGGACATAGTCCCATACAACATCCGCAGGGGTTCTGCGGACAACGGATTAGTACCAACATGTGTTTCAGGCACCTGGACGGAAACACACCGTTTCTGCTTGTCTTCTTGAAGGGGGTCAGCTCCTGCCGCGAGCAACGCCGCGAACAGGTTAGCGTGGCGATTCACGGCGGCGAGCTACGAGGAGACGTCAGTAACATGAAGAGGCTGTCAACTCTTCGAGGGGACCAACACGTACATGGAGTAGTGTAGACCCGGTGCGGCCGTCGACATCAAAAGGGGAACCCTGCCCATCCAAAAAGGCCTTCCGCAACGCATCAACGTTGCCACCCAGCGCAAAGTGAAAGACGCGATGACTCCCGCACACGAGCCTGGGTGTTCTCATAGAGATCTGGAGTCCCGTGAGGGGGTTCAACGCTATCGATAGACGGACCATACGGGACCACGCCCATGCAGGAGGGAAGAAGTTGAGCTGCATGGCCGTCGCTTCTTGGCGGCGACATGAGGTGTCGCTGCAGGGTTTCGTGAGCGGGCCACCTGACACCACCACGTGTGTTTGGCCAGCCACCGGCGCGATGGTCTCGAGGGTCGACACGTGAAGATTACGGTGGCAGGAGCATGTGCACCAAATTGGGCAGCGAGGGGATCTGGAGAAGGCGAGGGGGAGGAGGGGGGCTTCTCCCTTTTCGGTGATCAGGTTCTTCATCGTCTCCGGGGCGGCGTGTTGGGTTATCGGGCTCGTGGCCGGAGTGACCCCCGTGGAAGGATCGGTAGGTGACGAGCACGTGAGGAGAAGTTGCTGCAGGAGACGAGAGTTCTCAGCTACCGTAGCGAAGAGTTCGGCTTGGTTGAGGGCGAGGGCGGCAGTGGCGACGTTGATCTGGCGCTGCAGCGATCTCGTGCGCTCGGCCGTGACCTTTCTACAAGCTGTCAGTCAAATGGGTTCAGTTCAAAATCTCAATGGTATGTACACGAGCCCTACACGTTTAAAGACCCCAAGCAGAGGGAGATGTGGTTCCGGACAGCCTGGAGAGCCTCCTTGGACGCCTTAATCTTAGGCCGGTTTCGCGAGTATGCGAGAAAGTCAACCTTGAAGAGGGGCGTCACGTCACCCGGGCGTTGTGCGGTGTTGTTGGATGCTGATGGCGAAATCAACGAGGTGTCGGGCTGCGCCGGCAGAGGGCGTATCGATGCCTGCAATAGCGCGTCCAAGTGACCTAGCTCGCACTGCGCCGTGTTGAGAGCTTGGGAGAGGGCATCGATGCAACCCCCGCTCGTAGACTCGGACCGAGCCCACCCTTCGACATCCGGGTCGTCGGCGGCATGACCGAGAACGTCAAAAACGCCTTGTAGGGAGTCCCGGACCAAGTGGGCCTCCCGAAGAAGAAGCTTTAGTTCTTTGGGGGCATTTCGCAGGTCCCTGATTTTTTCGATGGTCTGAGCAACGCCCCCGACTGCGCTCAGGATGGCGAGGATCCCCGTCGTGACCGAAAGAGGGTCCATGGAGGGGCGACAGGACCTGTCGGTCGACTCGCCTTGGCCGGGCGGGGGGCAGGATACGGACTGGGACGACCCACATCTTATACTTCACAGTGTTGTGGCCATGCTGTGCTGTGCTGGCCTGCAGGCTGTCTTTCGGAGGGATGCTCTCGGACAGGGGCAGGTGATGGTATGGCGGCGACCTGCATGAGCTTTGGAGCTTCGGTGACGGATTAGTGGTGGAGCTGAATCTCGCCTGTCTGCCTCGGCCAGTCAGAGGTCAGGTGTGCGTGACATGGGCAGCTACATTAGGGCTGAGCAGTTCTTCCAGATAAGACGCATCAACATAAGTTTCTTGCCTGCCAATCAGGTTACCGGCGGGGTGGGAAAGGACTTTGCCTGCGAGCCGTGTATATAATAAGTACTAGAGTTTTCGCCAACGTGGATTTTGTCCGAGGGGTTCTGGAGATATTTATTAACAATGATTCCAGTCAAGCTTTCGGTCAACTCACAGCATATTTCCCGTGCTGTCTGTCCTCATGCTCTGAGAGAGTTGAGGCTTGTCTGTCTTCGAAAGAGTAGCTGGAGTAGCCGGCCTGACGATGACATTTCTGCAGGATGATGTGCAGTTCTCGACGGACGATTTTTACTCACCCGAAGAACTGAAGTCTTCATCTCCGATCATTGTTCTTCATGAGTCGTGCCACCGGGCTTGACCAGGTAGAATCAATAATCAGCGAAGGGTATCCCCTCAATAGCCTTTCCATCTTCACAGCGCTCTTTTATAAAGTCATTGATTACCTGCCAGCCGCCAAAGTGGGACCAGACGGCGAACTCGAGACACCAAATTTCATGCTGCTTGGGCGTTATTCCCCTGCCAAAACTGATATCTGACCCTCTATAAGACAAAAGCTTTTGCCCGGAGGGGTCTTCGGAGATCTTTATTTCTGTAATGATCGGTTAACCTTGGTTATGAGATGATAAGGTGGTCGGTCTGCTCGTCCAAACGACCCAACCCCTATTCTCCGACGCTTTCCAACGTCAAGCTCCCTTGATATCGCGCCTTAGCCTTCGCATTCGGCCCCCTTCAAAATCCGTCATTGGAAAGAAGCGGAGTAAACAGATCTTGATATACTCGAGGCTAAAAAAAAAAGCCAACCTAATCGTTAAGTCGTACCGATCTCGAACCAACAAGTGTCAAGACTTATTGGCGGGTGTTACCAGGTCGAAACGAGCGACCTATCGGCAGACCATTGATTGATAGTCATTGGAACTGTTTTAAACATGGCTTCTCGTGCTATTTTATGCTTCTCTATACACCACGCTCAACGACTTTGATGAATACGGAAAAAGGTAGCCGGAATCTTACTCTGAGACCCGATGAATCTGACGAGCAGGTCAGGGCCCGAATCTAGTAATATTACCAAGCAGATCGGGGTCCGAGTTTCATCTTATTACCGAGCAGACCAATGCCCATGTCCCTTGGCATCAATCCTCCGCACGTAAGCATGGATGATGGATGGGTCCCAATTCTCAATCACCAGGGGTACTTCCGGATGGTGTAATTCCACCGCAAAGCGCCGAGTCACCCTGTGAATCGAAAATCGCTTCGAGAAAATGCCAAACTTGACGACTCAACCCCCGGCCGAGAAGTCGAGTGTTCACGTAGTATCCTTTGCGGGGACGGGGCGAGAGGGATGGCGGCGAGTGAGTCACGATTTACAGCTTGATCAGGCATCGTGATGACAGGGCCTGCATAAGTCTTGTGCATGGCCGTCAAGTGCCAGCCCAAGTCCTGGCTCTTTATAGTGAATATTTCAAGAGGTGATGCTGGATGGCTGCTGGAAATCCGTGGAGGAAATATGCTGTAGGTGGTGCAATTCTTTGAGCGCTGCTCAGCGTCCATTTTGTCACGCACAATATTCCCAACATCAGCTATCGACAAGCTCCCAACGGGTAGCTTTCGGGTTATCTGGATCGCCCTTCTGCAGCATACATCTTATCTTCCCAACCCTGTTGTCCATAAAAGACAGGGTGTGTGGTTAGGGTGAAGGCTATCGTCCCATCCGAGGAATACCCAGACCAGCGGTGGTGATTTCCAGTCGAAGGACTCGCCGTGTCCGTCAGCTGCCCCAATCTCGGCTGCGCATGCTGGCTTGAACAGCCTCATTCACACATAATAAATTATCTTGTGTTCCATTGCACCATATCTGGTGCTTTCAAGCTACGTGAGGTGGGAACACATTCATTGAAAACTTCATGTCCGGCATGATCTACTCCTTCTCTTGGCTAGACATGTTAGAATCCTTTCATCTACTACGGGCAAAAACCTGCCAGCTCCTTACTGACTGTTTCCATAGAAAAACGTCCCCTTCAATTTCCTATTTTCTAGATGAATCTGGGGGACATTCGGCAGAAGGACCAGAGAGAGCACCGCCTAAAGCCGATGCCAGACATGACATGTTACGTAGAGCGCCGGAAACCTCTCTTGTAGTAGCTTCTGTCCGTCACAGCCATACTCAAAGCATTCAATAGGCGTATTTTCTGGCGCCCAGTTGAAGTCTCTGACTCAGAATCAATCATCATGCCTGGCGCCACATCTGCGCCATGGCATGCAGTAACTGTGGGCGCCCAAAATCTTCCTCATCTCCATGATGTGGCGTGTTTGAGATCGGCAGGAAATAATATTCAAACAAACCCTGATTATGGGCGAAGCCTCAAGCCTATCAAAACCCAAGCGCCCCTGATTGACGCCAAGTTCCGAACCTTGATTATCCAACTAGGTACATAAGTGACTGCTTCGTTCCAGGACAGCCATCTTGGATTTATCCCCTTCTTTCGACTACCACATTGTCGTCCTGAGACTTGGCAAAGTCGCAAGTTTCCTACCACAGCTATGGACTCCATAGAACTTACTTCTTTCCCGAGACTACCGTTGGAGCTGCGAGAGATGATCTGGGAGATGGCCATTGACGGTTCGCCACTTCCCAGAATCCACCATTACTCTCTCTTCAATACAGACGACAATGGAGTCAGGCAAAGTTCCCTCTGCCAAGAGATACTACCGTTACCAATCGACAAGGAGCATAGACCTTATTGGTGCCTGTTTCCCTGGTGGACCAGATGGCGACGACCGCCTTATGCCATCTATTCCCACAAGGAAAGCTACAGATGGGCCAAATCAAACCGTTTTCGTCATATATGGGATGCCGGCCTCCGTACCGCGTGCCGCGAGTCTCGGCGTATCATTCTTCGACATCAAGAGAAGAAGAATTCAAGATTTCCCACCCCTGATATTGCTGTCGCGCGACACAACGACGAAAACATTCACCTCGGGGTGAACTCGACCAAAGAGATCCTCTGCCTCGAATTTAGCCCGGAAGATCTAGAAGCATGCAAGACTCTCCGATGGAGTCAGTGGAGTGTACTTTTTTCTCGTATCCCCTTCTTTAGTCGGCCGCGTACGATCCAGGTCAACGTTGCCTTCGAGTTCGACAAGACTTGGGAAACGGGCCTCCCGGAAAACATATTCGAGCTGATGGAGGAGCCTTCTGTCAGAGGGTTGGTCACGCGGCTCTTCTGGGCCTGGAACCACCGTGAGCTGCCCAGAAATACGATCATCTGGTTAATCGACAGAGCTTGGGAAGCGACGCCGAACTACCATAACTACTACAAGCGACCGGAGAACCGCCCACGCCAGCAAGCCCTCGTCTTCATGGACGAGAAAGACTTGTTTATCGAGTGCTTTCACTGGCGGCCGGACATTGGGAAAATACCCCGCAGCTCTCTCACTTTCACCAACAAAATCCTGAAATGGCACGCTGAGTATTTTCGACAATTGCCGGTCATGGCGACGATGAACTGGCCCGGGACGTGGGAGGAAGTCATCAGAACATTGCGTGTCAGGTCAAGAAGAAGGCCGAAAAGAGACATCAAAATTAGTGAGACGTGCTGAATAACAATGCAGGGGACCATCAGGAGGGATTGTGCGTGTTGGCGCTATTATGCAAGAAGTCATAGACAACAGGAATGGGCAGTGCTGGTTCAGACCGAGTTTTTATCTTCTGACGTTTTTTTCTAAAGCACAACAAATGGGACCTGAGCTTCGAACAACATTACCATGACACGACATTGATAGGTGTGATAGGTGTGATTGATGGTGTAATTCATCTTTCAGGCGCCTAGATGAGGTATATGACTTTGATCGATCTATATGCCTATGGAGGAACAGATGACGTCTATCGACCAGCTGAGGCGTGGTGTACGCTCCAAAAGCGTGAGCCATGGTTGGGAAACTCTTACAACCTTGGTCAACCAACGTGGCAGCGGTCGAAAGGATGTTACGGGGCCTGGCGAACGGCACCAATTCGGTCGTGAGGAATTGCCCACACGAGGGCGAGCCAATCCCTGGCGTCCAAGACGATCAAATAAGTAAGGCCATGAGGTGTGACGGTGAGGCGCTTCAACCCCCTGGTCTGCGGAATGGGGACGTAGATTATAGTCAACCAGGACTAGAATCTAGCGCCGTTCCCTCTTGGCCGAGGATCTGACATTAGACACAGAAATATTCTTTTCTACAACCACTAAAAACCACTCCCAAGCTTTGCAGTCACTTATTCCTCGTAAGCTACCAGATATATAT
>JAXQHU010000012.1:0-20116 GCA_037041025.1 Entelexis sp. DX6506
CGGGGGGTGGGGGGGGGGCGGGGCGGCGGGGGGGTGATGTCATGCGTGGTTTGTGCGGAGCGAGGCTGTGACTATCCAAGAATTCCGCACAAACCACGCAAATGTGGGCCCATCACATGGGACGGTGACACGCCTTGGCTGCCACATCCTCAACGGGTCAGGCGAGAAGCTCCTGCGGAGTCGCATCAGGGAATGTCGTCCGCCTAGTCTGCGCGGCCACAACCCAGTTTTATGTAGGCCGGGCGTCTCGTCGCTGTCTACGTTCTTTGTACAGTCATTGTTGCAGAAAAGCTTATGAATCCATGACTTCCGCATCCTCTGTAGAGACCCATCGCCCCCATCTAAAGACTCTTGATTGCGGTTACATAGCGTCGAGAGGCTTGCTCCCGTGGCTCGCTCCGCGAACTGTAACGACCTTGGACAATTTTCAGCGGCCAACGCTCCAGAAACGCTTGCGGTGTGGGTACCCCCAAGTTTAGAAAACTTGAACACAGTAACTAAAGTGTCGGCGCAGGAATGAATGCGGATAGGGGATTATGGCGAGATGTCAGGTACCTGACAGCTCCATGGACCTGCACCTCATCTGCCGCCTCACTCCCTCCTTGCGCCCTCCAACGAGATCATAGAGACGAAGACTGCTTGGACGGGCTCGAGCTTAGACCGCGGTGGAGACTCGCAGTTCGGGCGTTCGCTTTCTGCTTAGCGGCCCGCTTCGCATTCAGCATCGCGAACAGCGGGTCCCCTTCTGTTGACAAAGTGGTCTGGCTGGATGCGACGTTAGGAGCTTGGAAGGCGACTAGAAAGATTAGGGTAGACGTCTGGGAGCCTCCCATTGACCAAGCACGCGGATCCAGAAACAAGCGACCAGCACTTATCAACTTCCACGGCGGCGGCTTCGTCCTCGGTCAAGGAACCGACGATGCTCGCTGGGCCAGTGCCGCTATGGCGGCCCTCGGTGCTGTGGTCTTCTCCGTCAACTATAGTCTTGCCCCTGGCTATCCTTTCCCGACAGCAGTGGAAGACTCTGCTGAGTCCATCGTTCAAATCTGCGCTCGCGCGGATGAGTTCAGAATAGACGCAGATTGCGTCATGCTCAGTGGTTTCTCAAGCGGTGGGAGTTTGTGTCTGGCGAGCTGGGTCGTGCTGCAAGATCCTACAAGATGGGGATACCATTTGAGTATACCGCCACTGAGAGTTGTGGGAATGGCTCTATTCTACCCCCTGCTTGACTTGACCATAAGTCGACGCAAAAAACGGTTGTCTTGCACTCGACCTGATCTCACACTTTCTAAAAGTCTCACAGATCTGTTCGATGCGTCATACTTGCACCCCCCAATCCCCCGGCCTGAGCGTAACGATCCCCGGTTGTCACCGGGCCTGATGCCTGAAGAGTGGATTGATCGTTTACCACCTGTTCATTTGTGTTTGTGCGAGTATGATATGCTGTTAGCGGAGGGTGTTAGGTTTGGCGAACGGTTGAAGGGTCGGGATAAGAGAGTGAGCGTCCGCATTGTGGCAGGAGAGAAGCACGGGTGGGATAAGCGCCCAGCAAGACGCCTTAAGCGGAGCGTCTTGGTTGAGTACGATGAGGCGGTCAAGGAGATGGAGGATTTGGTCGAGCGAGCGAACAGGCCCACGACCCTGTCACAAGCCAAAGGCAGTGTGGGCCAGCGATAGGACATTAACAATGCCGCTTCTCAGTATCTACTCACTACTATTCGCCCATGGAGAGGTGTAATCAGTTGACGAAATTTCGAATGGGAGTGATTTGGAAGATCCCGCTCCTTATCTCGACCTCGGTCGCTTAGGCGGACTGCGCCTGGCTTTTGTCTCTCAGAGCAGCGGACCTCTTTCGGTGATCGAGTAGTCGGATACAAAAAACACAGGCGATGATGTCGATGGCCATAATAGACCAGAGTTTAGAAAAGGGAGCCAGCAGCAGCCGGCCCCCTTATTTCGCGTTCCTGACGTGGGCCTGACTTGGCACACATCCGGGCTACAATGACCAAGAGGCTCTACAGTAGAGTAGCAACTAATACCACGGCATGATGAAGCCAACGATGACAGCAACCATCACAACGCGCCGGCAACTAGTTCCCCTCAACGCCGACGCGCCGCTTCCATCAGTCGTTCCATTGTACTCTCCCACCAGAGATGGAAGCTGGTCTCCACCCTCTACAAGGACCATCGCCATGCCGACCTAGGATTCGTTTCAGTGTGCTGGACAGAGCAGGGAGTTAGGGAGCGGGGGAAGGGGGGCGCACGACGATGTGCCACTGAAGGTGGCAATGGAACATCCACGCGCCGGGGTTGTCGGTGACGTATCTAGGGACCAAGAGTGAGATATATGCACACGGTATTGGTTCGGGCACCGGACCAAGGAGACATACCGGATTACGGCCCAGCCTTGTGAGGGCAGACTCGTCGTGTCGCGGTAGGGAGGGTCCCGAAGGTTGATGAGGGACTTTGGCGCGTCCGTGACAGATGCGAACGGGAAGGATCCGACACCGGATCCCAGAACCCAGAATTTGTGGCCGTGGAGATGCATTGGATGACCCATCTTCCCGGTTGTCAGTTTCGGTAATCCATACGTAGTGGACAGCGGCCTGGCATAGGAGAACGCACCATATCCATTGACTGGTTTGAAATTCTCATAATGATGTCAATTGTGGAGTTAAGGGGCAGATGCATGGTTGTGTTTGACTCCCAACCGTCGGAGACATCTCCATAGATGATGGGGACTTTCGGCTCCGTGAACGGTGCTGGAGCGACCATCCATGTAACGATATCGGTCTGGCTGATTGCGAGCGAGATGGTCTGGTCTGCCGGGCCAGCTGGCGGGGAGTAATTATCTTCGAATGGAGAGAGCGCCTGAGAGCGAAGCACGGAATTGTCTGCTTTGGCTGATCCGTTGATGTAAGTCCAAGTCATTGCTGGATCTTCCATGACGTCCATCGTGGAATTGCTGCCAGACTAGCGAAACAAGTGGGAGATCAGCAAGCTACCCTGGGGTTGACAGCCGTCAGAGATTAGGACGCTCACGTATGTTACAATCGCTTGGCCTTCTAAGACCTGCTGCATGTCGCCGCTGGGGAAAGTGGAGAACCTGAGATAGTAATTCCCAGGGACCTGATCAAGTCGAATCATGACGGAATACCGCTGCCCAAGTTCCATGTGAAGCACCTGATAGGATGAGCAGAAGCAATATTGTGATGCATACGAGAGCTACTTACCTTCACCTCTTGCAGCTTGACATAAAGTCCATCGGCAGCATAGACGAACATTGTATGCGCATCTAACGAGACCCTCAACGCGCTGACCGCACCCGAATTGACCAGATTAAGTGCCAGCCAGCCTCTCGATTGATCAGCAGGAATGGTCAACAATGACGAGGTTGTGTTGGTGCAGGTCTCAGGCGGCAGAGAGGAGATGTTGAAACCCGGCTTGAACATCATAGGCGGCATACAGCCACGGGGGCCTAGAGAGTCCATTCCTGGCATTCCTGGCATGCCCGGCATCCCCGAAGAGCTTGGCGCAGAGTGGTCCATCGACATGGTAGACGATGGCAGGACCGTCCCTGAGTTCATAGGTGTCTCCATGGTCATGCTATGCATATCCCGTCGTTTGACCATATCCATGCCTGGCATGCCTGGCATGCTTGATATTTTCGGCATTTCGGACCTGGTGGTCGACTGTCCGGGTGCTGCAGTAGGGTCTGTCGGCTCTATGCCGAGCCCGGGTCCGGCTTCAAGGACACTTTGGGGCAGGCAAAGCACCCTCCCCATGCCGTTAGCCAAAACAGTGTCGACACAAGACGGGAAAGCGCCGGTCTCCAGATATCGTGCAAATACGACATCGGAGAGTTCATGTGTCCAGTCATTCAGGAGGATATTTGTCGCGTCTCGCTCGGCATCTAGTAGGGTGGCGACCTGATCACCGTTTTGAGCCAATGACGCGAACGGGCGTCGACGCGACGCTGCCGGTCGGATGAGAAGCGGGCCGCGAATGGCGTCGTTATAGTAGGCACGGAAGTGGGAATGATACCAGAAGAACCCGTACTCGGATGCGGTCGAAAAGCGGTAGGTGAAGTTGCCCCCTGGAGGAATAGGGTCCTGTAGTCTGTCAGCAAGGCTGATTTACATCGAATCATGGGAGGGATGTGCTGGGCGGCTGATCTGACCTGAGTGACACCTGGTACGCCGTCCATCTGTGGAGTTCCTCGCTGCAGAAGTCCTGGTTGGATTATTCTCAGTGGCTATTCGACTGTGCATTCATGTAAAAGGCTCACCATGCCAGTGGATCGTGGATTCGACATCCAAATCATTCTGGACGAAAATCTCGACATCATCCCCCTCATCGACGTCAATCAAAGGTCCCGGCTGTTGACCATTTATGAGGTACACCTCACGCTCGAACCCGTCTACTAGGTAGTTAGCGCCGCCGCTCCAAGTGCTTGACAGTCTGTACAGAAATTAGGTTACGCGAGGTAGATACGTGCCTGGTGAATTGGAAGCGCTGTGAAGGGTGAAATTGAACTGGCGTAGAGCAGCTCGCGAGCCCACAGCATGGAGCACGACGACAGCAAATGCCACGAGGACTTGCGTGTGAACATACATGTTTCTGGCCTCAGTGATGACGCGATACGCGGTTGTGGCAGGATGAGAAACCGGATTGCCGTAAGAACGGTGAAGGGGGAGCGAATTGATCGCATGGCAATTTTATAGCTGCCATCGGCTGACTCGCCGCGCAATTGCTCCTCTTTTGTGGAGGCAGTGCTTGTCCACTTTATACACTGCCACCCGCCTCTCGTTCCTTGCGCACGAAATATATGAGCTGCCAGCCGATTGGTGCGTTCCCTTAGCGTGTCCTTCGGGCAATCTCTTCTTGTCGAAAACCGGCTCGACGGATAGCATGGTGGAATTCGCGGTACACAGGGGCGGGCCGCATGCACAGTACATTGAATATCCCACGGATGACGACTCTTTCCTCCGAGGAACGAGCAGACAATACCTCACTCGATATGAACACTTTCAGGACTGTTTTGACTGTACAGAGGCTGGGGTACAAAATTTGCTTAAGATAGTCCCGGGTTCCTGAGCTCCAAGATCTCCACGGAGGAAGTCCTGGGAGTTGTCCAGATTTTCTCACAGTCAGCATATCCCTAGTGAACCCGATCATCTTGGTGCCGTCCGGACGAAGTGACAGACCCTCTAACCTGGGTCAGAAGTCCATAACTGTCACCAAGATGGGGTGCATCGTTCGTGGATTGCTTGGGGTCCTCTATTCTCGAAAGAATTCGTTGATATTGTCCAGTATATCCGCCACGACCATGTCGGCAATGACATAGCTCCATAGCAGGCATTCGAGTGGAACTGTTCCCCACGTCAGGGGTATTGTGTCCCCCAATATCGAGTCGTCCGATTTGCGGAGCCATAGCACGATGGCGCCGAGGACGAGGGCAACCCACTGGCGACGAGCAATTTGCAAGGCAGGAAGGGGCATTGACTGGCTTTCACCGATGGCATTGACGGCATCGTACCCGTCGGATTTCTGGGAGCTCGTATTGTCAGGAGCGCTCGGGAGGTGTTGCTTGACTCCAGGGGCCATATTTCTCTAATGGAAAGCGAAAAGGCTGCTTTGGGATAAGTAGTTTGGCCTGAACCGCTGAGAACGATGTTCGAAAGGCAACATCTTGAATCTAGGGTCATGATGCCTTTTAAGACAGTCATCGCATAAGACGCGGCAAGGAAAACCTTCATGTGCACCATGTACCAATCTGGAGATCGGGAGGTCAAGCCAGCTCCTTCCCACAACAAGGGCCTCTCGGCGTGCAGACTCGAAGTACACCTACTCAAGCCTGACCCAACTCTCGAAAGTAGTGGGGAACCGAGCAGCAGGGAGCTGATACCCGCCTAGTGGAATGTGGAAGTGGTCCAGTGCGCACTTGGAGACAGACAAGAACAAGAACAACATCCAGTGATCGAAGATCAATGGCCCGAATACCCGTGCTGTCTGACACGGATCTACCGCAGCTCCGTCGAGGCATTGTCGACCAAGGCTAAAATAAATGACACCGAACTCCGTCCCAATTGCCACACTAGTTTCCATCCGATATCAGCGTGGGAGAAACGAGGCATTTGTGCGGAGTTTAGCGTTGTCTTGGGTGCAGCCGCGGTGGGTCTGGAAGAGGCATTTGTGCGGAGTTTAGCGTTGTCTTGGGTGCAGCCGCGGTGGGTCTGGAAGAGGCATTTGTGCGGGAGTTTAGCGTTGTCTTGGGTGCAGCCGCGGTGGGTCTGGAAGAGGCATTTGTGAGGGGTTTAGCGTTATCTTGGCGTCCGTAGCTGGGGCCATCTGGTCGACTGGGCCCCAAAGGGCAACATCCATGTTTGTTCGATTGGCCTTGCGTCAATGCCCAGTGGCAAACTGCAGGGTAGGGTTCGCCTCCCTGAAGAAAGGCTCAAAGGCAGGTAATGCTCTGGATGAATCCCAGCTCTGACCAGAAGGCAGCCAGGTCGTCCTCCGCGAATGCTGAAGAATTGTTCACCTTCTTTACTGTAACAGCATCTTAATGATTCGATTTCAGTCATGCTGAACCCTCTAGCAACTCGGCATGCTGAGCTGACGACCTATCCCGTGGTAGCCAGCGCCGAGCTGCAGGCCCTCTTACGGAAACTTCACGAGCTGTCCGAGACGCAAGAAAAATCATGGTCGCAGAAGTTCTTCTACATGAGGCGTGTTGTTCGATTCATGGCTTCAGGAGAGACGTGGTCCGCGACTGCCGACAACCACATGCGTGACAAGTTCGTGGCTTTGGAAGAAGACAAATGCCAGTTCATATACCTGTTGGCGAGAGCCATGGGAGCGAGAAACATCGTCGAAGCGGGGACGAGCTTCGGCGTCTCAACGATCTACCTTGCTTTAGCAGTGGGACAGAATGTGCAGCTGGAGTTGCAGAGATCTCCTGGCGTCGTCGGAAAGGTGATTGCCACGGAGAATGAAGCTTCGAAGGCAGTGAAAGCTAGAGAGTACTGGAAGGAGGCGGGGAATGAGGTGGAGCCGTGGATTGAGTTGCGTGAGGGTGACTTGCTCGAGACCTTGAGGGTTGAAGAAGGGATGCCAGAGGAGATTGACCTCCTCCTCCTCGACAGTAAGACTCCCTCTAGTTACATGTCCCTGTCGTAATATCAGCATTAACAAAATCTACCAAGTCTGGACGCCTCTTGCACTACCTACGCTCAAACTTCTCCAACCACGGTTGAAGCGCGGCGCCGTTGTTATCACAGATAATGTGAGTGTGGCAAAATTCTTATACCGGGATTTTCTTGCGTACATTCGCAACTCTGAGAATGGGTTTAGGACATCGAAACTGCCATTTAATGGAGGGTTGGAATTCTCTGTATACTTGCCTAAGGAGTGAGGGAGCAGTGGGATGAATGCTCCTAGATCTTGGCCGCAAGCTTACTCGTTGACTTAATTTTGAATCGCCAATGTTATGGAAGGAGAGAAATGAGTGGACGGCAGGTCGAGTAGCTGCTCCTGTCAGTAATTATCGACTGACAGGTCGTGGTCAACATCTGTATACAAGGTGTGGTGTCTTGAGATTCTGCAAGCTAGGGAATCTAGGTCATTCCATTGTCGTCCCTCCCTTGGTCTCAAGTCAGATGGGATTGCTATGCTAGAGTGCGCTTAACGAATGCGTGGTTTGTGCCGGAGAATGACAAACTTGTCCATCGTCAGGCGCAGCGACCAACATTGTAAGCACAGCAGTGCGCCGTCACGCGAAAACCCCGCATTACAAATTTTGCCACATTGTTTACTAGGTACCACAGGACGTGGTTTTCCACCACCATTTCCTCAGATCCCGAAACGAACGAAAGTGGTATCTCCGTAATTAACTAGTTTTAACCATTGCACGGGCACGCCATTGTGGTAGGATCTCCCGTAAGCGACGACACTACCAAATGGGCGAATATTCCCACAGGACGGTATTCAAGAGATGGTATCCTTTGCCGCGACAACCGGCGTATATAATGGAACGATAACATTATCGTCCAGCGCCCGAAAACGTCCCTCAGATCGTCACCAGCCGGTCTCACCTCATTATTTTTGATACCGAAGAGAGCCCTACATAATTCATCACCACAGCGCACTCTTCGCCTTGCATTGATCCCTACAGGAATTTACAATCCCACCAGCCACCATGGCCCCTCATCAACAAACAACTTCAATGCCAGGTCCCGGTCAGTCA
Source organism: Entelexis sp. DX6506 (assembly GCA_037041025.1). NCBI lineage: Eukaryota > Fungi > Ascomycota > Dipodascomycetes > Dipodascales > Trichomonascaceae > Entelexis > Entelexis sp. DX6506. The sequence continues at coordinate 8,249 of JAXQHU010000012.1, forward strand.
AGGCTCACGATGATTCTTGTCCGCAATCTCCACTGTCCATCCTGCGTCGCTAGTATCGACGAGTCCCTCTTCGCTCTCAATCCTCCACCACTCTCTATATCGACATCCATCGTTTCGCAGAGAGTCGTGACTCTCCACCCCGCCTCGCTGAGCACCTTGGACATCATCCGTGCACTCGAAGCAGTTGGCTTCGAGATCGAGAGCGTGACTAGGAGTGTCCCAGAGGGCGACGATATCGTCGTTGCAGAGGAAACGGACTCCCCGGGTAGACAATCTGCCGGCGCCCTCCTTCATCGATTGAGCTCGTCCGGCGCCCCCCGAAAGCACGATGCCCACGAACAAACTACTTTGCATATTGAGAAATGCAACGCTTGTCGCGCAGAGCTCTACGGAGACGCAACCTCGGAAGCGACAGATGTTGCGGAGAAGGCCGACACCCACCTACGCCCAGCCGCGGGCGAGAAGCACAGCCCGGCTGCGCTCCACGCAGTAGTCTCCGAGCAACCGACAAGCGCCATGTTTCGAGCCGCTGTGTCGATCCACGGCATGTCATGCAGCTCCTGTGTCGGCAAGATCACCGAAGCGTTGCGATCGAAGCCTTGGATCCGATCCGCCGACGTCAATCTTCTCACCAGCAGTGCGGCTGTCGTCTTCCAGGACAAGCGGCGTATCGACGAGGTTCTCGAGACAGTGAGGAGCACCGGCTATGATGCGGAACTCGATGAATGCGAAGACATTGAGAGCCCCAAACCTTTCAAGTCATCTTCGCCGGTCGATACGTGGCAGGCGTCTTACGCGATAGGGGGTATGACTTGTAGCTCGTGCGTCGGGGCCATCAGCGAGGCCCTGAAGCGCTATGCATGGATCAAGAAGGTCGACGTCAATCTGCTCTCTAACAGCGCTTCTGTCCTGTTCGAAGGCAAAGACCACCAGGACCAGATCGCCAGGATCATTGAAGACGTTGGCTATACGGCAAAACTCAACGATTTCGAGGATATGAGCCAACCCAAGGAGCTTGAGCATGAGAGGTCGGTCATCCTCCAGATCGATGGCATGCACTGCGAGCACTGCCCCTCCAGAATCTTGGATGCACTCAGCATATATGGGAACAACATGACGGTGGTGAAGCCTCCTACGACGGCCGACAATGAAATGAAGATCAAATACCTGCCGGCGACGCCGGGGTTCACGATTCGACATATCCTCGACACTATAGCCCAAATCGACGAGTCATTCAAGGTTTCCATCTATCATCCGCCGACCCTGGAAGAGCGTTCGCAGAAAATGCATCGCCGTCAACAATGGCGCATCGCTCGACGTCTAATACTTTCCGTTATAGCCGCCATTCCGACCTTCGTCATCGGCGTCGTGTATATGGGCCTCGTCCCTGACACCGACCGCGTCCAAAAGTACCTCATGGAGCCGATGTGGGCCGGCAAAGCCACCAGATCCGAGTGGGCCCTTTTCATCACCGCAACACCGGTCTACTTCTTCGCTGCCGACTTGTTCCACCGTCGGATGTACGCGGAGGTCAAGGCTCTCTGGAGGCCGGGAAGTAGCACTCCCATCCTTCGACGATTTTACCGTTTCGGCAGCATGGATATGCTCATGTCTTTGGGAATCTCGATTGCCTACTTCTCCTCCATCGCTGTCCTTGCCATCAACACCAGCCAATCAGCTGAGGACCATTCCATGGGCCAGAAAGGGTCATTCTTCGACGCTGTGGTGTTCTTGACCATGTTTTTGCTGATCGGACGGCTGATCGAGGCTTACAGCAAGGCTAAAGCTGGCGATGCCGTTACTATGCTTGGCAGCCTTCGACCAACGGAAGCTATTTTGGTTGAGCCTCTGGGCATAGACGCCTCGTCGCCTACCCGAGAGTCGCGCGTGATTCCGATCAACCAGCTTGAATTCGGAGACGTGGTCCGTATTTCGAAAGGAGCCTCTCCGCCTTACGACGGCGTTGTCGTCGAGGGTGAGTCCCAGTTCGACGAATCTAGCCTCACGGGTGAATCGGCTCTTGTCCCAAAGGTAATGGGAGACGAGGTGTTCTCTGGTACTCTCAACAAAGGAGCGCCAGTGTCAATCCGCATAGCCCGAATTGGCGGGAACTCCATGCTGGACCAGATCATTACCGCAGTCCGCGAAGGCCAAATCCGCAGAGCGCCGATTGAGCGCGTGGCCGATGTCATCACGGGTTACTTCGTGCCAATCGTAACCGTCATTGCCATTTGCGACTGGGTTATCTGGTTGGTGCTCGGACTTTCCGGCATACTCCCTGATTCGTGGATGGACAACACCGTCGGAGGTTGGCCCTTCTGGTCGTTACAATTCGCCATTGCCGTCTTCGTCGTCGCCTGCCCTTGCGGCATCGGTCTAGCTGCTCCAACCGCTCTTTTTGTTGGCGGTGGCTTGGCTGCCCAGCATGGGATTCTTGTGAAGGGAGGAGGCGAGGCGTTCCAAGAAGCCAGCCAGCTTGATTGCGTCATCTTCGACAAAACCGGCACAATTACCCAGGGCGGCGAACCTTCTGTCACCGATCACGAATTTGTATGGAAGGAAGCTGCCGAGGAGCTACTAGATGCGGTGTTAAAACTTGAGGAGAGCAGCAATCACCCGATTGCGACGGCCGTGGTCGCATTCTGTAGCGCAAGGACAACCGCTGCAGTGCAACCCATGAATATGGCGGAGATTTCTGGAAAGGGTATGAAGGGTTCTTTTCGGACCGGCAACAACGGATCACCGGCAATGGAAGTTCTGGTCGGCAACGAAGACTTGATGGCGGATCATGGCGTCGAAGTCGTTGACGACAACGCCGCCACACTCGACTCGTGGAAACGCCAGGCGAAGTCCGTCGTCCTCGTGGCGATGAGAAGAGACATTGCGTCTTCGGGGTTGACGACACCCAAAATGACGCCATGGAAGCTCTCTATGATGATGGCCACAGCCGACACGCTCCGTCCCGAGGCCCAGGATATCATCAGGGCACTGCACGACCGGGGCGTAGCCGTGTGGATGCTCTCCGGCGACAACCCCATTACCGCGTACGCTGTCGGCAAGATGGTGGGCATTCCCGAGGAGAACATCATCGCCGGCGTGTTACCCGACCAGAAGGCCGAGACTGTCCAATACTTGCAGAAGACTCTTCAGAAGCCGCAAGGCACATCGTTCTTTGAGAAACGAGATCGAACTCCAAAACGAGCCATCGTCGCCATGGTTGGGGACGGCATCAACGACTCACCTGCGCTCACCGTTGCAGACGTAGGCATTGCTGTTGGTTCCGGCTCCGACATCGCCATTTCCTCGGCCGAATTCGTCTTGATATCGTCCGGCCTCACGTCTCTCCTCACCCTCGTTGACCTCAGCCGGACGGTATTTAGAAGGATCAAGTTCAACTTCGCTTGGGCCCTGGTATACAATCTGATTGCTCTGCCAGTGGCAGCGGGTGTACTGTATCCCATCAAAAGCAATGGGACACATGTGAGATTGGATCCTGTCTGGGCTAGTTTGGCGATGGCATTGAGCAGTGTAAGCGTGGTATGTAGTAGTCTGCTCATGAGGAGTAAGCTGCCGTTTGTGGGTTTCAGATCTGCGAAGAACTGGACCCGAAAGTGATTAGTCAATGGTCTTTCTAGCTTGTAAAGTGGATCAGAATCGGAAACTATTTTTTTGCTCTTCAATTGAACTAGCCTAATTATACCCTGCCTGCGGGTATTGTGGAGACCCCCTTCCCTGTAATTTTGTGTCTGGCCGCACAAACCACTCAAAGGGGGGACCTGCAAATGAGGAACGGCTGATGTAAACTTGTGGCTACTCGATCGAGAAAATCGATAAGCCCGAGAGCTGGTACTGGCTAGTGCCCTCCGGCTCCGCAAAGCTTTTGCAACCACAGTCTAGCGCATGCATGGGATGTAGGATGTACCGGAGTGGCCAGTCATGGCCATCAAGGTTCTCATTTCACCTTCCAGGGGACCGAGGATTGCAGGCGAGATCCGCATACAAAAGGGGTCATCCATCATCACGTTTCTTCAGAGGAGACTGCGCATACCATCCCACCTGCAGACCACAAGCGAAAAGAATGGACACCACGGCCAGCCCAGCGGCCGAAATGGACATACCGATCGACACTTCGACGCCAGACTCCGGCTTCACTGTGACTATAGACTGCAGCACCGGCAACGAGTATGACGGGCAGTTGGGGCTACGCGTCTCTGCCATCTTTGTGATCTTGGTCGGCTCCTTGCTGGGGACAGTACTGCCCATAGTCCTGGCACGCTCGGCCAGGCTCCGAGTGCCAAAGCTGGTCTTCTTTATTCTTAAGTACTTCGGATCGGGCGTCATTATCGCTACAGCCTTTATCCACCTTCTAGCCCCGGCTGTCGAGGCACTGGGCTCACCTTGCATCGACCCGGACAGCCCCATCACGCAGTACCCTTGGCCGGAAGGCATCTGTCTTATGACAGTGTTTGCTATGTTCTTTGTTGAGCTGCTTGCCAGCCGCTACGACATACTTGGAACCGGTCGTATAGGCATACAGGGAGCGAAGGCGCACGACCCGGCCCTAGACTTGATTAGAGCGTCGGGAAAGGGGCAAGACGAAGAGGTTGGTAATGGTATGTAATATGTTCCCCGAACACTTCGATTCCCCTTCGAAAGCTTGTGCTATGGTATCGCTAACACCTCCCTAGGATCCGCCGCGAACGCAACTTCAGTAGCCGGCGACTTGTCCCGCCCCGCAAGCGGACAGGATCATCCACCCTATAGTCGCGACCACTACGATGCCGACTCATTCGCGATGCAGATGACCGCGCTGTTTATCCTCGAGTTCGGCGTCATCTTCCACTCCATCCTCATCGGTCTGGCACTTGCCGTCTCGGGCGAAGAGTTCGTCGTCCTGTATATCGTCCTCACCTTCCATCAGACCTTCGAGGGCATCGGTCTCGGCTCCCGTTTAGCCATTGCCCTGTGGCCGCCCGGCAAAGCATGGCTGCCCTACGTGCTGGGCATAGCCTATGCACTGTCGACTCCCATCGCCATTGCAGCCGGCCTCGGGGTCCGCGAGACCCTGGAGCCCGGGAGCAGCACAACGCTGATTGTCAACGGCGTATTCGATTCTATCTCTGCTGGGATCTTGTTGTATACGGGACTGGTCGGGCTCATGGCGCACGAGTTCATATTCAGTACCGAGATGAGGCGGAGCGGCATCAATGTGACGCTGTCGGCTTTTGCCTGCGTCTGTGTGGGTGCGGGCTTGATGGCGCTGCTGGGGAAGTGGGCTTAAAAGATTACAAGACGGTTACGCTTGGGACTGATGTTCAGAACTTGACAATGATTTTGAGATTGGACTGGAGGCGTTGCTGTTCATAACCCCTCCTATATGAAATGAGGTTGCTCCCCCAACGTCATGAATATATACGACCACGCCAGCATAGGATTCAATCTGCCAGCTCAGCTGCTACTGAAAGTTGTGCACTTCACCCATTGTTCAACCCCAAAAATGTGAATTGTCCCCTTCGAGTTCGCGTGCTTCCGAGGGTGCAGACTGTCGACCGCTTGAGGTGACGCTCATGATGCCGTATGTTGGTGTCATTTGGTGCTGTATATCCGAAATAAGCGGCTGATTAGGTATGCGCGTCGAAGGAACGGCAACCGGGTAGATGTGAGTGATGTTTGTGGCCACATCGGAAGCTGGAGGCGCTGCGCAATTGTCAGGGTCAGCCAATGAAGGCATGGTGTGCCACCAGTCTCCAGCAGTAGCATCTATAGTCGCCGTGAGGGGCACCCGGGCAGAGGTTGACGTGATGGTGTTGCTTAAGGTAGGCTGCTGAGATCCACAGGAGTCGAAGCTGTTAAATCTTTGCGCCTGATTGTAGCCCACCGCTGCGCTGAACTCGTGGGTACGCCAGTCGCCGTTGATGGCGCTCTGCCAGGCGTTCACCTTATGCTGCTCCGCATCTAACAGGTCGCCGAACAGTTCGAAGTTGCTATCGATAGTGGTGGACAGGTCTAGAATCGGCAGCTGATTGTCGAACTCGTGGATGATGGAGGAAGCGGGGGTGCTGTGCAGGAAAGCTGATGCCGTCCCAGTCGTCACCCAGCCTTGTTCCTGATGGGAGCCGTGGCCCTCCAAGCTCCCGTTTGGAAAACCCCCCGACGTCCAAGGCAGAATGTTATTTGGAGAACCATTATGTAGATTGCTGTTGCTGTGCGTGGGGCGTGCGTAGTTGAGTTCGCTGGGCCCAGTCTTCTGCGATTGCTTAGCATCGTCTGCCGGAACCTGATTATGGCAGCGTTCTTCAGCTCTTCGTCTGCCGCCGTTGGACCGGGCTGAGGTTGTAGAATCCTTGTCGGAGTCGCCTCCAGGAACTGCGCCCATGCGTGGCAGTTCTTTCTTGTAGGCACAGGTGCAGCGCCCGCCTTCGTTACAAGAACAGCTTTCTGGCAACACTTGAATCAACTTATGGGCGTTGCAGTTCGGTCCTTGACAAACTTACCCTTGTTCCCTTCCCCTGATTGCTTCTCCAGCATCATATTGCGTGCCGGTGCCCCGCAATCGCATTTGATATGAGCGGAGCGTGATTTACGCATAACACGACAGTGTTGGCATTGAGAGATCGGTCGGCCTTTCCTGCTGATCTGCTGCAGGGGACGGTCTGATGGGAATGAGAGGCGTCAGCAAGGGGAAGTAAGGCGGATTCGGGGTGCGTATACTACTCACCAACATGCTGGCAGTTGCTGACCCGGTGGCCACGAACACAGGCTTCGCAAGCGTATTTGTTCCCGCCAACAATCATGGTGATGGCATGACAAAGTGGGTTGGTTCAGCAGGATATGGTACGCAGAGAGCAAACAAGGATGAATTGGACTCGCCCGGATGACGACACGTCAGGATGTCACCGGTGCTGGTAGGCAACCAACAACACCCTTGCTAATGACTTGATGACCCTGGGCTCAGGCAAACAAAGCCAAGAAAGCAAACGTGATGAATACGTCCTCCGCTGTTCCGGGGATGACATTCGTTCGCATGTTCTGATCTGGTTACAGCCGCGCAACGCAACTGCGGGGTTTTCACCAGACAGCCGAAGTTTTGCCGGGTGAACAGGTCTTGAGCATTGGTTGGCGGGCTTAGGCACTTGGGGCAGTACGCGGAATCGCTCCGGCAGAGCCTCCAGGACTCCGACGACATCATCACCGCGCTCCGATATTCCAGCACCCAGGTCCTCGACGGCCTGCAAAACGGCCAGACGAACCGCAAGATCTTGGAGATGCGGAACGCCTTGGCATCCAACAGCCGCATCGCCATGCTTGACACGATTGCCGAGGTTCCCGGAGGAACGCCAGAACAAAACGGCGAATGGAACGGCGAGTGGAATGGCGGATGGTCCAACAACACCTTGGGCGGAGCAGGCCACGGCGCGTCACTCGACGTGACGGAGGCGGCATGTATGGGCATCGACTGGTATGGCTCGCCCGAGACGGAGACGGTGCAGTCCACACACCTGCCGGAGCACGCGATGCTCATGTCGAACGATCCCTGTCTGTGCCTCTGGTGTGCCTGAAAGCGAAGAGTACCTACCTAGGATGGATAACGAGTAATGACATGGAACTTATTAATGCGCCGGACGCTTTGTGGACTCCCGCGCGGTTTTAACTGGGGTTTCACTGATAAACCGCCCAGAATAAACACAGATCTCGCAAGACGTCATTATGAGGTCCGTTCGACGTCCATCGAAATCCATAGGGTCGGAACAGATTCCGTACACCTCCGATGTCGGATTGGCTGTGCAATTGTCGATCCTCCCGCCTGCACCCTGCGGAGGGCGGCACGGCGACCGTTTCTCAAAAGAGCCACTTGCACCCTCGGGCGGTTGCTACATGTGCAATGGATGTATATGCTCACAACTCCGCCACATTTCATTACCCTACCGACACCCACGATGGGTGAAACAGCCTTCATCCACGGCAAGGGCCTCGGCTTGATCATCAGCTGCGACCCTAACCACCTGTCTGACACGCCATTCTCCGAACCGGTTCTGGGGACCCCGAACTCCCTGGGACATCTTCACGGGTGGCAACGGCCCCAAATCTCGGCCTCACGGACACGTCACAAGCACGTACCCTGGGGTCGAAGGCAACAGGGGAGCCCCCCCGGGCCTTCTGGCAGCCGCTGTGGAGACATGCAGCTCTGCGCATGTGGGTTCATGCACCTCAGTGGATGGGACGGGCTAGACCGTGCCTTCCTCACTTCCACTGAAGCCTTCGTCGCCCAGGAACCAAGGGAGCTCTTTTTTCCCCCGTCGTCTTCTTTTCTTCACATCCATTCCCCAACAGGCTCCAGCAGCACGGGAGGTCGATACAGGAACGTACATCATATGACCGTCATCATCGCGGCATCTGCCCTATTGACGCCCACGCTGGCCCATTGGCGGAGCACCCTTCTCTCAACCGTCACCACCCTCGCCCTCGGCCTCCCTCCCTTCCAACACCATCACCACCCAAATGCACTTCGGCAAAACTCTCCGCGAGTCCACCTACAAGCCATGGAAGGACAAGTACATCGACTACACTAGGCTCAAATCCCTCCTCCGCGAGGATAAGTACAACGATAATAAGCCCTAGACCAAAGACAAAGAGAACCACTTCCACGACAAGATCTTCAACATCTAACTCAAGAAGGTCGCCAAGTTCCAGGAGAACACCATCAACCGCCTACGCGAGCACACCGATATTATCTTTAATAAACTCAAGGAGATAGTCCCCGAGGACAATAAGCTTAAGGGTGAGATCACTACCAACCGCCTCGAGGAGCTCAAGGCCAAGCTAGATAGCATCACAAACAAGATCGCCAAGCTCAAGAAGTATAGAAATATCAATTACACCATATTCCTTAAGATCATTAAGAAATATAACCATAAAAGGGGCTAGCGCTATAAAGTCCGCCACAAGATACAGCTTAGCCTCGCCAGGTGTTCTTTTAACTCAGAGTAAGGTTACTCCCCCCTACTTAATAAGCTATTAATCCTCTACTACGCCATACGCTAGTAGCTCAACAACTCAGGTAATAAATAGCCTATCCCCAACCTCAAACACCTCAAAGAGACTCATAACAGCAAGCGCTATACCACGCACAAGTTCTAGGTCTACCCCAATAACCTCCTCAAGGCCAAGACCTATATCTTACGCCGCCTACCCACCCTTATCTATAACTCCTAGTCCTCTAAGGACCTTAACATTACCGCCGACAACCCCACTATTACCTACCTCTACTTTAATAACTCAAAGTTTAACCTATATAGTAAGAAAGTTAACCAGAAGGGTAACGCCCCCTCCTTCCGCGTACGCTAGTATAAGCAGCTAAGCGCTAAGCCCTAGCTAACCCTCAAGTAGAAGAGTATTAGTAAGTATAACTACCGCGAGGAGAAAAAAGTTAATATAAAGGAAAAGAACACTAAGACCTTCCTCAACAGAGATTATAAAATAGATAAGACCATCTAGAAGCTAATACATTAGAGCCACACCACCAACAATATCAAGGAGTATAAGAATATTATCTCTAGCCTATAGAACTTTATTCGCCAGAAGGGTTTATAGCCTATCCTTAGGGCTAACTACGTCCACAGTACCTTCCAGAAGCCTTTTAACGACCATATACATATCTCCCTTAATACCAAGGTCACCTTTATCTAGGAGGATATACTTAATAAAGAGAGGCCCTACTATAACCCCACTAGCTAGCACCGCCGCGATATCAACAACTATAACTTAACCTACCCTTTTAAGTATATCAACTAGAGCAAGGTATTACACTTCCCCTACGCTATTCTTAAGATTAAGCTAAAGGAGAACTATCACCATAAGCGCCCTACTTAAGTTAAGGACTTAATAAACTCCTACCTTATCTACCCTACCCCTTACTTCTCTAAATTTATTCATAGCGTTACCACCCTATTTAAGGACTATATTAATAACCTACCCTTCTAGCTAAGTAACCTCGAGGGCGATATCCATAAGGACCCTTAGAAGGCCTTCAAGGACAAAGAGCGCCACCGTACCTAGAGGGCCAAGAACAAGATAACTATCGGCAGCTTCCTCGGCAAATACATTAGTTTATTCTAGCCATCACGAAGCTCACCTATCAGCTAGTTATACCTCGCGGGCCAGATAACCGCCGAGGCTAGCGGGCCCAAGGCTTTAACCTAGTAGCCTATTAACAAAGTTAGTAAACCTAGTGGCAACCTAGAGAACAAGCAGCCGGATTGGTCGCAGAATAAGGGTTATAATACCATCTCGCCGCTTGTCCCCGGCTTCTCGCTAGCCTGGTTCTCGCGTGCCAGGCATGAGTAGCGCCAGCGCCCGCTGCCCGATGGCGTCGTCGAGCCAAAGGTGTGGCTCGCTAACAAGTGCACCTTCCTTAAGTGGTAGCATATCTATATCCTACTCGGCAGTCTAGCCCTGAGCTTATACTCCGCCGCCGGCTAGGACACACTAGCCGAGATAATAGGTATTATATTTATCCTGATTACCGTGTTTACTAGTTCGTGGGGCTACTATATAGTGTATATGCGTAGGGCGATAATTATCGAGCGTAGCGGCAAGCACTTTGATAATATATTTAGGCCCATAATCATCAGCGTTACTTTGATGGCGGCGCTGATTCTGAATTTTGTGTTTGCGGTGAGTTGCCCCCCTGATGGTGCTCTGTAGGTTCCTAACTCTCTTGGTAGTATCGCCGAGTATTTGATCGGTGGGATAAGAATGATGCGTACCACAACGCAACCCAGGCCTTCAACGAGGAACTACGGTAGCCATCATATGAGACGGAATGATGCTGTGAGCCGTGCAGGCCCACCTTGTACACTTGATAGGATAGCATCAACGGTTTTGGGTTGGGTTGGGTTGGGGGGGGGGGGGGGGGGAGAATGGATTCAACCAGGATTTCTAAAGAGAAAACCTTACAAAACTCCAGTCCCGGGCCGGGTGTAAAATCATGCCTCTACCAGTCATTCCTGCGGTATAGTCCCAACTTCACGAAACAGAGTCCAGTCTAGATGTCTTTCTCTAGGCGACAGGATCATGACCTCGTACAGCCGCTACATGTCGACCTCCCGCTCCACGACCTCGAATGGCCTCGGCGCTCGCCTCGTCGGTGGCCATGAGGCGGCGCCGTCGACGCCTTCGCCGGTCTCAACAACGGGGTTTAATCGGGATCCTCGAACAAACCTAAGCTTCAGGACGGAAAGGATGTATCGGGCGGGCCAGCGCTGGAGGGGACACACGCTCGCGACAAGGGCCGGAGGCCAGGGAATCACGAGCCGCGTCCTCCCGGCTTCTAATCATGTCCTTCCATTCTACACGACCATCACATCGTTGAAATCGGCTCAACTGTCAGTCGCCCCAATGGGAAATTGCCTTAACGGGCAATCTGCCCGCCTTGTGTCAGGGCAATGGGTAGGAGCCGAAGGATCTTCGTTGCTGGGCGGGGGCCCAAGGCATCTCGAGGCATGACCGTTAAACTTACCTAGGCAGGCAGGTAGCACGAACAGCTCACTCGTCGACACAAGCTGCCGGGAAGGCCTGTGTGACACCATTCGCGCGGGTTTCTAAAGACGGAGTCTGGCAGCTCACGCCCCTCCTTCTCCCAAGCCTGCCACCGCCGACAGCCAACTGTGGCCACCGGCTCATGCGTAGGCTGGGCATGCGGCGTGCTTGAGGCACACCAGCCCGTATTGGCATTGGCTCAATAGCCAGTCCCAGATGTAGTCATGAGGTGTCTCTCGCAGCTGGTTTTTTTTTTTTTTGGGGGGGGGGGGGGGGGGGGGGGAGAGACGGGGGAAGGGATGTGGATGAGGGCGTGATATCTTGCGTGGT
>JAXQHU010000017.1:0-32960 GCA_037041025.1 Entelexis sp. DX6506
AAGATGAAGAGTTCAGAAACGTATTCGGCAGCGCGGCTTGTAGCAGAGCGCACCGAGCCAGGGCCCCATAAGTACACGTTTAGCCTAGCTACGCCGGTGGATGCGAGCAAACATTGGCCGACTCTCGTGTATTCATGGGGCGGGCTGAGATGGGAGTGCGGATGGTGGGTACGGACGCGACTCACAACCGAGATTGACGGGACACGCGTGACGCGGTGGGACGAACTACGGGTGGAGGTGTATCCTGCACCGCCGTATTCTGCACTGCAGCCGGTGTGTGCGCCGCAAGTTACGCACCACTGCTGTAAGTATCGACATATGAGGGTTGCCATGGCGGTACCCGTGTACATTGCGCAGGCGCCGGCGACGTGTGGTGTGCGCGTTGAGATCCGCTTATCGGGGGATGAACCGGAAAATGCGCGACGGGTTGACGTGTTTCTTGAAAAGCGCATTGTGGTGTGGGACAAGAGGGCGTGGATTTCCCGGTCGCGCGTCAACATAGGCACATACACGTCCGAAGATTGCAGTGTTCAACGGCTGGAGCTTGACGGGGACGCTCTCGGATGGCGGCTGCCGGGGAAGCTGCCGCAGGGGTTTACCTCGGAGGGCATGAACTTGTCGTACCAACTGTGTATAGCTGTGGCTCGGCAACGGCATGCTGCGAAGGTGGTGCTACGTCAGCGTGTGCAGCTGTGCCCCGTAGTGTCAGCGCCAGCATTAGAGGAAGTCGGCAGCAAGGGCTAGGGCAGTAAGTACGGAGGCTGGGGCTATGTCCGCATCGGGCAATATCTTTAAGTTGGTGAAATCAGATACCTCAGCTAGGATGGCCCCGTAAAAGTAAAAGCTTAGATTTGTTGATAGTGAGTGTTGACGGTACGAACGATAAGATTTTGGCGCTAGAGTATTCTGTCTGTCACGTGCATAGGGTAAGGGTGTTACTTCTATAGGAACGGGCTCGACCACCGTCGACCGGGAAGTGTCAGAGAGGACGCATGACGTAATCTTTGGCATGCATCAGCCTTTGTAAGGCTGATCCCTATATGGGTTCCGGGGGCTTGGGAGACGTGCCAGGGTGCTTGAAGGCTGTATCGTGGAGAAATAATTAGCGAACTCCGGCCACGAGCCCTTCACCCAGCGTTAGACGTGGGGTACAGGCATCTGCGGATGAATGTAACCCACGTCTGACGCTGGTGGTCACGATTGCGTACGTCGGCAATTCCGCAAGCTTCGTGTCCCACACAACAAGCACCGCCAGCAATTTACCGGACTATCGTGCGTATAGCACGGAAGCTGTTCCTTGCTTCCCCTCGTAGTATCCATCCATAAAGACTATGCGCGATTTTGCACACCGCCACGCGGGCTTCAGCGGATCAGGCTCTTGCCCGCGTATTGAAACTGGGGTGCGTGGCTCCTTTGCATATAAGTTCGTCTACGTTTCGATCGATTTAGTGGTATGACTCGTAATTGTGCTGGTGAACATAGCCCCTCTGGGACTAGATGTTTCCGACGTTGCGCCAGTGAACCAATTATATATATATATTTTTTGGTCTGGTTTTAGAGGCCGTAGTAAGCAGTTTTGATCCTGCCAAAGGTGCTAAGCTACATTATGCAAGTTACTTAGCTCCCGTAGCCAGAGTCCTAAACAATCAGAGCAATAGGGAAGGTGGAGCAGCTTCTAAAAAACCTTTGTATTTTGAGCGAAGTGAAACCTATTTTGTTAGGTTCAGTACTGATACCTTTTAAGGGGATACTCAAGTGTACTTCAGTAAGAGACGACGTCTTATGTGACTTTCTTGGTTTGGAAGCGTATCGCGTTACGGTATGCGAACTTGCTGGTATCCTATTTCGGGCGGCCCTAAGTCCAGGTCACCTGAACCCCATGGGTGATCCAAGTGTGGCATTGGTTGCGAAGCATTTTACTTTCGATGTTTGGAAAGGCGCTGAACTTCGCCGACGTCCGCGTGGAGCTCACAGACGAGCTTGACTGCTACACGGGCGGTACGAGCATAACGGGTGAGGCCGTGGTGGATGCGGAGCCCGGGACGGTGGTGGTTAGCCTCGGCGTATCGTTAATTTGGCATTACAAGGCGTGGGACAAACATGGGACGTATTCGATTAAAGAAACATTCAGGAGGTCGGATCTATTGCTTGACGAGTGGGCGGCGGGCTGTAGGCGGGTTGCATTCAGCATTGAGAGTCCGCAAGATGCGGCGTGGTATCATCCGACTATTCAAGTTGAAGGGCCCGGGCTGAGACGAGTTACGTGGCTAGTGAAGGCACAACTCGTAGCCGAGAATCACGCGGGGCAGCGCGTGGAGCGGAGCGATGAGCTGCCCATCGAGGTTTACCCCGCGGTTCCGCGCGCGCTGCCTGCCGTTAGCGAGAGACATTACTGCCGGGAGTTCCGTGGCATGGAAGTGATGGCGACGGTGCCATTTTTCATCCCGCAGGCGCCGGAAGGTTGCGCGGTGCGGGTGGTGATTCGACCGCGTGCGGGCCCGGTTGTTGTGCGGCGCGTGGTTGTGGTGGTTGAGCAGTGCAGTCAATTATATGACTCTAAAGAGATTCCGATCAGCAACGAGCATGTGCTCGGTGTTTACAAGCCGGAAGGGCCAATAGCCGAGGAGGTTGAGCTGGACGGTCGGGCGCTGGGATGGCGGCTGAGGGAGAGGGTACCGGAGGCGTTTTATGGGCGCTACATTTGGGTTTGGTATTACCTGTATGTTGCGGTTGCGACGCGTCGACCTTTTGAGCGGAGAATCATCTGGGAACCTGTGAACGTGGGGCCGGTTGCGTGCCGTCGAATGGGCGAAGTGCGGCCAACTACAGAGGTTTAGGCGACGAGGGTAGATAGAGTACATTCAAATTGTGGCGAGAACTGAAGCGTGGGTATTTCCTATTTGGCTAATACGCGACTCGTGGATCCTTTTCAGGTCAGTGGGGTGGCCAGTAGCGTATTTTTCACGATCTAAAACGGGTAAATATAGGGTATGTAAGCTCGGGTTTTGGCAAATTTGTCTGTGTTCCCGATTAGGCAATCGGTATGCTTGTACCCGATTGGGTAACTAGGTTGCCTTGTTTGGAGGTTTGCGTATTTGATGCCAAGGCAGCTTATGAGATGCGGGAAGGCTTATTTACTTAGCGTGGCTTATTATTCTAACCCAGGACTCTTTGCACCTTACATCGGCACTGGTTCCCGTAAGCAAAATGCCTGAGAAGCCCGCAGGGCTTCTCAAGCGCTTGGTTCGATCGCGGGTCTAATATTTATATATAGATTTGGGGGCGCAGAGGAGAAGTCTCTTTGACGTGGAACTAATATATATATACAGATTGGGGTCCTATATAGGTTTCAGGGGCTTAGGAGGAGTTCCAGGGTCCCATCAACGTGGAACTAAAATTTATATACAGATTGGGGTCGTATATAGGCTCGGGGTGGCTTAGGAGGAGTGCTAGGGTCCCTTCGACGTGAATCTTAAGAATATATACAGACCGGGGTCCTATATAGGTTTCAGGTGGCTTATGAGACGTGCCAGGGCCCTTCGACGTGGAGAAATAATCTGTGCTTGAAGATCAACTAAACAGCGGCAATGTTTTCCGCTTTTCCGAAGTGGATACGTCACCAGCTGCGCTAATAACACCAGTGCCGAAGGGCATTTCTGGCTGCATCGCCGTCGATTTTGCACCGCCAGCGTACGCGGAGAGGCCCCAAGCAGGAAACAACTCCTAACGGCCGCCTATATGTGGCGAAGCGCACGAATGGGGTCAAGGCAGACGTGACCGATTAGGGTTCTTGATATGGGCAGGACGCACTAACGTGGCCGAGGTTTAGCATAAAGGACGGATAGAAGCAAATGGCAGTGCATTGGTACTCCGTTCGACTTTGGCTCGTCGATAGTTCACCAATGACCGTGTTAATCAGTTGTTCCTAGTGTGGGCGTTAATATCAGGTTGCACATCCCAGGATGCGCAATGTCTGGTAGCTGGGCACGGTACCATCTATGGTGAACCGGCGGTGACCAAAACTGCGCTCTCTGAAGGTTGTTCCCCTCAATGTCGGCTTGTGTGAAAAATTACGGCAGGTCTCCGTTGGTTTTGTTTTCACGGTACGTACCGAAATTGAGGTTCACAGTATTGGTTGATTATATAACTTCTGTCGGAGTATGCGCGTAATGTGACCTTAGGAGTAGGGTTGCCAGTTAACCGGGCATTCGGCAACTAGGCACTAGACGTCGCCCAGGAACGTGATTCACAGCAGAAAGACCAAAGGACTGCCCACCAGAACCAGCTAGTTAGAGTCCACGTATCTTAGTGCCATTTTATACTTTCGGTAGTATATCACGTGGCACCATTCTCTCCAACACCTCCTCGGGCTACCGACCTATAAATGGGACTCACGTAGATTATAGCTAGCTGGTCAGCGATGGATGGCATATCGTTCTCTGCTGGATACCATGTTTCTGAACAACTCCACGGATCTTACACCTCGAAGTGACCGTTATCGACACATTCCCCCGATTTGGGTGTTTGAGCTGAAGTGCAAACCACCATAAGTCCTCAATCCAACTAGCCAACCCTCGCGAGGAAACCTCAGCATAGAGCACATCAGTACCAATCAAGACTTGTTCCTTAGTGCGTCCTGTGCCATCCAGCTTCTGTGCCTTCTCCTAAACAATAAATTGCCGGATAGAGAAGGTCTGGCAAAGCTGGCGGCATCGCTTAGTAATTGCCTGCGGATGTATATGGACACGGTTGGCAGCGATGAGGGAAGCGTGCGTAAATGCTAAAGAAAAGCGCAGAATTGGCGTGGCCAACCGTCACGATTTTCATTGATGACGAGCGTGACTTCTATGTCGAGGGCGATACAATCAGCGGAAGTGTGCTTCTCGGCGTAAAACGGCCGACATCGAGCGTTCAGCGCGTATCCGTCGAGCTAATGTGTACTGAGCGTGTGAAGTTTTCAAAATTCAAAGTCGCGGACTTCCCGTCAAGGATTGAGGCTGTTGAGTTACTTAATGACAAGCAGGCGCACCTTACAGCTGGAGCTCACAGCTTTACGTACGCTGTGACCATTCCACGAGAATACGGCTACTACCCGCCGAGCCTTGATGTTGATGAGGCCCCTGGATGTGGTATTTGGTGGGTACTTCGTGCCAGTGCAGTTGTTGAAATACACAAAGAAGGCCTCAGGTCAATAAAGGACGAAACACAAGTGCAAGTATTTCACTTGCCCTTAGAACGGGAGATTCTTAAAAGCTGCAAGCGGTCTGGGGGCAAACTAAACAGGGGGGACATCACCTGCACGTTCGATATTCCGCGCTGGATTCCCCAGGCACCAGACTTGTGTGATATTGAGATTGGTGTGAAGCTTGAGGCACCTGCTTTCATTCGACATGTCAATGTGTATCTTGAAAAATGCGTTGTCATGTCATACGTGAATGAGTGCAAAGTATTTGTCAAGCGCACGCTCATCGGGAGTGTTGTGGAAAACAAGATGATTGACACATTGGAGTTAAGTGGCCGATCTCGCCAATGGCAACTGAAGGGACCGCTTTCCCGGCCATTTTGCTCGGCGACGTTCCGACTGTCGTATAATATTCTTGTTGAGGTAGACATTTTGGACAGGGAGCCGGCGAGATTCGGGTGGATCAACGTGTCTGTGAGGTCGCCAGCATTTGTTCAGGGCATGCGAGACGCGGAAACACAGAGACGAAGAATAGTAGAAGAGACACCACCACCGTATTCAGTGGTGACTCAGAGATCGGAATAATGAGCAGCTAGAGTTACAATTAAAATATCTATGGTGGAAACGTAAATGCTTTTGAATAAGAGCCTATTGTTGGGTGGATCACGCCCACGATTTATGGATCAAAGCCCCGCATTGCTGTTAGACTGGTCATCGTTTTAAGAGAGGTATTGCCGGGCCCGGCTGAAGGCCCCTGGGAGGAGGAGTTGAATAGTGCTTCAGTCACGTTGTGTATTTCTAGGCGTTTCTATATTGCCTGCCTAATTAAAATCTCTTCCTCGCAAATCCTTTCCTTCCACTGTGTACACGAAGGTGTACACGAAGGCGTTGTGCGTCAAAAAATCATCGCTTGCAGAAGATCATCGCTTGCAGACTTGCATGGTGCCGAAATTACATAATCGAAGCGATAAACATTTGGAAGGTAACAAGGTGGATCGAGAAGTCTTTTGATCTGCACACAAAACTATATAAGCAGCCAGAAATTCTCCATCCATTGCGCTGAAAGGTACAATTATCCAATCGCCGTGATCGCGCGATGGCCACTAGTTTTCCGCCTGGCCGGTAAAATATATCCGGGCCCTTGATCGGTATGTATGAAGAGTCGCAGCAAGGGCATGGGATTCACGCACGGCGCCGATAAACAATTCCCGTGACTAATCAACACAACACTCCATCGCAGATATACGCGCCGTTGCACGCGCCTTTACACACGCCGCTCGCGAAGTAGACATGCGGAACATTCCCCAATACTCACTGGAAGAACTGGGCGAGCTCGGAGGCGCGTATACGGGCTTCCGCATTGGCGACGAGTACTTTGTGATCTGCATGGGCGAAGACGCGTCGCCTTTGGGCTACACGGCCATTGGCAGCCAGCTGCCACCAGAACTGGTAGAACATGCAGACGAGGCAATTGATATCGACACCTTCGAACATGCAGTGGAAGACGCGATCAGGATCCAGAAGTATACGCTCGAACGCATCCGCGAGGGCGAACAGGGCGGCTGGGCGTGCCCCATCTGAACGGCACTGAACGGCACTGTTCCTTAAGCTTAGCTTAACTACATCGGTATACAGTACAATGTTAGTTGTCTCTCGCCAGGAGCGCTTTGGTCAAGAGGCTGCATGAGCGCGGCACGCAAAGAGATTTCCCGGATGCCACACCGAGCTGCGGGCGCAGGATAAGAGCTCACGGGGTCACCAAAAGCGCCGAAGGTCTTGTCTCGAAGGCATTGTCTCGAAGGTCTCGTCTCGAAAGGGCTACTTCTTTGCTGACGGTGATATGAAAATTCCTACCTTCGTAACGCTCGCATCCTCATCACCTGATTTGATGCCGTGTGATTTATGTAGATGGACCACAGTGGACTACGAAGTGTTTTATGTTTCTTAAAAATCAATTAAAGCCCTACATAGCGCACTGTCAAGTGTTTCTTTTCTACGTTGTACTGTGGAGCATAGGTACACATTTACACGTCTCCTTTACAACTTGTCCTTTACGGCTTTGTTAATGGGGATCGGCCAACTGGGTACCGCATGGTTGTTACTCCTGGGCTGGGCGATACAAAGATGATCTGCAACGTGAGGCCAAAAATACCCGCAATGTACACCATTATCTCAGTAAGCCCCGGTCAGTGTCACCAGATACATTGGGTCTCAAATTGGTACAAAAAGTACAGCTTGCGCACAAGCCGAGAGTTGACGGCCCACTACACGCGCCAAAAAAGATAGAATAGGGCAAGGAGGTGAATGACTCATGACTCAGCATTCACGGCGCCGCTCGGGAAAATCGGGGTTAGTCATATGAACGGCCGTTTCTTTATCGCCAGCCAGGATCTCCTCGCTTCCCAACGCCAAAATGGAAAGCATTCCAAAGTGCTCGCTGAAAGAGCTGGACGCGCTGGCCGGCATGTATGCTGGCTACCGCATCGGCAGTGACTACTATATCGTCTGCATTGATAAGGACTCGGCCCCAGTTGGCTACTCTGCGCTCGGAAGCGAGCTGCCGCCGGAGCTCGCTGACCAAGCAGACGAGGCAACTGATGTTGATTCGTTTGAGGCCGCCGTCAAGCACGCTGTGGAGGCTCACCGTCGCACACTAGTTGCCATGGCAAATAGCGAGCCGAGCACCTACCAATGCCCCATCTGATGAGTTAACTCTCTATCATTTGGTGGATCATCGAACACCTTCACTGCACATGCTGCACGTAGAATCAAACCGGGCTAGGGTGCCCGTGCGCCATCACCGTACGGCGCGACGCCGATCATGCAGCCCCAAACCTCATCGGTTCTAATGTAGAACTACGTGAAGTATGGGCTGCAGTCACTGAGTTTCCATAGTTGGCACACTTGGCTGTGTACCAGCTTAGGGATGTTCCTGAAGGTTGCTTTAGCTTATCTTAGTACTTATAGAGATCAGCGTGTACGGGTGTTGAGTGTTGCTTTGTAATGCTTTGGACCCGTTTCCCAATTACCGCTTTTAGGCAGTTGGGTGCGTAGACATCACATCGCAGTCTAATTAGTGGTGGAGACCCAAACTAGCCCAAAAGCTTACACAATGTACACGGCAGGTACATGTCGCCCCTGAGATAGAATGAACGTATTCGCCAGTGGGTACAGTGACGCGGCCACGCCGGTGGCAGCGCAGACCGTGTAATAAACACAAAGTTGGGCTACCACAATGCCGCGGGCGATGCGTAGCCCGCAATGGTAATGATGCCGGAGATCCCGGTGCCATTCGTGCCGAACGACGACTGCTCGATCATCAGCAAGGAGGCGGCTGCAATAGCCGAGGCGGTCACGAAGAACTGGCACCCGCGGTTCAGGCCGTTGTTCGACGATATGAACGAGGCCGAAGCCGCGTCCTGAAATATTACGTGTTTGACGCCGTCCGGGGTGCCGGAGTGGCCGAACCAGTCGCGCGTGACAGTCATTGGCGATGCCATCCACGCAATGACTTTGGCCGGAGGCAACGGCGCGAACACGGCGGTCCGCGACTCTGCCCTGCTGGGCAAGTTGCTGCACGATGCAGGCGGCTACGATGATGTGGTTATGGTGGCGTACGAGAAGGCGGCCAGAGTCTATGGAAGCGAGGCAGTGCGGCAGAGTTACGAGACAGCGCGGATTGGGTCGGAGGTCGAGATCGACGAGGAATCAGGCCCCGTGGTTTGAGCGGCTTTGAATTCCGCACCACACATGATAGGGGCTGATTACCCTGCACCGTTTCCAAGCCGCGTATGTTGGAGAGAGCGATTTCACGTGACATCATGCCGAGCATATAAATGGCTATATGATACGTAGATTCTAACTAACTGGTTCTGGTAGTCCTCTGGACTGTCTGCTATGAATCACGTTCCTAAGCGACTTCATGTGCCTAGTTGCCGATTAACTAGCGACCCTATTCCTAGGTCACACTACCGGATACCTCGACATGGGTGCCACATAATCTGGTAATGTGTCCAAGGATTAGGGTCGCCCATGACCAGACTCCTGGCGACTAAACACAGTTATATGGTCCACGAATGCGATTCCCCGAGAAAAATCTGCTAAAAGTCTCAGGAACTAGATAATAACCTCTACATCGCTAACAACCTTAAAACCTCTTTGATAGACGTCACATGATAGACCTTTTCTGACAGGTATTTCTCCACGATAGGCAGTCGAACGTAAGCTCAAATATGGAGCGCGAGGCCGCGTGCACATATATATCTGGTAGCTTACGAGGAATAAGTGACTGCAAAGCTTGGGAGTGGTTTTTAGTGGTTGTAGAAAAGAATAAGAAGAACTAACGTTCGGCTGTTATCCAAGTTATGTCCAGGAAGGAGGCTTTTTCTTGCGGGATGACTTCACGGTATACGGAATCCATTAAACCAACGTGGCGACGAAGTGGCCTGCATCGCTATCAGATCCTGCAGGTAGCCCAGCAAGATTGAGATGCTGGAGCTGTCGTGGCGGCTGCAACAGAAGTGACAGTAGCAGCATCTGCGAGAGAAGATTATCCGTACACACATACTCACACTTTTAGTACCTAGGTTTAAGCTTTGTTTTGCTTTTTTTCTTCTTTGTTTAGGACAGCCACACGGTAGCCACTCGAAATGAGCGCGCCCTCCTTTGCCTCCATTTGTATTACAGCGCCATCACCGGGCGCAGTAACGGGAAACTCCATTTTCATGGACTCAATGAGTGCCATAGTCTGGCCGGTGCTCACATGGTCGCCCACTTGCACCATGACCTTCCAGACGCTACCGGCCACAGGCGCGACGACCGCTACCTCGTGATCAGCTAGCTCTGCAGCGCTGCCTGCGTCAACGGGTTCCTGCTGTTTCTCCTCAAAAGTGAATAGGCCTTTTTTGTGCCACATGGCGATTTCCCCGCGGAAAGCGGCGTCGCGTTGGTCCTTAAACCGCGTGATGGCGGGCTCCTGCTTGGCTAGGCTGTCTAGGTAGTCGGCCAACTTGAATGACGTTTTTTTAACGTCGAGCTCGAACTTGCCCTGCAGAAAGTCCTTGCGCATAGCCAAAAGCTCTTTGTGACTAACGGGGTAGAAGCGGAGCTCGTCGAAAAACCGCAGTAGCCACGGCTGGTTGAAAAGACTCGTTTTGTGATACCGGTTCCACATCTGCAGCGTGCGGCCCACAAACTGGTAGCCACCGGGACCTTCCATACCGTAGACACACAAGTAAGCGCCGCCAATTCCAACCGAGTTCTCGGCCGTCCATGTCCGCGCTGGGTTATACTTCGTAGTAACCAAGCGGTGGGTTGGGTCCAGAGGCGTGGCCACGGGCGCACCGAGGTAGACATCGCCGAGGCCCAGAACCAAGTACGTGGCGTCAAAAACTGTATTCCAGACGTCGTTTATGGAATCCAGACCGTTGATGCGGCGGATAAACTCAAGATTGCTGGGCACCCATGGCGCGTTGGCGCGCACGCTTTTTGCGTAATGGTCGATAGCCTTACGACAGTCCTCGTCGTCCCAAGACAGCGGCAGGCGTAACTGCCGGGACTCGAGCTCGAGGTTCTCGACCTGTTTAAGCTCGGTTTCGGCGCGTAACGTTAAACGCATCAGCGCCTCGAGCGAGAGCCGGAGTGGGTCGTAATGTATCTGAAGAGACCGAATTCCCGGCGTGAGGTCAAGAATGCCATCAACCTGTTTTTGTTGCAGCCAGAGCATCCATGCATGGCCTCTGACGCGCAGCGCAATGTCGAGTTCCATGGGACCGAACTCGATAAGTACGAAATCGTCGCCTGCAAGCCGGTACGTGAGCTCGACGCCAGCCTGGGCCGCGGTCTGGTGCCTTAGCACCGGTGAACCCAGGTGCTCGCTCACTACGGGACCGATACCATTCAATTCGCCCGCGAGTACACTTAGCTTCTCGTGCTCGAGGCTGCGTGCCGTGCTCACACTCACGGGCCGAAACCGGATTTTGTCTCCTGGAGCCAGCTGGCCGATCTTCCATCTATCGGCACGAATGACCGTGGCGGGGCAAACAAAGCCGCCAAGAGATGGCCCGTCCGGCCCCAATATGATTGGCATGTCTCCAGTGAAGTCTACAGCGCCAAAGGCGTACGCGTTATCGTGGATATTCGACGGATGCAGACCGGCTTCGCCGCCGTCGGTGCGAGCCCAGGCCGGCCGCGGTCCCAGGAGTCGCACGCCAGTGCGGCTTGAGTTGTAGTGTACCTCCCACTCGTGGCTAAAAAAATTAGCGATGTCATCGTTCGTGAAGAAGTCGGGAGCACCGTGTGGCCCGTATATCACATGCAGAGTCCACACACGCTTATTGCTGCTCAGTTCCGGCGCCACCACTATGGGATCAATGTGTCGGGAAGGCACGGTATCAGGCACGGTGTATTGCACGGGCAGCTGCATGGGTTGTGGTGTTATAACGAGCTGATCGCCGGGACGCAGGTGTCTTCCACAGTGTCCACCAAACTGGCCTAACGTAAAGGTCGACTTTGCACCCAGGTACTCGGGACACTGGAACCCTTGGCTAACCAGGAGATAGGCCCGCATGCCTGTGCTTTGCAGCTTGCCTATCTCCAGTGTATCGCCGCTATCTACGTTGATTACGTGCCATTGTGGTGCAGGGCGACCATTCACCGTGACGAAGATCGACGCGCCTGTGACAACAATGCGGGTGGGTGCATAGAACTTGAGCGTGGGCCCGCTTACGGTAATTTCCAACCCAGCTGCACTAGCAGGATTTCCCAGGATGTGGTTACCGAGGCGAAATGACCAATCGTCGAACGGTCCTGACGGCGGCACGCCGACGCCCCAGTACCCGAGTCGGCCCGGCCAGTCCTGGATGGTCGTTTGCGTTCCGGGCGAGATAACCTCGCAGATCTGCGGCGTCCAGACCTCAAAATGCGCAAGCCATTGCGTAGTCATTTCGGCTAATTCAAAAGTAGGGGTTTGCAAGACGGCTGTGAGCCAGTCGCGGTTTGTAGCAATGCCGTAGAGCCTTGTTGTTGCCAGCAGGCCGAGCAGCTTGTTACGAGCGTCATTGCGCGTTGCCGCGTGGGCAATGATTTTGGCGAGCATAGGATCAAATAGTGGTGTTACCTCGATCCCGGCCTCGACCCAAGTATCTATGCGCATGCCCGGCGATGCTGGCGGGAATACAGCCTCGGTAAGGAGGCCGCTGCTGGGTCTAAAGGCATGAACGGGGTCCTCGGCATATAGCCTTGCCTGAATGGCATGTCCGCGCGGGATGAGCTCGTTCTTGAGCTGGAGAAGCGGTGGCAGATTGCCCGATCCGAGCTTGAGCATCCACTCAACGAGATCCACACCCCAAACAAGCTCGGTCACACCGTGCTCGACCTGCAGCCGCGTGTTGACTTCAAGGAAATAGAAGGACTCGCGGGCCACATCGTAAATGAATTCGACGGTACCGGCGCTGCGGTAGCTCACGAGCTCGCCGAGCTGCACGGCAGTCTTGTGAAGCGCACTTCGTGTCGCCTCGGAGATTTCCGGGGCTGGAGACTCCTCGATGACCTTTTGGTTACGTCTTTGCGGCGAGCAGTCGCGCTCGCCGATGGCAATGACGGTGCCCTGACCGTCGCCGAAGATTTGGACCTCGATATGGCGTGCACTTGGGATATAGACCTCCAGAAATACGGACGCATCGCCGAAATTCCGCTGGCTCAGCTCGCTCACGGAGTGAAAGGCTCTTCTCAAGTCAGACGGTGAAGAACAGATTTGCATGCCGATTCCGCCTCCGCCGGCCGTTGACTTCAGCATGACGGGATAGCCGATTTTTTCGGCGGCTTGCTCAGCATCATTTGCGGATGCCAAGATACCGGAGCCAGGGACTAAAGGTACGCGAGCTGCCGCCGCCAGCTCGCGCGCTTTGTGTTTGTATCCGAAATCCCTGACTTGAGATGAGGTAGGACCGAGCCATACAAGGCCATGCTGGTCACAAAGGTCAATGAAGTCCGCGTTCTCGGATAGAAAGCCATAACCAGGATGTACTGCCTGTACTGCACTCTTTTGCGCGATCTCCAGCAGCTTTCGTGTATTAAGGTATGTTGCTGCGGCTGCGCCGTCGCCAAGAGAGTACGACTCGTCGGCGTCCCTGACATACGGGGCATCACGGTCTGCTTCGGCGTACACGACGACCGATTTAATATCCAAAGCACGCAACGTGCGCAAGATTCGGGCTACAATGGCACCGCGATTGGCGATCAATACCTTACTGAACATGACGAAGCGGCCACGAACAAAGCGGGCGCAGACAATGTAGTGGGCGTTTTATATAGGTAATATGAAGGCTGAGTAACGTGCCCATGCGGGCCCCTGCGCGGCTTGCCATAATCTCGGGCTAGAGATTGACATTTCAGCGAAGACAACCAAAGCCAGCCAGGCCAAAGCAAACTAAAGCAAACCAGAGGCAAGCCAAGCAGAGCAGACAATAAGCAAAGAGGGCATAGTCAAACAGAGCAGAGCGGAAGCGAATCCAAGTCAATTCAAGCCAAGCCAAGACAAGCCAAGCTAAGCCAATCACGGCGTGGATCGCTTGTGCTCACGGCTTACGTCTGCCAGAGGTTTGGTTGTGGGCTAGGGTAAGATACATTGACGCTAGCCTGCATGGTACCTCTTTCGTATGTAGGGTCTCCTGGCCCTAGCCGCTATCTCTTAGGTCCGGGATAGAGCTCGTGTTTGACCCGCGTGAACTTGTCAGAATTGCATGAATCGGCGGTGTTAAAATTTGTAATTGCAGTTTAAAGCCCGCAGACAAAGTGTTAAAAAAACAACAGTCATTTTCTCTGTGTCCGATATGGAGATATTCGTGTTCTTCATACTATGGCGCGCGGAGAAACAACGTGGGTTCGGGTAACAACGTCGGTACCTTTTTTGTGCCTTTTTTCAATGTTCGCCCTTACCCATCGGCGTTCCGGCCAAGGAAGCAGGCGGACAGGTACACAGAAAGGCTGTAGGCATGCAGCGCCTCAGAATATCAATTGAATACAGTGGGCATGACCGTAGGATTCGTACAAGGGGGTTTACTAGCGTTCAAGTTTCGTGCTGTATAGGTAGTTATCATCGAAGGTGGGCTTATATGATTAGGAATCACGAAGATACGCGCCGCACGAGCAGAAACCTCCGCGGCGGCAACGTGCGACGTGACTCATATCGGCCCCGGGCCCCAGCCAGTTAGCGGCTGCGGCTAATCAATATAAACTGGAAGAGCAGAGCCCTCGATAACCAGACAGAACTAACGATGACGAATTCTTACAGCACGACGCTGAGCGGGGGCAAACACTGGTCTTTGCGCGTTCGGCGTGGCAACACGCTGACATTCACGGCGCAGGATGACGGTGCGAACGTTGGCGTTGTTTTCTTCAACTTTGAGAATACGGCCGAGCGTCTAAACCTGCCTGACTCGCTCAAGTGCCAGCATACGCTACGGCTGACACAGGGCCACTGTCTTTTCAGCGACATGGGCCGCGTGTTTGCGTCGATTGTACAAGATGACGTGGGCTGGCACGATGCCATTGGCGGCACTCTAACGGCGCGGGACATGGTCGCGAAGAAGTGGCAGCCCACCACATTCCAGGACAAGCTGAACGGGTACACACAGTCAGGGTACGACAGCTTTATGATCGAGCTTGCGAAGTGGGGGCTTAGCGAACACGACCTGCCGGCTAATTTGTCGTTATTCTCGAAGGTGGCCGTTGCAGACGGCGCGAGTGGGGCCATTGCCTACACACCTGAGCACTGCCGCAAGGGCCAGTCTGTGACGCTGAGATTTGAGATGGACACGCTGGTTGTGCTCAACACGTGTCCGCACCCGCTCGACCCCGCGACGGAGTACCCATTCCGCTCGGTGAGCATCAGCCTGCGCAGTCAGTCGAGCATCCCCACCGACGACGAGTGTGCGAATGCATGCCCCGAAACGGCTCGCGGGTTTGAGAACAACCGGCTCTATTACCTTGGGGTGCCTGAGGCCGACGCCTACTTTGCCAATACTGAGCTGCGAGCGAATGTGATCGAGCAGAAGAGTGCCGCTCAGGAAGTGGAGTTTTTTACGAGTGCACGAGCCACGAAGCTCGTGTACAGCGACTTGAACCCAGCCAATGCTAGTCAGCACACCGTCGTTGCGGCTGGCGATCACTACCTCGCCAAGATCAAGCAAGGACAAACTCTGCGCATTACTGATGTTGAGGGCAACGAGGCTGCCGACACGCTGTTCTTCAATGCCGCGGACGTGGCCGAGCACTTCAGCTACACGAACACCATCCGCGCGCAGCAAAACATGTACCTTACGACCGGAACATTTATTATGTCGGACCGAGGCAACGAGCTACTGCGCATTACGGCGGATACGTGCACAAGGCACGACTGTGTCGGCGGCGCCTGCGCCTCCGAAAGCAACACAGTGCGCTACAGCCTAGAGCGCCGCGAGATGCATTCGTGTCGCGACAACTGGATGCTGGCGTGCACGCGGTTCCCCGAGTTTGGACTCACCAAACGGGATATTGCTCACAACATCAACTTCTTTATGAATGTCCCCGTGTCACCCCAAGGCGAGCTTGATTTTGCCGACGGGATTTCGGGTCCGGGCAAGTATGTTGAGCTTGTTGCCTGCATGGACATCTATGTTCTCATTTCGAACTGTCCTCAGCTGAACAACCCCTGCTCTGGCTACAGTCCTACTCCTCTTGAGGTGCTCGTGTGGGACTAAACCTGGACACCTTGCTCACATTTTACCGCTGTGCGTGACTAATCCCGCGCGGTGCAGCGGAATTAATTGTGCAGACGCAATACAACAACCCGTTGTTTAGGGCTAGGCAGCGTCGTGTCCACCACGGAGCACCCAGCGTCAGGCGCGCGGGATTCGCGAACGATGCAGGCGCGAGCATGCGCCAGTAATCAGCGGGCGGCGGCTGGCTCAGGCCACTTGTCTAATAACGACGTCGCAAGAAGAGGCATTCGCAGATACTCTTGCCCATTTTCGTAAGTACCCTGACCTTACTTTTTCTTACTTTTCCTCACAGGAAGCGTTCAAGGCAAGTTGGATGACCAGGAGTCTGACTCTGTTGGCGCTAACTAGAGATGCAGATATTTTTGAAAAATTCCCTCTGTGCTGATTGTTTTTACTTATCTGGAGATATCGCTCTTAAATACTATGGCAGCATGGGATGGTAGTCACACTGTTATCCTAAACAAGTAGACTTTTTTTCTCTCCCTATCGCTGGCGTGAAATCATGAAATCAAGCGACTCTCTACAGGTGAGCAGTGCGGCGCAAGTCTTGCGCAGGGATTTTGTCTTTGTTGGCACTCCACAAACAAAGCGGCTGCTAAAACTGGTTATCTTTGTACTTAGCCTAAGAGAAACGTAAGATCAATACCTTGAAAGCCTCTTGTGGATTTTTGTCTACACCCGAGGTGAACTTTTCTCCACATTTTTCTGCGGCTCATCATCTTCATGAGTCAAATCAACGTCAACGGCGTTTATATTTATAGCGGATCTGCCGAACCCCAAGGAGGTGATTTCAGAGGCGTAGCTCGTGCGTGCGCCGCCTAGCCACGAAGCGAGGCCAAAAACACCGGTGATGCCAAACGCTACAATGCAGTAGTTCATGTTGCCACCGGTAACAGGCAGTGCCGTTGGAAAGAAAAAGAAAACGGTGCAGAACACAAGATAGACTATTCCAGGGACCTGAACCCATGGCGCCCACTTACGAAGATTGTAATGGCCCGGCGCTTTGTACTTGTAGCGAAACAGTGCGACTGCGACGGGCATAAGATAGGAGACATAAAGACCGGCCGTAGCAATACTGGTCACCGTACTGAATGCAGTGCTGGATCCAAAAAGGATAGCCGTGAATGCCATTTCAAATGCCATTGTAACAATCACAGCTAGTACAGGCACGCCCAGGCCCGTATGGACCTTTCCCAGCCATTGGTTGAGCTGCCCCGGAAACCCCCCGTCACGCGCGAACGCGTAAATACTTCTTGAGCTTTCCACAATGAGGGACTGGCCACCCATGAACATACACACCAGCACGATGGTATTGAGGCACATGGTGCCTGCTTTACTATGGCACGCCTGATTGAATATCTCCGCTAAGGGGAATCCAGTAGGCGTGTTTACAACGGCTTCGACATCCTGAATGCTGAAAAGCAAGACCAATATAAAGCCAAAACCAGTTACGAACCCAATAATAACGGACAAGATCATTGCCCTTGGGGCCTCCTTGGCGGCGTCACTGAGTTCTTCACTGAGGTGCGCAGGCGAGTCGTACGTACACATACCGAAGGCAGATTGCATACATCCAAGAATGACTGCCATACCAAGACCCCACCCCGAGTTCTCGAAGCTTTGCGTAAAGACGAAGCTAGGGCTTTGATAAGTAGGGGCTCGTACCAACACGACAACAGTGCAAATAATGAAGCCACCCACCGACCAGTATAGGATCCCGCTGGTCAAATAGTGGAGCAAGTGGTTGCCAAATATTGCGATAGAAGCATTCACGGCAGCAACTGCATAGCAGAACAATACGATTTTCCAGTTCTTGGGTTCGAACTGTCCGTCGGTATTGATGTAGGCCATTGCCCCGATCATGAGCCCTGCTTGATATACACCGGTGGCAACCGCCATGCAGATGATACCGGCCAGCTGAATCCAGCCACATATGTATGACGTTCCCCGCCCCCACCAAGTTCCGCGACTCAGCAGAAGACACCATGAGTACTGCCCTCCGGAGACTGGGTATGCAGAGCAAATGTCTGCCATTGCCAATGCGACGCATATTGAAAACGCGCAGGCGCCAATCCAACCGAATACGAGGGCAACAGGGCCCCCGTTCAGCATAGTCTCTGCCAGTGATCCCGCAATGACCGTCCAGCAGCTCAGTATCGAGAAGCAGAAGCCGACCATTGAAATCAGTCCAAAGCTTCGTTTGAGATCCTGTTTGTATCCTATGCTCGCCAGGAGCTCCTGGTCTCCAATCTCGCGGATTTGAGACTTGCTGGTTGTGAGCTCAGGGTCATACGAGCCAGCAGACATATCGATAGACTTCATACTGCAAATGTGAAAATGCTATTCAAGTGGCAAAAAGCTAGAACTGTCTATATACGAGAGCATCTCGCATGGAACGATGCTGATAAGGGGGCGCCGCGGAGACCCTGAAAAGTAATCAGGAGTGACGCATTCTAACCCTAATGAAGACATGAAGTGTGGGCTAGCTAAACTGGGTTGCGGAAGTAGTTAGACCCGCGCGCCTCTGAACCGTATATGATCGCTATTTAGGACTGATGCGTAAACAAGAGCAACAATGTACATCGAGAACAGTATGAGTTGCGTTAATGGGTTCTGTTCGTATTCGAAAGATCGGGCAGGGGGGCTAATCAAATTCTGGTGACGCGCCCATTTCTTATCGTTTCCTAAATATATGAGAAGCCCAACTAAGCCCAACTCAAAGCCATTTTAGCAAAACATCGGAGACATTTTCTCGATGAGCGGCGCACTTTCAGCTGATACCTAACATCTGGTCATTTGGGTTTGGGTTATGGTTGCCCACTTGTCCCTGCGCCTGCGCCTGCGCCAAGCGTTATCTCCACTATACCCTAGCCCGGATGATATGTAATACTTTTTGGAGGGCGAGTGGAGTATCGATAGCGTCTCTCGAGCCAACGGCGGCTAGGCTTCTCATTACCTAAGGCAGGCACCGCTGCGAGCGGCTCATTTGTGACACGTGCCGGCTATCTAAAGACCATTCAGTGACATGTGTCGGAGTATCCCGTAATGTGACCTAGGAACAGGGTCGCTAGTTAACCAGACATCCGGCAACTAGGCACGTGAAGTCGCCTAGAAACGTGAAGCCCGTGACATCAATGGCATGCGTAAGACTTAGGGTCGCCAATTACCGTGGTTCGGCAGCTAGACACAGGTTGTTCATTCGCCTAGGAACATAATATCGTGCCGTAAGGTTTGAGGTAACGCAGAGAGTAGATAATAGAGGATCGCTTATAGTTCAGTATAGTTTAGTAGGGGTCATCCTCTGAAATAGATGACACATGGTACATGCTACGTCGTCCTCTCTGGTATGCTCCAACAACGGAATCACCTTTATCGGGCAGCCAAAGAACCCCGTCCCGTTTAGAAGCAGCGCCTCAGCCACGAACTGCGACTCGGTAAACTCAATGTACGCGTAGTCCATCCTCTGGTCTTTGTTTAACATGATCCTCGTCCGATACATGTCGCCGGCCGTCCGTAAAAGTTACGTGACGTCCTCAAAGCCCAGATCCTTCTTCTTTCGGCACATATCCACTTGCGCTGTTGTCTTGCGTTCTTTATGTGCTTACTGGCCTCCCGTGGGATCTCGAGCCCCACTCGTCCACAGTTGTGATTGCCATCTTGATATTCCACAGCTCGTCATCTTATGTAGATTCACCTACGTCTTCAGCGGCCACCACAAAAATCCCTGGCCTTTATTCCTGCCAATTCCGTGCCCCTGTTCATTGCTGCTGCTCAATTGCCGCCGGCCTCGTGTTCGTGCTCGCTGTTTTGCGCCAAACCTCGCCCACCACGCGACCACGCTCACTAAAGCCAGCTTCTTCACAATACTCCTCAGTCCAGGAACAACACCATTAGCATAATCTTCCTCGTTCATGGGGTGGTGCACTTCCGGGAAGTACTCCTCCCTCACGTGGTACAACGAGTTTGCAAAACTGTAACTGCCTGTAACGTTGTTCGATTCAAGGCACTTCTCAATTGCCGCTCTAACACGCACCTCGTCTTCACATAGGTCTCCTCCTTCTAATGTGTACACAAAGCTGTTGTGCGTCCCGTTCACCGCGTAGGTCACATTCGCGTCTATCCGCCGCATACATTCTTTCACCAGCGCCCACTGTGTACTGTTCGTATACAGCTGACTAGCAACGACGCTCGTCACCAGTACGATGAACACAATCATGTGCAGTGCGCTCTGCTCACCCTGTCGCGACTTATAAGCCCGCCTTGCCTTCCACGCGAAGCCCTCAACGTGAATGCCCCACCCGCAATTATGTGCCAATGCGTCACATGGCTTGCTCCTGCTCAACCCGTTTGAGTCACATGAACTTGACGGGTTAGGTGTACTTACTTATCATCATTATCTACGATGAATCTTCCCGTTCTCATCAAACGGATTCCCACCGTCGTGGCCCGTCCCAATCGACGCTTAGACCCTGTATCGTGGAGAAACAATTAATTCGGTCTGGTCCTAGATTTAAGTTAGATGATAGCAAGCGAAAGTAAACGCTAGAGCAATAGAATCATGTCAATTCTACTTTAAGGGGGATCATGCTCTTGTGCATGTCAAGATCGAAACTACGCAGAGATTTACGATTCTATACAATGTTTCGCAACCTTGCTGGAGTACTCTGTGCGCCGACCCTCCTGAAATACGCTGCACATCTCCAAAATCGCCTTTTTGCCCAAAACCACCCACAAACTAGAATCCTACATCCTGATAATAACATCACTTGCTCACCAATACAAAGGTTCTCTAGCACACAGATCGCGCCTTCAAGATGACTACTGCTCTTTATCAGGCCACTGTCGATGACGACGCTCTCCCGTCGACGGGCTGCCTCACACATTCCGCAAACACTCTCACATACTCTACCCCACGCCGAATACGGCACAACACTGGCTTAATATACTTCTTGCTATCCCACGCCGAATACGGCACAACACTAGCTTAATATACTTCTTGCTACACCACACCTATCTTATTTATCCTTAACGGCAAATGTCCCTTCTCACTACTTCGCTTCCAATGAGGGGAGACTCCAGCTACGCTCAAGTAACGATACGCTTGGCAAATCTGTGGGAGCCCCCTCAACATAGACCCTGCTTCCATCGCCTTCTTTCTACGCTTGTGCATACTCAATTTTGCCGTTCAACTAGGCGATGCGTGAATCTGCACATTTATGATCACGTGCGTATGTCTCACGCCCTAATCACGTCCCTTGTGCAGAGAAAAATTCGCTGTACAACTAGGCGATGCACGAATCTGCACTTTCATTATCACGTGTTGCGTCTCGCGCCTCTAAGCACGTCCGCTTGTCTGCTTTAGCTTCATACCTGAATCTTCGCTTCCATTCGTTACTATTACCAATGCTAACAATATGGCTCAACAGTGGTTGAGAGGGATATTCTTATCTTTGATCTTATTTCTTTTACAGCGAGTACGCTGCTGGCACCAATAATGTGAGCGCGGGCAAGAGACGCGCAACACACTGAATCTCCTCGAGGAGTCGTAAAAAACACGCCGAACCCAACTTACTACGCAATGTCGCGCTATGATCGACGTTACGTAGTGTTTATCCTCCCAAGCATAGTGCTTTATGCATTTCATAACCATTTCCGGCCAAACCCTCTGTTTTAAAAAATACCGCCCAACAAGGGAACGCCGACAAGCACGCTATTGCGCTCTGCGAGCGCTGCTTATCCGTTGCACCGGCGTGAAACCGCCAACCAAGCCTATGTTTTTAACAAATGCAAGTGTTTTGCTCTTCGCGTCTTCACATCAACCGTACTGTTACTCACCCCCGGCTTCCTGCAGTTGAAAACCTGATGTTCGCTTTGCCTTCGCCGTCTCGCTTCTCAGTGCCGCTTCCAACGCCCGTACCTTAATCCCAACTCGCATTGCTTGTATTGCTGCCATTGCGATCAGCCAGCTCGAACATATTATATGTAGGAGCATGAAACAGAGCTCGGGCCAATCCAAACAGTACCGAGCCATTCTATGAATTCTGACCCTGTAAACCCGAAAATATTGTGAGGCTATTGAAATCTGCTGTGCTTGGTAATGATAACCCTGGTCCACCACGTGAGTACCGCTCGCTCGTACACATGCACCATGCATGTAGTGGTCATGCGTGTCACAGCACATTCGTCACAGCACATTCGTCGCAGCACCTAACCCATCTTAGCCGCCCGCGACAGCCAACCCTGTCAGTCATAAAGCGGCGCCGCTTGGTCAAAGTAACATGCCGGAATGAGCCCTTGTGCACAGACACCAACGTTGATGCCCATCATATTCATGAGCCTGACGACCCGCCACTGCGTCAGTAGCGCTGAAGATCCGAAAATGGACAAGATTCGGTGCCGACAGAAGACACTGGTGATCTACTTACAGGGGCAACCATGGCGCTGTGTTTGTGGACGCTCATCCGCTAACGCACGCCCAGGGTCGGGCCTAACTCTCAGGCCATGAATGAATCCCGGATAGATGTTTAGCACTAGGCTACATGCGAGAAGATGCTCCTAATGCCAGTTGCTTTGTAGCCGGCTTCAGGCTGCTCGCTTCTCATCAACCCCAGTGTCTTGTTTCTCCACGATAAGGGCTCGGCTCTTCCCGTTCTCACGAACCGCATTCCCACCGTCATGGTGGGTCTCAGATCTCGGAGAGACTCCACTGACCACACATGGCGCTGCACGCCAGTTACCGGCATTCGTCAGGTACACCCGGGAGACCATGTGCTCTTAGCAACAATTCACACCACCACGACTTTCCATTTTCGGTTGCAGTCATGTGACTCAGGTGCTGGATCTCTTGCCCTTCACTTGCCGCTCTACTGCGCCTTAAGCTCTTCGCGCTGCTCTCAGTCCCCAGCCCGTTTCCCTTATTCTCGGTTGTTCTCTGATTTGCGTATTTGGCGCCTCTGTTCACAACTCTTACTATACCACTCAATTAGTAGCCTCCATCATGCTTTCTAATTCTGTCCCCTACTTACTAGGATACGAGACCTAAATTCAGCTACAAAGGTCGAGGTCCCCGAACTGCGCTACCTTCCGGCATATCGCTCATGACGGGAGCACACGCGAGTTTGGTGTACTCCTCGGTGCCTTGTCTGCCGGCCCGGAGGCACTCCTAGGAGGAGGGGTATACCGTTGTCGGAGTACTGACAGAGAGGACGTTGTTGAAAGTGAACGTCCCACGTGATGTCATTTCCTCAATGTTGGAGAGAGCGGTATCACGTGATCTCATGCCGAGCATACATGGCAGTACGATATGTAGAATCTCACTAACTGGTTCTAGTGGGCAGTCCCTCGGTCTGTCTGCTATGAATCACGTTCCTAGGCGACTTCTAGTGCCTAGTTGCCGGATGTCCGGTTAACTAGTGACCCTACTTCTAAAGTCACATTACCCGGATACTCCGACAGTCCATAGTCACATCACTAACTCCGACAAAGTAAACGTGCCACGCGATAATGACATTTCCTCGAAGTTAGAAAGCGTAACGTGATATCATGCCGAGCGTATAAACCGGAGGAGGTAATTGTTGAGGAGAAGACCTCCAAGTGAGTATTCCGTGATCATCACGCCTCTTCCGGACTATATACATCTACTCTATAAACCTGTATACTTCAATCGTTTCTACTCTGCCGAGTCCTCCCTGAAGCTTCTTGGCTCCATAGTGCGGTTCCTAATGTCGCGTAACCTGAGCCTAGCTGCTGGACCCAGGTCCTGTGTACCTGAAAGTCACATTACCTGCCCTGTCCGGAGTCACGATTACCAAGCACAGCTGATTTCGGATAGCGTTGCATTTTTCCTGGTTCACAGGTTGACTGGATCAAACTTCGCAGAATGGGTCGACTGTGTTTCGATGGGCCCGTGATCTCTTTTATGTTTTTATACATGATATGTTCGAGCTGTTTGATCGCACTGGCAGCAATACAAGCAATGCGATCTGGGCTCAAGGTACGGGCGTTGGAAGCAGCAGTGAGGAACGAGACGGCGAAAGCAAAGCGGACGTCAGGTTTTCAGCTTGAGGAAGCCGAGGGTGAGTAACGGCAAGGTTGGTGTGAAGATGCGAAGAATGCTAATGTCAAGAGGGCTCAATAGGAAGGCCTGGCTCCCCAGACGTCTTTGGCGTGAACCTGATTTCAAACGCGGACCCCTCGCAGAAACCCGTAGGGGTGTAATGAGCGGAATTGCGACCGGCGGCGAGCGATATAGAACCGCTTAGGAAATAGCAAGCTGATTTTCCAGCTTACTTTTTGGTTTGAAGTGCCTGGGGTTGGAGAGAATAGGGTAAGGGCGCCTTGTCGTTAAATATCCTGGAATACTAAAAAAGAACATGCACCCTACAGTTTGCGGGATCCCCAAATAAATAACATCTAATAAAGAACATTTTGGAGGCCAGAAATTGGTAATCGACACGTATGCTACTGGGTATTAGTCGGCGCACCTCCGGCCGTGTAGTGAATGCGCATGGATTCCAGTGGAGCGGGGCGGCAAGGCTCCAGGCGCACTGCGTTTGCGGCGAAAAAGACGGGATTTCCCTGTTTTGGACGCATTAGAAGGCTCGACGGGGGTATGTTCTTATGGGAGCTAATCGCGGTACGTAGGCTAATTAAGAGGCATAATGGGGGGGGACCCGAAAGCTAAAGACGGTTTTGGGAAACTTACTCAAGATCCAGACAATAACAGTTGTAAAAATGTAATGCCTTTTTTGGGTGGTAAATGAGGGGTACAGTTACGGTGCCTCGGCGGGGTTTTTGGTCTCGTGGCGAGTTAATTCGGGACCACGCATAAGCCAGCACCAGGCGTTGGTTACACATGCCTAGGAACGTTATTCGCCAAACACAGGCTCAGGGGAGCTTGTGCGAGGGAATAAGGAGGAAGTACATAGACTCAAGTATATAGCAATATCAGAAATCACGTTCTCTCTTCCTGTCTTCCATATCAAGCTTCGCGAGCGTTGTTGCCACGGCTTTGTTCTTAGATCTATTGCGGTCCCCTCGCCACAATAGGATAAATTGAAAAGTGGGACCATCTCTAATGTGTTCATAGCGGGCTATTCCGCGTCACTCGCGTCATCAGGCCGCGGTGACTCCAACTCGGCCTCAGCGTCGATTTCACTCGCGCCGGCGTCGCTGCGCAGCAGCTTGGATAGGCGGCCCGGGTTATGTATGCGCAGTGTGAACACGTCCGGACGCGAGTAGTGGCCTACGGGATCGGCGGCATTCTTAGCGGCGAGGATGCGCGTGTAGTCGATATCCGCGTAGAGAATTCCCTCCTCGGTTGGTGCAAGTGGCGCCGCAAGGTCGCTGCCGTCCGGGCCGTAGATGCGCGCGTGGCCGCCGCCCGGGCGGAGGAGCTGGCGCTTTGTGTCGGAGTCGGCAAACAGGCGCAGGGCGGCGTCGCCAACGACGGCACAGGGCGCCAGAACAAAGCACTGGCCCTCGGCGGCGTAGACGCGGGAGAGCGCCGTGTTTAGCTCGGGCCCCAGCGCGGGGACGGCGCCCTCGAAGATGGAGAAGCTTGGCCAGGCGCCGACGTGCAGCTGCTCGTTCTGGGCGTACATGGCGTACTTCGTGAGCGGCTGCATGTGCTCCCAGCAGTTCAGCGCGCCGACGCGGCCCACGGACGTGTTTTTGACGACGAGGTCGGAGCCGTCGCCTTCGCCGAACTGCGTGCGCTCGACGTGGGTGGGCTTCAGCTTGCGGCGCACGAACTTGACGGCGCCGGCGTCGATGAGGGCCTGCGAGATGTAGAGCGATGCGCCGTCGCGCTCGCTGAAACCGAAGCAGAGGGCGACGCCGAGGTCTGCGGATGCGCGCACGATGCGGCGCCAGCGCGCGTCGCCGACGACAATTGAGTTCTGCGCGTACGGGACGACGAACTGCGACTGCCAGGCGACCGAGTCGAGCCACAGCCACCAGGGGTATCCCGGAAGCCACGTCTCCGGGAAGGCGACGATGCTGGCGCCGTTTTCTGTGGCGGTGGTTGCGAGCGCGATCATCTTATCGATGCCGGTGTCGACGTCATTCCACGTTGGCTCGGCCTGCACAGCGGCGGCGCGGAACTTGTTGCTGTAGTCGACCATGGACAAGCAAAGCAGAGGGGGGGGAAGGTGAAAGGGGATGTCGGGTTAGGGTCCGATTGATATCCGGTCCTTATCTCCGAGTCTTATCCTCGGAGCCTAATCTATGAGATCGGGGGGCGGCGATGTCTGTGCTGCTGGCCAGGGCGCTCCGGCCGCGGGCTAGATGATACTACGCGCGAAGGCCAAGCCCGCAAAGGCACAGGCCAAAGGCGCGGGCCGGTGAGTTCCCTTTGAATAGGTGTATAGGTCGACGGGCGTCGGCGAAATTCATGGATCAGGGCACGGGTCGGCGCGGTGCCACGGGGTCAGCGACTACATAAAGACGGGTGGCCAATGGGCGGCTGGTGATTGGCCGACATGCGTGCAGGGTACCAGCCGCCGTTTCCGGCCTGGAAAGCGCAGTTGCCGGCGCTGCGCGACGGCGTCGTCATGGCGTACTTCGGCGTGCAAGCACCGACGGCGCTGCCTGCGTCGGCGCTCGACGAGGTGACGGCGCGGTTTGGCAGGGTGCACGGCCCCCAGCACTGGGACCTGGCCAGCGTCGTCGACGAGAAAGGGTTCCACAATCTAGTTGCCATTGCGTACTGGCCGTCGGCGCAGGAGTTCGCGACGTGGAAGCAGAGCAGTGAGTTTACGTCGTGGTGGGACGCGGTGCAGCCCGCCGAGTATGGCTACTTCCTAGAGATTGTGACGCCGAGCGTGGACTGCGTGGAGACGATTTTCTCGGCCAAGGACACGCCGGAGGGCGTTGCGTGGCTGGCGGACGGCATGGGCGACGAGATCCTGGAGCACGGGTATTGGGGTAGTGCGCGCGAGCGGCTGGCCGTGGCGCGCAGCGACGCGCTGGCCGGTGAGCACGGCCCGCCCGCGTACGAGGAGTCGCGCAAGCGGGTTGTGATTCGCGGGCGCACAAACCTGTGTCTCATCCGGTCGGGCCAGGACTGGTCCGACACACACGGCGCCGAGCGCGAGAAGTACCTGCACGATGTGGAGCCCGTGCTGCGGGAGGGAATGGAGTTTCTGCGCGACGACGGCGAGGCCGTGGGGTGCCTGAGCTGCCGGTACATGAGGGTTGTGGACCGCGAGACGCAGGCGGCCGAGGAGAAGACGTTTGGGCTGGCGCACTTCGTGGACCTGGGCAGCCTTGAGGGCTGGGCCAAGAGCCACCCTACGCACGTAGCGATATTCCAGGGGTTCATGCGGTACGTGAAGGAGCTGGACTCGAAGATCGCGCTGCGGTTGTGGCACGAGATCGTGGTTGTGCCAGCCGAGGGCCAGTACTTTGAGTACGTGAACTGCCACGATACGACCGGGCTGCTGCGCTCGCTACCGTGACCCCCTCCGTTTTTTCTCTTACAGGCTCGCGCTCGTGCCCTGCACTGCGCCAGTAGCGTGTTTTCGTGGAGCGCGGGGGCCGGGTCGTGTTTCTCGTGGATCATTTTTAGGTCAGTGGAGTGGCCAGTAGCGTATTTTCGCAGATCTAATTCGGGTAACCGTAGGGTAGGTTTTGCGGATTTGTTTCTGTTCCCGATTCGGCAACTGGCGCGTTCGTACCCAATCGGGTCACTTGGTTGCCAAATTGGGAGGTTTGCGTATGTGATGTCAGGGCAGCTTATGAGATGCGTCGGATCTAGAGGAGGCTTATTTGTTTAGGGTGGCTTATGATTCCGGCCCGGGCCCCATTGCGCCTTACCACGGCGCTGGCTCCCGTAAGCAAACATACTTGAGCTGCCCTGCGGGCCTCTCAAGCCCTTGGTTCGAGTGCGGAACGCTGGTGGGGTGACTATTTGCTTTAGTGGATACGACACATTGGGACCATGTTTGTAGGAACATTTAGTAAGAAATATTAGGAACTCGTCCTTACTTATAGTAAACTTTTGTAGGAACCTGTGGGAACCCGTTATAGAAAATGAAGCATACCATGTAGGAAGTTTGTAGGAACTTTTTAGGAACATTTAGGAACTGCTATAGGAAAGTATAGGACAGCTGTGTAGGAACATTTAGGAACACAAAGTGGGAACCATAGGAACCGTGTGTAGGAACGCATAAGAACACAAAGTAGGAATCATAGGAACCGTGTGTAGGGACTTGTAGGAGCACCATGTAGGAGTGCATAGGAACCGTTTGTAGGAACTTGTAGGAACACAAAATAGGAACATCTAGGAACCCTTTGTATGAGTCTCTAGGAGCCTAGGAACCATTTGTAGGGACATGTAGGAACTCAATGTAGGAACCTTTAGGAACGTTTTGTAGGAACTTATAGGAATGCTTTGTAGTAACTGTAGGAAGTTGTATAAACATATTATGAGAAATATAGGAACTCGATGTAGGAACTTGTAGGAACTTGTAGGAATATAACATAGTAATGATAGAAACTCGATGTAGGAACGTGTAGGAACACAACATATCAATGTGTAGGACTGCTTGTGGAGTATATAGAAACACTTAGTACTGCACTTGTTGTACGCACTGTGGGCATATAATGATTATTTGAACACCTTTCGTGATTTTGTGGACTTTTCGTGATTTTCTTGATTTTCGTGTGAAGATC
This sequence comes from Entelexis sp. DX6506, assembly GCA_037041025.1. NCBI lineage: Eukaryota > Fungi > Ascomycota > Dipodascomycetes > Dipodascales > Trichomonascaceae > Entelexis > Entelexis sp. DX6506. The sequence continues at coordinate 28,618 of JAXQHU010000017.1, forward strand.
TCGATTCTCGTGTGAACCGCGTGGAGTTTCGGTTGAGACTCTATATCACGTGCATCATCCCGCGCGTGGCGTTTATTGGCACGTGGCATCGTGATCACACATAGGATATGCGCCTTTTTATGAGTGCTAATTACGGTGCACATGTCAAATAAAGGCCGCAACGGCGAGCTAGCGAGACGCGCTAGGGAATTCCACTCGGATTCTAGACGGGATCCCGTGTCTTTTGCAGATATGCGTTCTAGAAGTGCAGAGGCACCATTCTCGGCCCGTATATTCGCCAGATAACTAAAAAAGATCGCCCCTGTTTATAGTTCCCTCGCGGAATAAATTAATTGTCGCGAATCGCGCCGAAATCGGACAATTGATTTGTCATACAGCAGGTGACTTGAGCGTTGACTCCGGTCACGGGCGCCACCACGGTTACACGACCTGCCTTTATATGACTCGTGACCGCGTGGAAGACGGCAGGTGACTTGAGCGTTGGTCCAGGTCACGTGAGTTTGTGACCGTCACACGACCTCATAGTCACATGACTCGGGACCGCGTGGAGAAAACGCGTGGTGGAACCATATGTGGGATTACCCTAGACCGATGTGGTCTCAGCTGGCGGTCTACCCTATACCGCGTTGGAAAGAGCTGCGTCCCGTGATATCATGCCGAGCGTATAAATGGCAGTACGATACGTAGATTCTAACTAACTGGTTCTGGTGGACAGTCCTTTGGCCTGACTGCTATAATTCACTTTCCCAGGCGACCTCATGTGCCTAGTTTCCGGATACCTGGTTAAAGAGCGACCCGTCGGTCACATTACCCAAATAATCAGACATGGAGCCCGACGGGGCTCTCCATGATTCTCGGTGAGACCCTCCTCATACCTTGCAATTGGACTCAGTTCTCTTCCTTCTCATCTTTCGCGAGATTCAGAAATTACTGACCAACCTAAAGATGAAGGGTTGCATCATGGGAAACCCTATGCAACATTACAAACTTGAAACGAGACGCGCCAGCCCCGCTGCATTGCTTGACGTATGTGGAAACCGTTGTCGGAGGTAGGCTGATAATGTGACCACGGACTTTGGGCCAGCAAAACCAGGCTCCGAGCACTAGGCACGTCTAGGAACAAATACAGACCCAAGGGACCTTGTAATTGGTTAAAAAAGAAGTATCTAGAGACAAGACTCATGTATAGGAATGCCTGGGAGTCACGTGTAGACGTTCTCTCTGACGACCGTACGCCAACCCTGCTGCATTGCCAAATCGAGACGTGCCTGCCCCGTTGCATCGTTTGCTTCTGGGATCTATAAAAGGTCAGGGGGGTTTACGTGGCACGTACTAGAAGACAGCGACAAACAATGGACTCTTCACGAACGACTCCGGAAATCGAGTCATCTAAGGGCTCTCTCATCACCAGCGATTTTTTTGACGATGATGATAATTTTGAGTACGCCCTTGACATGCTGAATACTGAGTTAGATAGAATTCCTGAGCCTAAGACACGTCGTGACCTTCTTTCTTTCACTGAATCTGTCAAGCTCTTTCTAGGCACTGGTCTTGGAACGCAATTCTTACTGAACCCACTGCCTGCAGATGCCACAAAAGCACAGAAACGGTTCGCTGTGATGTGCCAACGGCTCATGAGAGCCTACATACCAAAAGAATTTATCGAGAGCGGTGAATTTCCGAGAGACGCGTATGGTTTTCTTAAGTTTCTGGAAGAAGAAACTCCAGAATTCTTTGATCTACGTGTTTGTCCCTTGGACTATCAAGGTTTCAGCTTCCCCTGGCGAGGCAAGTCTGAGAAAATGGAGGCCTATGTTGAGCGTGTGCGCTTGTTCATGAAACGTCTTCACCCAGACGAAACTTCTAGAGATGTTCTTGTTTGCGCTGGATGCATGTGGTCCATGCATACTCACGTATACAATGTTGACACAATCATCAATAAGTTTTATGATGTTGTCTGGAAGTTTCGTTCGTACAGTGAAGTGTTTGAATGGTTCAAAAGACAGCCACTGTTCAACAGACCGCCAACAGACGTTACTGATCCTACCACTCCTCGAAATTCAGGAAATGGAGGAAATGGATCGAATTCTAACCCGAATTCGAAAAGTCAAAAGTCTCAAGGGAGCAATAGGGCTCAAGGTTCAAGTTCAATTGTTAAACCGATTCCAGCCAGCGCCGATAGCTCTACACCAAGTACTACAAACGGGAAAGTCGATAAGAATGATTCAACCAAGCCGTCCAGAAGGCGTCCTTGGCACAAGAGAAATGGGAACAACTCCCAACACCTCTTCGTCGCAAACCAACGCGGGTGATCATGTTTCAGAGATGTCTACGTGACTAGACTCGGGCCCCAGTACGATCAGTGCTCTTGAAACCCAAGAGACTGTATCCAGCACCGACTGGCTACACGACCAGGTGCTTCAATTACTAGTACGCCGTTTCTGTCCGAGTTTCAACAACCTCACCCAGTCCCCCCAGTCGTACCATCTCATGTGAGTTGCTTGTTGCTACCCACTGTGGACTAGTCACTTTCACTTCTCCCTCCCTGGATGGTGAATGCTCTCTGACAACCATAGTTCTGGCACTGTGTGTTCCTAAACTAACCAAACGAGTGTCTGTTTCTATCCTACCCGGATTGGCATTACAAACTTTCGGCGATGCAGACTGTTCCCTTGGTGGACGAATTGTGTTGACTGGACCTCGTTATTTGGTTTCGAATAAACCTTCAAGACTTACACCAAAGAGGGTCTACGACATTGATACTAATCTTGTCAACCGACTGAAAAAACAGTCCTCTGACACACACCCATTAATTGACAACCAAATCAGTGCCTTGAGTGTCTCAAGTGAACTATCTCATTGGCATTCCAAAATGGCTCATGCAAGTCAAGAACGCATCCGTCAATTTCAAGGTCTGCCTGCAAAAGGAGACTTCATTATTGGTGATGTGCTATCATATTGACAATAATCTTGTCAATAGAAAATACAGTCTTCTGACATACAACCACTGACTACCAAATAAGTGCCTTGAGTGTTCCAAGTGAACTATCTCACTGGCATTCCAAACTTGCTCATGCAAGTCAAGAACCCATCCGTCAATTCCTAGAGCCCAAGGTCTACCTGCAAAAGGAACCCTTACAATTGGTGATTGCCTATCATGTGCAAAGCGTCGTACCGTCGCTCGACGGAAATTAGCAACACACCCTCCCTTTCATCACGTTCGATGCAAGTCATTCATGCTCCGGAATCAGTAGGGCTCGTGATGATAATCGAATGACACCTAGTCTAGCTGGATTTGTCTGTTTCCTGCTTCTCAAAGATGATTATACCAAGTTTCTGTGGTTTTTCTCTCTAAAACGCAAAACTGAGGCTACCGATAAGATCATCACTTTTGTCAATCAAATCAAGGTCATCTCTTCTATTGAGATGTTCTGGACAGATCAAGGGAGCGAATTCGTTGATGAAATACTTGACGGTTTCTTTCAGCACTGCAGTATTATCCATCATACTACACCTGCTTACACCAGAACTGAACGGACGTATACAACGAGAGATGAGAACTGTGAAAGAAAGTGGTCCCTCACTGCTCACAGACCAAGGGAGGGAATTCGTCAATGAAAGACTTGACGATTTCTTTCTACACCCGCCTACACACCAGAACTAAATGGTCTTATAGAACGAGAGCCGAGAACTGTGAAAGAAAGCGGTCTCGCACTGGTCACCGAAAGTGAGTTGCCTCTCTCTATATGGCGTCATGCATATGCTCATGCAGCATATATTCAGAGTTTCTTGGTGCGTGAACAGACGAAAGTCTGTCAATGCGTATTATGATTTGAATATCTTGTACAAGACTGAAGATGAAGTGTTAAGTCAAATTAGAACTCCCGGCAAGACAGTTCGTTTTTTCGGTACAACTCCAGATTCTGATGCTGGGAAACGTGCGTCTAAGAGCTTGGAGGCTATATGGTGTGCTGTTGGAACCAGGTTTAACTTTTACCTAATATATTCCCGCAAGAATGGCGAATTATCCTGAAGCCCACTTCACTCCGTTCAAAAGGATATGTATCTCTACAGCAGAGTACTAGCGGAAATCTTAAAGCGCCACAAGGAGTCCATGGATGTTACGCAGCCCGTCACTGGTGCAAGGTTGTCTATTTGAATGGGGACGTCTATGAGTCTTGGCGGGTCCAACGCAGAGTAAAAATTATACTATGACTGGGGTGGGTCTATGAGTGGCACGACGATGGGTTGCGCCTTAAAACGGTAGTGGAGAAATAAGCCGTATCGTGGAGAAATAAGCCGTATCGTGGAGAAATAAGCCGTATCGTGGAGAAATAAGCCGT
>JAXQHU010000018.1:0-20139 GCA_037041025.1 Entelexis sp. DX6506
CTTGGTTCAGCCTGCGGCTTATCTAAGCCACGTCACTAAGGCAACCTTGATTACAACCTATAAATATTAAACCTATAATATTAACATATGATTATTTAGATAGTAATATATATAGTAAATCATTAAGTAAATATTTATCAAAATATCCTGAATTAGATAAAATATATAATATTAATATAAATAAATATTTAATAGATAATTTTTTAATTAAAAAATTAAATAATATAAATATAATTAATAAAATATTTGATATAAAATTATTATTAAATAATTATAAAAATGAAAATAATGATAATAAATTATTAATTAATTCATTATTTAATAAAGATATGATTATACATAATAATTTATTATTTCAATATATTATAGGTAATAATTGAAAATATAGAGGTAAAAATTATAATTCTGAAAGTAATGCTAGAGCTTTAAAACATTATGTAAATAATGGATTTTTTAAATTATTATCTAATAAATTAAATTCTGATTTTAAATTAAATTATTATTCATCTAATTGAAGTCAATCACAATCATATATTATTAATAAAAATGGTAAATATAATATTAAAGTTAAATTAAGTCATTTTTAATTTTATATTAATATATATATATAATATAAGTAATATTAAAAATATAAAGACTATAGTAATAGGATTATAATATATAAATTATTATGCAATTAGTATTAGCAGGTAAATATATAGGAGCTGGTGTAGCTACAATAGGATTATTAGGTGCAGGTATCGGTATCGCTATCGTTTTCGCAGCATTAATTAATGGTACAGCTAGAAACCCAAGTATCAGATCAGCATTATTCACATATGCTATCTTAGGATTCGGTTTAGTTGAAGCTACAGGATTATTCTGTTTAATGATTTCATTCATGTTATTATATGCAGTTTAATTATTAATTATCCTAAAATATATAAATTCATTTAATTTTACATTACATAAAAACCCCACTTTTTTAATATATATTAAATATATATATATTAAGTTATTTATAAAATCAGAGAGTAAGAAAAAAAGAAAATTATGAATATAATCAATTATGGTGTTATATTTATTATATTAAATTTTTTAGGTTTATTAATTATATCTAAATTAAGTAATAGAGTAAATTATATAAAAAGATTTAGTTCAGATATTGTAAGAAAATATGGATTAATAATAAGTATTATGATATTATATATTGTTTTAATATGATGATATAAATATGATCCTAATAATAGAGAACAATTAATTAATAATTTAATTATTGATGAAAATAATGGTTTATTAGGTTCTAATATAATATTAGGATTTGATAGTATTTCATTATATTATTGTTTATTAATTGGTATTATTATACCTATAAGTATATTATCAGGATGATATATGAAATCAACACAATCTAATTTATATATAATATTAGTTTTATTAATAGGTATATTATTATGAATTAATTTTATTACATTAGAATTATTATCATATTATATTTTATTTGAAAGTACATTAATCCCTTTATTTATTTTAATTGGTATTTATGGTAGTTTAAATAAAGAAAAAGCTGCTTATTATATTTTATTATATACATTATTAGGTAGTTTATTTATGTTATTATCTATATGTATAACAACTTATTTATTAAAATCAACTAATTATTATGTTTATAATGGTTTAATTATATCATTAGATTTACAAGTTATTTTATGATTAGGTTTATTTATATCAATAATGGTTAAATCACCTTTATTCCCATTACATATATGATTACCTGTTGTTCATTCAGAATCTCCATTAGCTGGTAGTATTATATTAGCTAGTTTAGTATTAAAATTAACAATCTATTTAATTTTAAGATGAATGTTACCTATATTATCTGAAGGTACTTTAATATTTACACCTTTAGTTTATGTAATATGTTTATTAACTATTATTTTAATTAGTTTAATTACAATTGTTCAAATTGATTTGAAAATTATTATTGCATATAGTTCTATCTCACACATGGCCGTGTGTATCTTAGGTGTATTTTCTAATAATGTAATAGGTATTGATGGATCATATATATTATCAATAGCTCATGGATTAGTATCACCAGGATTATTTATAGCTGTAGGAGGAGTATTATATGATAGATATCATACACGTATATTAATATATTATAATGGATTATTATCAATAATGCCATTATTTAGTTTTTATTTTATTGTATTATCATTTGCTAATATTGGTACTCCATTAAGTGCTAATTTTGTAGGTGAATTCTTAGCATCATTAGGTGCATTTAAATTATCACCAATAATAGCAACAATATGTTCATTTGCAATATTATTATCAGCAGCATATCAATTTAAATTAACAAATAGAATTACAGGTGGAACTAATTATTATATACATAATATAGGTGATGTAACTAAACGTGAATCATTTATGTTTATAGCTATAATAATACCTACATTAATAATAGGTGTATATCCACAACCAATAATAAATAATTTATCATTTATTATCTCATCTACAATTTATAATTAATAAATAATCTAAAAAAAATTTTTATTTATATATAAATTAACTTATTCTTCATTTTATTTTACAATAACCCTATATACATATTATATAATATATTTAAATATATATTATATATCCCCCGTATCCATGTTTTTAAATACGTCGATATGGTGATTAATATTAATTCTTATAAGTATAATATATATTAATTTATATTAATTAATATAAGGGAAAGAAATCATTGGCTAGATATGTTTATTGCTATTAAATTTGGTAACCCCTGTGTAAGTTCGAATCTTACCTTTCCCGATAAAAAATAATAAAATATTAAAAAAAAATATAAGTAGAATGAAAATTTAAATTCATTTCAAAATTAAAACTTTTTTCCCCTTTTTTTTTCTTTTAAAACGATTATAGGTTAATGGTAGACCATCAATCTTCCAAATTGAGTGTCAGAGTTCAAATCTCTGTAGTCGTAATACATCACATATCACATATCATATATTATAATTATATGTAAAAAAAAATAAAAAAAAAATGAATATCATGATCTTGATATTTTTTAAAAAATTAAAATCACGTTAATTAATAGCGTAATTAAAAAAATAAATAAGGGTAATTAAAAAGAAATTTTCAAAAAAAAATGGAAATGAGATTACAGAATAATTAAAAAATAAAAATTATGTTAAATATATTATTAAATTTAATAAATTATGATGTAATTTGTAATGATATGCCTAGACCATGAGGTAAACATTTACAAGATTCTGCATCACCTATAGCTGAAGGTATATTAGAAGTACATGATACAATAATGTTTTATTTAGTTATAATATTAATATTAGTTGGATATTTAGTAACTAAAATTATAGTTACATTTAGTAAAAATAAAATAAGTTATAAATATTTAACTCATGGTTCAACATTAGAATTTGTATGAACATTATTCCCTATAGTTGTATTATCATTAATAGCTTTCCCATCATTTATATTATTATATTTAACTGATGATGTTATTGATCCAGCTATGACAATTAAATGTATAGGATATCAATGATATTGATCATATGAATATTCAGATTTTATAAATGATAGTAATGAAACTATTAGTTTTGATTCATATTTAATACCTGAAGAAATGTTAGAATTTGGTCAATTACGTTTATTAGATGTTGATACTAGAGTTGTAGTACCAGTAGATACTCATATTAGATTTATAGTAACAGGTGGTGATGTAATACATAGTTTTACAGTTCCATCATTAGGATTTAAAGTTGATGCTACACCTGGTAGATTATTACAAATAAGTACAATAATACAACGTGAAGGTAGATTCTATGGACAATGTAGTGAAATATGTGGAGTAGCTCATAGTGAAATGCCTATAACAATAGAAGCAGTATCATTACCTAAATTTTTAGATTGATTAAACGAACAATAATTAATTTATATTAATTAATTAAATCAATTTAATTATATATATATCTTATTTTACTAAAATTATAATACTTAAAATTATATTATTACCATATTGAATTAATATCAATACGGATTAATATATATTAAATAATAATTTAATTTCTCTTTATTAAAATTTTAATAATGTATAAGTATAAATATAAATATTTTTATATTATATTTATTATTTATTAAGGATATGTTTAGTATATTGGTATTACTAGCTAAGCTGTAGTCTTAGTAGCATTTATTGCTGTGTAGGTTCAATTCCTATCGTATTCATTATAAAAAAATTCATTAAAAAAATAATTATAAATATAATTTTACTCTATATTTTTATTAAATATTTATTATATTTAAGAAATTTATTGTTATATTTAAAGCAAAAAAACAAATCAAACATTTATTATTATAAGAATATAATTAATCATTAATTAAAGATCTTTCTGCTTATATTATATTAATTAAAATAGTATATATTTAGAAAAATAATATATATATAATATATAATATAGTAGATTATTATAAAATATTAGCTATTATATAAAATATATAATATGTATATATTTATTCATTAGCTTTATATATATTTATTCACTTATTTAAATATTTATTATCCCTATTAATTATAAATATATTCTATATTTTATAATTTTTATTGACTTAAAAATAATATATATTTTATTTTTAGGGTAATAATATATTAATAAATGTAATATAATATTGTATAATATTCATTAGCTTTATATGTATTTATTTACTTATTAATATATATATATATATTATTTTTTATTAATTAGGCTAATTAAATAAATAAAATATGTGTAAAAATTTAGAATATTAAAATGAAATCGAGTAAGAATAATCCCGATGATCGTAGATCACCGGGTATATATTTATATATTTATTAAATATTAATTTCATTTATATTTGATTAAATAATTAATAATTAAATAATTATTAAATATTATTATTATTATTATTGTTGTTAAATAAGGTATAATAGAATTGAACTATTACTCTTCTATGTGTAAAATAGATGTTTTAACCATTAAACTAATACCTTAGAATTTATTTATTTATTTTAATTTAATTAGGGTTTTATATTAGTAATATATAAAATAATTTAATTTAATTAAGAACAGACATAGGTTAAATGGTGAGACGCTGAAATTGGGATTCAGAGATAGTTAGTTCGATTCTAACATGTCTGATTAAATAAATATATTAAATTAATAATATATATTAATATAAAAAAAATAAGTATAATGAGATTCGAACTCATATAATCTACTTAAAAGGTAGAGGTTTTAACCATTAAACTATATACTCATATATATATGGGATATAATTTAAGTTTAGATTGGTAAGGTTCGAACTTACATCATTTTAACTCAAATTTAAACCGACTTGCCTAATTAGTCTACAATCTATATATATATTTAAAAAATTATATCAATCGAAGGATTTGAACCTTCATGCATTAAAGCATTATAACTTAACTATAACGTGTCTACCAATTTCACCAGATTGATTTAATATCAATATATTAATTAAATATATGTACTACTTATAAAAATAAAAAATATGAAAGATAATGTATATAGAACGACAGAGAATTGAACTCGCCCTCTGGAAGAGTTCCAATTCCCTGTATTGATTCGATAGATAGATTTACAGATATATTGAATGTATCATTACATCCCTCCTTTAGAACGACAGAGAATTGAACTCTGATCAAACCATTATGAGTGGTTGGCTTTACCATTAAGCTATCGTTCTTTTATTTATTTATTAATTATTTTTTTTTAATTGCAATAACAAGATTTGAACTTGTAGCATAAGATCATGAATCTTATATGTTAACTAATTACACTATATTGCATTTATAATCTTAGTAGGAATCGAACCTACATTCCTAGAATGAAGATCTAATGTTCTAACCATTTAACTATAAGATCATTTTAATTTAAAAATTAATAAAAAAAACAAGAGCAAAAGGAATTGAACCCTTATCTCGCGATTTGAAGTCGCAAATAATAACCATTATACGATACTCTTCCATAAAATAATAATCATATTAATATATACTATACTTTTAAAATATTGAAAATAATGATTATTATTATATTATAATCACACCCAATAAGAGTTGAACTTATATTTTTAATTCCGTAGATTAATGTTTTACCATTAAACTATGAGTGCTATATAAAAATAATTAAATTATATATGATTGATGGGACTTGAACCCATAAAAATTAAAACCTAAATTTAATGTGTTTAACCAATTTCACCACAATCATTAACCCTAATTAAATAACTATAATAATATTTTTATATTATTTAATATTTAAATAAGCATTATTTAATTATTTAATTTACCTATTATATATATAAATATAATATTTTAATATATTCTTATTTATTATTAATATTTCAAATTTATTTTTATTTACTTTATTTATTATTATTTATATTAATTTAATATTCATTAATTATTAATGATTATTAAATATAGTAATGACTTTCTTATATAAATATTATTAATAAAAATATTTATTATATATAAAATAATTAGGATTATTTTTAATAATCGAACATAACAAGATTCGAACTTGTGATTCCAGAATATGGAATAAAACAACTCAAGTGTTCCACCTTAAACCACTCAGTCATATGTTCATATTTAATTTAATTATTTTTATTTGCTGAATAGTGAACTTGAATCACTAACTATCGATTACAAAACGATTGCTTTACCAATTAAGCTAAATCAGCTTAAATAAATAAAATATAAATATTAATAATAAAATAAGAGATAATAAAATATAAAAATAATTTGATATTATAAATTCATAAATAAATTCTAATTCAAAAAATAACTTATTCATCTAATAAGTTTTTATACTGAATATGAGAAACTATTTCATACTTGATATGCTATAAGTATTTCTTAAAAATTTCATTATTTAACTAATTTTCGATAATTATAATTATTATATCAATTATAATTAATTAAAAATTCATCAGTGATAATGTCTCATTAATCCTTTCGTACTAAATGAGAGGTTCTCTTTTTCAGACATTAGTGGCAGATATTAACCGAACTGTCTTTCGACGTTCTTACAGGGCTAACACTTATTTTCATAAGTGAGCAGACTATATCTTCACTTTAATAAATCAAAATTTAAAAAAGTGTTGGCATTATTATCAAATCAAATATGATTTAATCTAAGATCTTATAATCTTAAGTCGTTACAGTGTTAATATATATTAATATATATATATTAATTACCACGATATTAACATATAATACGGTTAATAATATTACTTAGTCTTTATCGTTTTCAGCCAATTTTACATTTAAATATTTATTGTATTTAAAGGGGCTAAGATATTATAATTTAACCCAGCTCACGTAACCTTTTAATTGACGAACAGTCAAACCCTTACAACATTTTGCATTCTGTAGGATAGGTTGAGCCGACCATTTATTTTTATTAATGTTTATATTAAGTATGTTTATTACTTAATTTCAATATGTTTCCATTACATAGTAAATTATATTAATTTTATATTATATTATATTATAATATAATAAATTTACTATATATTAATAAAATATATAATTTTATTAAATTGTTCAGACTATGTCATAAATTTAATTATTTTAATTAAATTCTTGGGTACTCGTGTTGATATTATTGTTATATTACTCAATCATTAGTCGTTGAACGTTTATTACTCTTTATTTTCTTAATAAGAAAATTATATAAATAATACTTCGCTGCAAATTATCATGAATAATTATAATTAAAATAATTATTTTTAGAATTTTTTGCAATTCACCCAATTTAAACTCGACATCGTTAATATATAATTAATAATAAATATATTTATATTTATATTAAAAATATAATCTATCGAGGTCCCAATCATTGTTTACGATATGAACTCTCACACAATATTAGGCTGTTATCCCTAGCGTATCTTACTCGTTATCACTATGACTAACTTCATCTATAGTTGTTCATTATACTATACTTACATACTATTTTGACTTGTGAGTCTCCTTATTTTAATATCATTATATTATTATACTTAATTATATACTGTTTTTATATATCTTAGTGATTATGCTAAGTTAATGATATCTTACTTTTTCTTATGATTTAACATTATTAATAATAATAATGTATATTATTATATTATTTATATATTAAATATAATATATATTAATAATTTATAATTTTATCTAATAGACAGATTAGTTACTTTTTATAATCCTACCGTCCCAGTCAAACTATCATATTGTAACTGTCCCAAATAAATTAATATTAAAAAATATTAATTAATCAAATTATTCTAAAATAATTATTTATAATATTACTTAAGTGTAATAAAATAAAAATAATTATTAATTAAATTTGATTTATGTATGGTAAGCTAAATATTAAATTAAATATATCATTAAAAATGTAATAAATTTAAAATAATATTTTACAATTTTCAATATATAGTTAAGATGCTAGGGTCTTCATGTCTTACCACTAATAAATAGTATCTTCACTACTACTCCAATTTCACTGAGCTTATATATGATACAGTTACAGCATCGTTAAACCATTCATGCAGGTCAACAATTATTTGACAAGGAATTTCGCTACTTTATTGTCCTCAAGATAAGACAGCCATTTATTAAAGATTATATTAAATACCATTCGATATTTAAATTTATCATTTAACATGGGGCAGTTCTCACACGTTATACTATGATTTACATTTTTGCAACGTGCTTTGTTGTTAGTAGACAGTCGTGCTGTTTTACTTTTTATTCATTATCAAAATTATGAATATTTTTGCCGAGTTCATTATATATAATTTGCTCATTCATCTTTACTTTATAAAAGTTCAATCACACCTGTGTCGGTATATATTACAATTATTCATAAACCCTTTTTCTAGTAATTAATTTTTTTACATATATTTTCATTATAAAAATATATTATAAATTTATATTATATTTTAAATTAATTCATTTTTGGTTTATATATTATTGTTATTATAATATTAATTTTCATTTATTACTTAAACATTGTATTTTATTATACCTTATGTGATAATGATAAAGATTAATCTTTATTTTCGTTACTCATGTAAACATTCTTTTATCAATTTATTTAATTAATAATATATATTAATTATTATTAAAATTTGTAGTTATTTTAATAATTTTATTTCATTGATTATGCAATTACCATAATTATTAATTAAAATTAATAATTATATAAAATATCAGTTTAATAATTTAAGTCCGATAAATTTTCGATATAGATTATAAATAATTTATGAATTAGTAAGTTGTTACACTTTTATTAATAAGATAGTTACTATCAAACCTACAAACTAATTGAATATTATAATATATATCTTATTTCTTATTATTATTATATTAGGAACTTTAATTTTATTCTGGGTTGTTTCCCTCTCGACCTTTAACCTTATCGCTAAAAGTCTGAACCAAAATGTAAGATTATTAAATATTCTTAGATTAAATAAAGTAAACAATTAGGTTTTACGATTTATTAAGTGCTATACCATTTAAAATCATTTCATTTTGATCATACGAAAATATGTTTCATTGCAAACCAGCTAGGCTTGTTCGATTTAACTTTCTCCGCATACCACAATTCATCTGATAATATTGCAACATTAACCAGTTCAGTCATTATATACTTGATCATGGTAAGATCACAAGCGTTCGGGTCTTAATATAATAACTCACTAAAAATCAATTTCTTTATGACTTAATTTAATTAAATCTTGCTATTATATTAAACTTGTTCACCCATTATACAAAAGGTACTAGGTTAAAATAACTTTTAATGTTATTTCTAACTATGCTATCGATATTAACTGATTCATACTTTCCTTCACAGTACTCATTGTTTAAATATTGTATTTAGTTTTAGTCTTAGTTAGACTATCTTTAAATATTGTTACACATTTTACTCTTAAACTATTATTATTTCGTTCACCACTACTCTAATAATTCTTTCTTAATTTCTTTTCCTATAGTTACTTTGATGTTTCATTTCACTATGTATATATAATATATAGTTTCCTATTTAGGTCTTATATAATTATTAATATATTAATCCCTTAAGATCATATATTGATTATAATTTTAACCTTTAATTCAATATTTAACATTGTAATCCTCAATCATATCTTTCATTTATTTTATTATTCATTTCATATTTTATTATTAATATTTATATTACTTATATTTAATAAAATAAAAATATATTACCTATATATTAAATATAATAATATATAATAAATATAAATATTATATTTTGATCATATTTATTATATTAAATAAGCTAAATATTAATATTAAGAATATATATAATAGAATAAATTTATATAATTTAAAAGCTAAAGATGTGAAATAATTTATTATTAACATAATAAATCATTTCAAAAAAAAAAAATAAATATTTCTTTTTTATGGTCTAAAATATTATTAAAATTAGCCGTATTTTAAAGATTTTAAAAAAATCTCAAGACCCCTCCTTATGATTTTTAAAAATTTTTATAATTTTACATAATTAGGACTATTTTTTTAATATAAAATTAGAAAAAAAGGAAATAAAATAAAAAATGAAATATTTAATATTCCTATGGTATATTTCATTTTTTATTAATAAATATGGATTTTTATTGTAATTTGAATTTGTAAATTTATATGGGAGGGTAAATGTAAAATAAAATAAATGTGTTTAAATTTTTAATAATTGGGTATTATATATATTATATAGTTAATGCATTAAATAAATATAATATTGATGGAACAAATAAAAATAAACCGAATAAAATAGGTAAGAATATTGTTCAACATAATTTAATTAAGTAATCGAAAGTGAATCTTGGGAATGATGCTCTAACTCAAACAAATAAATACATGAAGAAACATAATTTAAATGCGAATGATGCACCATATAATAAACCTTCAAATAGAGAATTAATTAATGATGGGTTATATGTTAATATTGATGAATTTCAACTTGGATATAAATAACCACCAAAAAATAAGATAGTAGATGCAGATGACATTAATATAACATTACCATATTCAGCTAAGAAGAAGAAAACGAAAGGAGCTGCTGAATATTCAGTGAAGAAACCTGCAACTAATTCATTTTCAGCTTCAACTAAATCAAAAGGAGGTCTATTAGTTTCAGCTACAGTACTTATAAAGAATAATAAAGTTATTGGTAATAAAGGGATACAATATCAAATAATTCTTTGAGATTCAATTAAACTTGTTAAATTTAATGTTGAACTAAACATTAAAATAATTATATAAACGGTTGTTAATACTAATTCATAACTTATTAAAGCTGCTGTTGATCTTATACTACCTAAGAATGAATATTTAGAATTAGATCCTCATCCTGCTAATAATGATCCAAATACACCTAAACTACCTATAGCTAATGAAAATAAAATACCATTTTCTAAATCACCTAATGTTAATGATGGTCCAAAAGGTACAATTAATCAACCTAATAAAGCAGTAATTAATGTAATCATAGGACTAATTAATAAAATAAAACCATTAGATTCTTTAGGTATAATAATTTCTTTAACTAATAATTTAACAGCATCAGCAAATGCTTGTAATAAACCATATCATCCTACAGCATTAGGACCTAATCTACGTTGAATATAAGCCATACCTTTTCTTTCAGCTACAGTTAAATAAGCAATAGTAAATAAAACACAAACTAAATAAAATAATACTTCAACTATTTCACTAATTAAAGGTATTCAATTTATTAATATATTTGTCATACACTTTTCATTTTTTCTCACAAATCATCCATTATATATATATATAATATACATATTAAATATATATATATATATAATATAATATTAATGATTTAATATAACATATTAATTATAATAATATAATATATAATAATAGTTTTTTTTTATTTAAGGGTATATTTATTTAGATTAATAAATAATCATAATTTTTAAGAGATAAATATTTATTTTTTCTATATATTTTTTATATATTTATAATATAATTTATCTGAATATTAATAATATTGCTGATATTATACTTAATAATAATATAATACCTAAAATAATTAATAATATAGCATATTCAGTATATAATAATTCACCGATAGTTTTAAATTCTATAAGGTGATTAATATAATTAAATGAATTATCAATATTAATTAATAAGTAATTATAATCAATATTAATATTATAATTATTAATTATAAATAAAGTTAATAATAAGAAACTATAAATTATTATAAATGTATCAGGTGAATAACTTTTATAATATAATTCAGAATATTTAATATTTATTAATGATAATATAAATATAAATAATACTGATATAGCACCTACATAAATTAAAATATATAATAAACCTAATACATTTAAATTTAAATTATATAATAATAAACCTAATAAAATATAAAATAATATTAAATTAAATAAACTTATCATAGGATTTATTCTAGTTAATACTATTAAACTCATTATTATTAATAATATACATATTATTATTATTAAATTATTATTTAATCAATTTAATACTTGACTTAATACTATCATTTCCTTTATATTTTTTTCCTATTACTATAAATATAATACATTTAAATACCATATTTTATATAATAGATTATTAATATATATATAATATATAATATATATATTTATGATTTTTTATTGTTATTTTTATTTATTTAGTCCATGAAAGGATTCGAACCTTTTTACTTATGTTAACAGCATAATGTTTTGACCAATTAAACTACACAGACATGTATGTTATTTATTTTTTTATTTATTTATTTATTTTTTAAATTATTTATTTAATTATTAAATCATGATTTATATATATATAAATTAATATTTAAAATATTAAATATATATATACTTTTATAATAATATATAATTATATAAAAATTAAAGGATAAATTTATATTTATTAATATATTAGACTTAATGATATAAATAAATATGTAAGATATTTATTTTTTATATTTTTTTTAGTATTTTAAGTAATGTAAAATGAAATTAATATATATATTTATTTAAATTTATATAGGGATATTATATAAAGGGATATATTAAACACCTCAATAATAACATATAATATAAACGAATAATCACATAACATCTAAGAAATGTCATAATAATATAGCTGTTGCATATCCTGTATGATGAGTATTAGTCATTTGCATATTATATAATCTATAGAAACTTAATATTAATACGAATGTACCTGTTATTAAGTGAATTCCGTGTAATCCTGTTACAATAAAGAATACTGAACCATAAACACTATCACTCATAGTATATGAACAATATTTATATTCTATATATTGACATACTATAAATAATATACCTAATATTATAGTAAATAATAAACCATAAACACTTGCATTTCAATTTCTAGCTATTAAACCATGATGACTATATGTTATTGTAGCACCACTAGCTAATAAAATTAAAGTATTTAATAATGGTAAATCTGTTGCTTGTATTGGTATTATACCTATAGGAGGTCACATTTCACCTAATTCAACAGTAGGAGATAAAGCAGAATGGAAATAAGCTCAGAAAACACCAACAAATCACATTAATTCAGTAACTAAGAAAATAATGAATCCTGTATTTAAACCATCACTTACTTTACTTGTATGTTCACCTAAATAAGTAGCTTCACTAACAATATCTCTAGCTCATAATAAACCAGCATAAATTAAAGTAAATACATTTAAAAATACTAATCATAAATGACTATTAATATTATGCATAGTCATAGTTAAATTAAATAAAAAACCAAATGATGCAAATGTTACATATATAGGTCATGGAGATGGTTTAACTAAATGAAAAGGATGAGCTTGATAATTCACTAAATTTTTATTAATATTTTGTGCAATCATTAATAATTATTTTTTTTTATTTATTTATTAAACTTAATTAATAATTTCTTTCTTTATTATATTTATCAATAATTATTTATAATTAAATAATTAATTGTAAATATGTTTATTTATTATTTTCTGATATAAATAATTTTATTATTTATATTATTACTTATAATTTATTTATACGTTAATAATATAATATAATATATATATATATTAATATATAGGATATATGTAAAATGAGATTTAGGAAATTAAATTATATATAATAATATGTAATTTAATATTAGTGTAAATAAACAGCATCTTTAATATAACTACATGTTAAAACACAGAATACATATGCTTGTATTCCAGCTATAGCAAATTCTAAACCAACGATACCTAAAACAATAGTTAAAGGGATAAATCCTAAGATAAAGAAAATGAATGATGATGACATAACATCAAATATTAAACCACATAAAATAGTTAATAATAAGTGACCTGATAATATATTAGCACCTAATCTTAAACCTAAACTAATACTACGAGCGATATTAGAGATAGCTTCAATTAAAACTAAGAAAGGAACTAATGGTAATGATGTTCCAGCTGGAACAAATAAACCGAAATATTCTAATTTATGTTTAGCAAAACCTAAAATAGTTAAACCGATTCAGATACTAATACTTAATGAGATAGTGAATATTAATTGAGCATTAACAGCAAAGTTATAAGGGATCATAGAGATTAAATTACCAAATAAAATAAATACGAATAATGAATATATAAATGGGAAATATGGACTTCCTTTAGGTCCTATTTGACTTAAAACCATATTTTGTATAGTAGCATATAAAGCTTCAACAGAAATATTTCAATTATTTGATACTAATTTACCTGATTTTAAAATATAAACATTTAAAAAATAGAATACACTTAAAACTAATATAACATATAATGCAAAATTAGTAAAACTTAAAAATGATAAATTAACAATATTTGATGAAATACCAATAAATGTATTTGTTTCAAATTGTTCTAATGGAGAATTAATTAAATATAACATTTAATATTTTTTTATTATTTTCCTTTTGATTTTTTAATATATATTATATTTTAAAATATATAATATACAATTAATATAATTTAATTTATATTAATTGCTATTTAAAATGAATATGTAAGTTTAATTTATATATATAATAATATAAATGAAACTTATAATATATTTATATTTATGAAAAAATTTAATTTAAGAAATTAAATATTTATTGAGTATATTATATTATATTATATATTTAAATGTATATATAAATTATAATTTAATTATAAATATACGACTTAAATAAATTGATAATATTCTAGGTAATACATATTTAGAACTTATGTAAGTTATAACAAATATTACAGCATATCCTCAAAACATTTGATTTAAAAAGAAAAAAGGTACTAATTGTGGCATATTAATAATACTATAAAAATATATTGATACTTAATTAAAAAAAGTTCAATGAAAAAAAATAATCTTAATATGAATAAATAATAAATATTAAGAAAAAAGTAATGTAAAAATAAATGATTTTGAAGTTATAAATATTATTTATATTTTATTAACGTTTAATAGCTAAATAAAATAAAATGTTTTCTAAGATTGAAACACCTGGTAATAATATTAAGAAATAACTGAAATAGAATACTGTAGCAAATTGACTTAATCCTACAAATGGTACTTCAATATGCATTGAACCTAAAGCTCCTAATAATAAGAAATTTACACAGAAGAAACCAAATAATAATTTTGATATTGGTTTAAATGCATTACCTCTTACTATTGAGAAATCAACAAAAGGTAAAATTAATAATATTAAGATAGCTACTAACATAGCTATAACACCTAATATTTTAGATGAAATTGATCTTAATATAGCATAGAAAGGTAATAAATAGAATTCAGGAACACATTTTTAAAAATATAAAATATTTCTATTTTAATTAGACTATGTCATCTATATTAAATATATTTAATTATACTATTATAATAATAATATATTTATATTATAATAATAATATATTTAATATATAAAGGGTACTTTAGTCGTTAAACATTTTTATATTATAATGATTTAAAAATATATATTATATAAATTTAAATATTATTATAAATTTTGCTGCAAATTATCATATTAATATTATAATTAACGATAATAATTATGATTATTAACGTCATAATTCATTTTTTAAAAGATATTAACTTAGATTTTTTGCAATTCACCCTTTTTTTTAATAATATTATTTATTATATATTAATATTATGCCACAGTTCCTAATAATAAAAATCTAATTTATAATTTTATTATATATATAAATTTGAAAATTAATAAATTGATAAGACTATTTAAAGGTTAATGGCGCTTGGGGTTACCAGAGGATTTCCTTCAACATTGTTCTCAGGATCTCCTAAATATTCTGGATAATAACTAATTAAGAAGAAGTATACAAATAGGAAAGCAAAGATTGTAATTAAATCTTTGAATAAGAAATAAGGATGCATTGGTATTCTATCAATATTACCTGTTATACCTAAAGGATTACTACTTCCATGTGTATGTAAAGCTAATACATGTAAACAACTTACAGCAGCAATTATGAAAGGTAATAAATAATGTAAACTGAAGAAACGTTGAATTGTAGGATTACTTACTGATGACCCACCTCAGATAAACTCTGCGATAGCTTGTCCTAAATATGGTACAGCTGTAACTAAATTAGTAATAACAGTAGCCAAGTAAAAACATTATTTATTATATTAAATAATAAATAACTTAATTAAATGGATATTAATAATATATTAATATTAGATTTAATTAAATAATTTATAATGAAAAAATATAATTTTTCAATATAATATTTCTTATTTAAAATATAAAATATTATAATAAGATTAATATTATATATGATAATATAAATTATGTCATGTACCAATTAAATATTTTATTATATTAATTGGCCTTGTGAATAAACAAAAAAATAATGAAAATTATATAAAATTGTTTATCTTTACTCCGAGTACACATTAAGCATCATTTCAGACACCCATTATTGAACTACTCTGTCGGGATTATATAATTAACCCACGGTCTTGTTATATATCATTTAACTTTGACCTGTTTTCAATAATATTGCATTATATATTGATAATAATTCTAATTATCCAATTTATTTTTAATTATATATTACATAAATTGATTATATATAATACTATATAATAATATTACTTATTTTTTTTTATAATAATAATAATAATTAATTAATTAATTAATATATTTACCAAATTTATATAACATACTTGGTATTATATAAGGTTTAACAATAGAATATAATTTATTCATTGAAGTAGGAGATATTAATAATTGATATTGTTTTTGTTTTTTATTACCAATATTTAATATTGATAGATTTAAATTATATTTATGAATTAAAATATTTTTTAATCTAATATTTTCATCATAAGTAAAATTATTAGTATTAATTTTAAGATTATTATTAATATATATACCATCATTCATTATTCATATAGCAAGAGCTAAAGGAGTTAAATAAGATTCAATATTAATAGGTAATATTTTCTTTTTATTAATATATCAATCAGAATAAATAAAATTAAATTTACTATATGATCAAGTATTAAATTTAATAATTTTTTTTATTTTACCTTTAGAACTTAATTTAGTTTGTATTTTAGGTAAATTATGAGTACAAAAACCAAATTGAGATATTAATTCATAAAAATAAATTAAATATTTTATATGTGAATTTTCTTGATAAAAAATAAATTTAGTTGTAAAATGTCTTTTTTCAGCATAACTATTACCTAATAATGAACCATATATTATAGATATAAAATCTAATGGTAATGGTGTATATGTTAATAATTTTTTAAGTTTTATATCATTTATTTTAATTAAATTATTATTATTATTATTTATTATTAAAAATAATATTATTACATTTAAGGCACACACTATTATACCTCAATGACTCATTTGCCCATATACAAGACAGTACAAAAGGCTAATTTTATATTTATATAAAATAAATATTAATTAATTTTATCGACTGTGCATTAAATATCTTTACAGATATCCATTAGTGATCCAGTCAGTAGCGATAATTTATGTTACCGACGATCTAAATATATAATTATATTTTTAATCGTTTTCACTAATGTTGCCATAATAATTAATATAAATTATTACAATAATGTATTAACATTATTAATTCATTCAATAATTATTCCTCATAAAAGTTACTTAATTATTGCTCATTTTAATATATATATATATGTTATATTATTAAAATAATCTGAATTGACTATCAATTATATATTAATAATAATAATTTTATATCATTTTAATTAATATTTTAGTATTATTATTATTTTTTAATAATTCAGTTTTTAATTTATAATTTTTTATATCAATATTTTTATTATAAAATAAATCAATATCCTTAATATTATTATATTTATTTAAATATTCATTATTTAAATAATCTAAAAATATATTAGGTATATAAATATAACCTATATTTAATCCTTGTTTAATAATTTTATTATTACAACATAAATAATTAGCTAATTTATTAATATTATTACATTCACATAAATAATTATTATTAATATCTGATAATATAATTTTATTTTTATTAATTATATAATTATTAGGATTATAAATATTTAATAATTTATCTTCATTATAATTAAATATTGATTCTATTTCTGTTAATAAATTATATTTAGGTAATAATTTATGTATATAATATAATTCTAATTGATATAATTTTTTAATATCAGATAATATTAATGGTGATGATATATCTATATATTTAATTATACCATAAATAAAATTATTTAAACCATATAATTTAATAGAATTTTTAATCATTTTATTACCTTTTAATAATAATAAATGATTATTAAATTTACTATATAATTTATTTTTAATAGATGATCCTATATAATAATTATTTGTTATTTTATTATATATTATATATATACCTGCTTTATTTTTAGTTTCTTCAATAATATTATTACGTATATTTAAATCATGTAAATTATTTCAAGATTGTTCTAATTTTAAATTTAAATTATTAAATATTTGTTTATTATTACTTAAATCAGTTTTAGATTTAATATATTGAATATTTTTTTTATTATTCTTATTATTTGTTGAATAAAATCTTTTTTGAATATTTAATTTATTTATATAATTTATATTTGATTTTAAATTATTATTATTATTATTAATATATATTAATTTTGGGCTACTATTTATAATCTTGTATATATAACCCATGAAAGCTGTTATAATCATTAATAAGAAGATTATAACACCTATAGTTCATAATGCTATTCTTGGTTTTCTATATGATCCATAATAGATACCTCTTCCCATATGTAAATATACAAAAATGAAGAAGAATCCAGCTCCATTAGCATGAGCATATCTAATTAATCAACCATAGTTAACATCTATCATAATATGTTGTACTGAAATAAATGCTAAATCTAAGTTTGATGAATAATGCATAGCTAAAAAGATACCAGTAGCTAATTGGATAACTAAACAAGTAGCTAATAAACTACCAAAGTTTCAGAAATAACTTATATTTGATGGTTCAGGTGAATCAACAACATAACTATTTACTAAAGAAATAAAAGGATTTGATTTTCTTATTGTCATAATAATAATAATTTTAAAATTTTTGTTATAATATTTAATTTATATAAATAATTAATATTATAATTTAATTAAGAGGTTAATCATTATATAAAATTATAATGATATAATTATATATCACATAAATATGATATATTATATAAAAATATATGTATTTTATATACATATTTGAAATTGTATTGAATTTAATTTAACTTATTACTTATAAAAAATCAAAAGTGTGAATATTATCATTTAGATAAATATCTAAATAACAATATTCAAAAAAAAATTATTTCTTTATTTTTTTTTAATTATATGTATTAATATACAATCTTTCTAATATAAAATTATAATAATATAATAATATATTATATATATTGATTATATTAATAATATACATATATTAGCTTTTTACCCATGGGACTGAAAAATATGTAGACTGTGGCGATGAAAATGGCTGGTGCTGATCACAGATAAGGCTGCAGTAAGTGCTGCAGTCTTTTTGTTGATCAATT
>JAXQHU010000019.1:0-13011 GCA_037041025.1 Entelexis sp. DX6506
AGGTGTGCAGGTTCTTTCTTCTCGTCAGGCGGAGGTGCCTTCTTCAGCCCTGGTCTGTTGATGTTGGACTCGACGCCATAAAATATTTATTTATACTAGAAATTATAAAAATTAAAATTTTTTTATTAATTTAGTCTTAAAATTATAATTTTTAAAAAAGTTCTTTCTATCTTATAATTATAGATTCATTTTATACTTAAAATTATACATAAGAATAAATTATTAATATATATTTATATAATAACCACATATTATTAATAATATATAGGATAATCCTTTTGTAATATTTATTATATATATATATTTTATATATTAATTGTAAGAAAAGATTTTTTTTTATAAGTAAAGATAAAGAAATAAATAAAAAAATTATTCTTATAATTTTAAATATATATAATTATATATATATTAAAATAAAAACCGAGTGCTTAATCTGAAAATAAACAATACAAATGAATATTTATATATATTTTATAATTGAAATATGGTTAAATATAAATAATTTTCACTTATAAAATTAAGTAAAAGATTAATTTATGAAAAAATATTATATTATTATATAAATATATTTATGTAATAGGGTAATATTATAATAATAAGTTAATTGGAAATTATTTTAAAGCAATTATTAATGCAAAATAAATCTATTTATTTAAAATGAATAATTTAACATTAAATTATATTAAAACAACTAACAATAATCCTGTAGAAAAAGGATATCATTGAGTTGAATCATGATTATTTTCTACTAACGCTAAACAGATTGGAATATTGTATGGAATTTTTTCATTATTTTCAGGTTTAGTAGGATTATCATTAAGTGTATTAATGAGAATTGAATTAGCTTCACCTAGTCCACAAATATTAATGCATAATGGACAATTATGAAATGTGCTAGTGACAGCCCACGCCTTATTCATGGTTTTCTTCTTAGTTATGCCTGTTACAATGGGAGCATTTGCTAATATAAAAAATAAAAATAAAATAAATAAATTTAATTTAATAACAGATAAACAAGTATTAGGATCTTATTTAGCTGGTTTAATTGAAGGAAATGGAACAATAATAGTCCATAATGATATATCTAAAAATAGATATAGTCCAATAATAAATATTATTTTTAAATCTCAAGATAAACCAGTTATAAATTATTTAATTAAAAATATTATTTATTTATATAATATTAATTCTTCTAATTTTGGTATTATTTATGATAAATCTAAACAAGGTAATTATATAATATGACAAATTAATAAAATAGAAGATATATATATTTTAATATCTTTAATTAATGGTTATTTTAGAACACCTAAAATAAGTAAATTATATGAAGCAATTAATTGAATTAATTTATATATAATTAATTATCATGATAATATTAAAAATTTAGATGAAAATAATAAATTAAATAAAATAAATAAAATCAAAATAATGAATATTATAAATAATATAGATTTTATAGATATTAAATCTATTGATAATTCTTCATTAGATACTAATAATTGATTAAATGGATTTACTGAAGCAAATGGTAATTTTTCAATAATATTAAATAATCGTAAAAATAGAAATCCTTCAGTAGATTTAAATTTTAAAATAAAAATACAACAAAATTGATCAACATACATTAAAAATAATAGTAAATATAAAATTAAAGATAATATAATATATTTAAAAATAATGAATAAAAATAAAATGTATGAATCAATTAGTATTAATTTATCTTATCATAATATTATAAGTACAATAGGTTTATTTTTTAATTCACAAGTATATTCAAATCAAAAAAATATAAAATTAAAAAATTCAGATATATTAAAAACTTATTATTCTTATGAAATAGTAGTTAATAAATTAAATAATCAATTATTAGTTAAAAAATATTTTAATAATTATAAATTATTATCATCTAAATTTAATAATTTTAATGATTGAGTTAAAATATTAGATTGTATATATTTAAATAATTCAAGAACTAATATTAATTGTATTAATTTATATAAACAAATTAAATTAGATAGTAATAATACTAGAAAAATATTAAATTGAAATCATTTATTTTAATTATTTATTTTAATTGGCGTTATATATAGTAATATATATAATTATGACATTACTATATGCTGGAAAATTTAATAAAAATACTTATTATTATTAAAAAAGAATATATTATAATATATTATTATGGTATATATTCTTTTAGTAATATATAAAAATATAAGTATTTAAATAATCAGCAGGTAACCAAATTATTAATAATAAACTAATTTTTAATTAAATATAAAATATTTTATTGGTTTAATAATAGTAGGAACCTCAGAGACTATACGTAATGTATCCATATAAATTATGGATAAAGATATAGTCCATAAATATAAATTATATAATAATTTATAAATGAATTATTTAGTTCCATTGATGATAGGAACAAGTGATACAGCATTCCCTAGAATTAATAATATTGCTTTCTGATTATTAGTTCCTAGTATGTTATTTGCTGTATTAAGTTGTTTAATTGATGAAGGACCTGGAACAGGGTGAACGATCTATCCGCCATTGTCATCTATACAATCACATAGTGGTAGTTCAGTAGATTTAGCAATATTCTCATTACATTTATCAGGTATGTCATCAATATTAGGTTCTATTAATTTAATGGTAACTGTTATTAATATGCGTGCTAATGGAATGGATTATTCTAAATTACCATTATTTGTATGAGGTGTTATCATTACAGCTGTATTAATCTTATTAGCATTACCTGTATTGGCTGCAGGTCTTACAATGCTTTTATTCGATCGTAACTTCAATACTTCATTCTTTGTAGTTGCAGGTGGAGGTGATCCAATATTATACGAGCATATTTTTTGATTTTTCGGTTAAATATTTATATCTAATATTTATAGATTAATAGATGGCCGATTTAATATATATATATATCTATGAATATTAATATATATTAATAATATTTCGCTTTATGCTGGGAATTTTATTAAATAATCGTTTAATAATGATATTAATTACTAAAATAATAATAAAATTTATTTTTTTTAGTAAAAATATTAATATTAGGAAATAATCAGCAGATAATTAATAATATAAAATTTATACATTCTAAATTTTATTTTGTTAAAATCTCAGAGACTACATGCGAAAATTTAAATAATAAATAAAATTATTTTTTCTATTTATGATATTATTTAAATAAGATATAGTCCATTTTATGCATCCAGAAGTTTAAAATATAAGCTTCTTTATATTACTATATGCTGAAAAAATTAGTGAAATATATAAATACATATTAAAAAATGTAAAAAAGTTATATATATTAATTAATCAGCAGAAAATAAATATAAAAATTTTTTTTATATTTAATTTTTCAGAGACTAAACGTAATAATAATATTAATTTAAAAATTATTTACACAATTAATATAATATCTTATTTTATACATAATTATTATTATAAATATACCATAAAATAATGCATAAGATATTATATTAATA
Source organism: Entelexis sp. DX6506 (assembly GCA_037041025.1). Taxonomy (NCBI): domain Eukaryota; kingdom Fungi; phylum Ascomycota; class Dipodascomycetes; order Dipodascales; family Trichomonascaceae; genus Entelexis; species Entelexis sp. DX6506. The sequence continues at coordinate 3,507 of JAXQHU010000019.1, forward strand.
AATAATTAATATGATATAATATTAAAATATTTATCCTTTAATATTTTATAAATATGTGAAATTATTTATAAAAATATATATTTTAATACAGAATTAATTAAATTAATATTATAAATTATAGTCCAAATAAAAGATATAATTAATTATATCTTTGAAGATTATTTAATATAATCTTATTATTATATAAATATATTTAATATATTATATAATAAATTAAAAATAGTTATATTTTAATTGTTCCTGTATTTGGAATGGTTAGTCAAATTATTCAAGTATATTCTAAAAAACCTATATTTGGTAAGATTGGAATGGTTTATGCTATGGCTAGTATTGGTTTCTTAGGATTCTGTGTATGGAGCCACCACATGTTCACTGTAGGTTTAGATGCTGATTCTAGAGCTTACTTTTCAGGAGCTACTTTAATTATTGCAATACCTACAGGATCTAAAATATTCAGCTGATTAGCTACTCTATACGGGGGTACATTGAGATGAACAACTCCATTATTATATGCAATTGGATTCATAGTATTATTTACTATGGGTGGTGTTACAGGAGTAGTATTAGCAAATAGTTCAATAGATATTGTATTCCACGATACATACTATGTAGTAGCTCATTTCCACTATGTATTAAGTTTAGGTGTAGTATTTGGAGTATTTGGAGCTTATTATTTCTGAAGTCCAAAAATTTTTGGATTATATTATAATGAAAAATTAAGTCAAATTCAATTCTGAATATTATTCATAGGTGCTAATACAACATTCTTCCCACAACATTTCTTAGGATTACAAGGATTACCACGTAGATATCCTAATTATCCTGATGCTTATTATGGATGAAACTTAGTATCTTCATTTGGATCTGTTATATCAACTGTATCAGTTATTTTATTCTTCTATATTATGTATGATCAATTTGTAAATGGTGTAGAAAATAAATTTAATAATAAATCAGTTGTTAATATGATTGATCCTGATTATACAGAATCAAACTTAATTTTCTCTAAATATAATTCTAATAGAACAGCTAGTTTAGAATGAGCTTCAGAAAATCCAGCTCCATTACATACATATAATACACCTGTATTACAATCATAATAATACACTTTATATATATTTAGATTTAACTCAATATATATATCCTTTTTTATATTTATATAATGGATTATTTATCTTATTTTACATTTCTATATATAATCTTTAATATTTATTAGATTTATAAAGATTATATTTATATATAAAAATCTAAACAAAAAAATAAAAAAAAAAAAATTTAAAAATAAATGTTATTAATAGGTATATTATCATTAATATTAATAAGTTCAAATAGTAAATTTTCAGTAAAAGAATATAAAAATATTATTCATATTAGCATATTAATTATGTTATATATGATTATAATATTAAATGACAGTATATCATTAATTTTAATTAATAATGGTATATTAATATTTAATAATATATTTTTATTAACATCATATAATATTATAATTAAAAATTTAGTTATTTTATTAACTATTATTTATTTCATAGTATTATATAATTATAGTAATTATTATACAAAAAGTAAAAACATTAAAGAGTATATAATATTAATATTATTTAATGTATTATCAATATGTTTATTTATAGATTCAATTAATAGTTTAATAATATTTATAACTATTGAATTACAAAGTTATTCATTATATTTAATAACAGCTACTTATTATAAAAATGAAAAATCAGTTGCTATTTATAGTTCTAAAAATGGTTTAATTTATTTTTTATTAGGTAGTTTAGCTTCAATATTAATATTATTTGGTTTAACAGTTATTTATAATGATACAGGATTAATTAATTTAATAGATATAAATTATTATTTAAATACATTAAATACAAATAATAATATTAATATTATTATTGGATTTATTTTAATATTTATTGGTTTATTCTTTAAAATTGGTTTAGCTCCATTACATAATTGATTAATTAATATTTATACTAATGTACCTACAGTAGTTACATTATGAATAAGTATATTACCTAAAATAAGTATATTAACATTTATATTAACATTAAATAATTTATTTGGTAATTTATTAATTAATTATAATTTTAATATATTTATCCAAATATTTATTATTTTATCTATGATTTTTGGTAGTTTAAATGGTTTAGTTCAATTTAATATTAAACGTATTTTAGCTTATAGTGGTTTAGTTAATAGTGGTTATATGTTATTAGCTATATGAAGTAATAATCAATATTCAATATTTACATATATTTTCTATATTATTCAATATAGTATTACTCATTTTGTAATATTTATGGCATTAATATTTATAATTATGTATTATAATAATTGATTAATATTTAATCGTACAACTAATAATAATTCTACAATTAAATATCCATCACCTTTAGCTAATTTATATTTAATAGATATTATTAATTTATTAAATTATAATAAATCTTTATCTATTATTTTCATTATTTGTTTAACTTCATTCATGGGATTACCTCCTCTATTAGGATTTTATGGTAAATATTATATTTTAATTACTAGTTTATTAAGTGGTTATTGATTTACAAGTATTTTATTAATTATTGTTAGTTTCATTACTGCTTATTATTATGGTTATATAATTAAAATGATCTTTTCAAATAATAATTCCGAAAATAGTAATAAATATGAAGATAATAATATATATAAATTAGAATTAATTAATGGTAATAATTCAAGTTATATATATTCATATGTTATTAGTTTATTAAGTATAATAATATTATTCCCATTATTATATTTAGATATTTATCAAAATGGTATAATTATTATTAATTATTTTAATATAATATAATATGATATATATAAATAATAGTTATTTAATTTTTGCTTTATTAATACCAGTAGTTAGTTTATTATTATTTGGTATTAATAAATATTTTAGTATAAAAAATATATATAATCAAAAAATATCACCTTTTGAATGTGGTTTATCTAGTTTTAATCAAACTAGATCTTCTTATAATGTTGCTTTCATTTTAATTGCTATTTTATTCTTACCTTTCGATTTAGAAATTAGTAGTTTATTACCTTATAGTTTAGTATTATATTTAACTAATTCTTATGGTTTAACTATAATTATAATATTCACTATATTATTAATTTTCGGTTTCACTTATGAATTTAATACTAATGCTTTAGCAATTAAAAAAAATCATATTAAAATTTTAAATAAATCATCAACATTACGTTCATTAAAAATTAATCATTTCATTAATAATAATGACAACAAATAATTTTAATTTATTTCTATCCTTTAATTTTATCTTTTTTTACATTTAATATATATATATATCACATAATTTTATTTTATTATATTAGTATAGGATAATATATAAAATATTATTATAATATGATAATGTTCATGGTGATAAGATTGATTGCAAATCGATTGATATGAGTTCAATTCTCATCGTTATCTTTAAAATATTTATTATATTTTTTTATAAATATATAAATCCTAATAGTTTAAGGGTAAAACAAGGTTCTTCTAAAGCCTCAATTGAAGTTCGAATCTTCATTAGGATGTTTATATTAATTAATTAATCAATATATATATATTATAATAATGATAATTACATAAAATTATAAACATATATACTGATTTTTAATACATTTAACAAAAAAAATTATAATTATTAATATAATAAATGTTTTTAAATAATTATATTGTTATATAAGTAAAAAAGTAATTTTTTTTTGAAATGATTTATTATGCAATAATGAATCATTTCACCTCTTTAGGATTTTAATTACATATAATCGATATAATTCAAATATTTAAAAATAATATATTTATTTAATATTATTGATATAAATAATACCCGGAGGGTCCTATAATTCTAATACCTATATAGATTTGTATATTTTATATAATAATAAATTTATCTTATATAAATAAATATATATTTATAATTTATTCTTATAAGATAATTTTAAGTATAAAAATAATCTATAATTATAAGATAGAAAGAACTTTTTTAAAAATTATAATTTTTATTACTAAATTAATAAAAAAATCTTAATTTTTATAATTTTTAGTATAAATAAATAAAAAAAATTTTTTATTTTATTATATAAAAAAGCTAATATGTATATATAATTAAATATATTATAATATATAAGTAATATGTATAGAAAAATTTATTATTTAAGAAGATTAAGAATAATAAGAAAAAAATAAAAAATATATGATTATAAGTTATATTATTTTTATAATAGCTTTAATAGGTTTTATATTTAATAGAAGAAATATAATTATTTTATTTATTGCTATTGAAATTATGTTAGTTGGTTGTACTTTAAATATTATTTTAGGTAGTGCTAATTATGATGATTCAATAGGTTTAATATGAACTATTGTTATTTTAATTATTGCTGGTGCTGAATCAGCTATAGGTTTAAGTATTTTAGTACTTTATTATAGAATAAAAGGTAATATTAATTTAGATGAAGAATAATTTCTTATGGTTTTAACTTTATTAATTTTACCTTTAATTGGTTCTTTAATCTCTGGTTTATTCGGTAGATTAATTGGTTATAATAGTAGTAAATATATAGCTACATTCTGTATTTTTATCTCTTTATTCATTACTTTAAATTTATATTATAATGTTATGGTTAATAATATTATTTATAATATTAATTTAGGTCAATGAATTAATATAGATAATATTAATATTGAATGATCTTTTATTATTGATGAATTAAGTGTTTCTCTATTATTACCTATCTGTTTAATTTCTAGTTTAGTTCATTTATATGCTATTAATTATATGTCACATGATCCATATCAACAAAGATTTTTTAGTATTTTATCATTATTCACTGGATTTATGATTGTTTTAGTTACTGGATCTAATTATTTAATTTTATTTTTAGGTTGAGAATTAATTGCTGTTTCATCTTATTTATTAATTAGTCATTGATATACTGTTATTAATGCTATTAAAAGTGGTATAAGTTCATTATTAGTTAATAAAGTTGGTGATACATTATTAACTATTGGTTTATTATTAATGGCTATTACTTTTGGATCATTAAATTTTAGTACTGTATTTAGTTTAAGTCATTATATTAATACTGATATTATTAGTTTAATTATGTTCTGTATTTTAATTGGTGCTGTAGGTAAAAGTGCTCAATTAGGATTACATATTTGATTATTATATAGTATGGCTGGTCCTACACCTGTAAGTGCTTTATTACATGCTGCTTGTTTAGTATGTGCTGGTATATATTTATTATTAAGAAGTTGTTATTTATTAGAATATTCACCTATCATTTTATTATTAATTTTATGAATTGGTGGTTTAACAACTTTAATAAGTGGTATTATAGCTATAGTATCTAATGATTTAAAAAAAATTATTGCTTTATCTACTATGAGTCAATTAGGTTTAATGGTATTAGCTATAGGTTTATCAAATTATAATGCTAGTATTTATCATTTATTTACTCATGCTATGTTCAAAGCATTATTATTTATGTCAGCAGGATCAATAATACATTCAATAGCAACACAATCTCAAGATATTAGAACATTTGGTGGTTTATTAAATTATACACCTATAACATATATATGTATGTTAATAGGATCATTATCATTAATGGCTATACCAGGATTAAGTGGATTCTATTCTAAAGATATTATCATTGAATCTAATTATGGTGTTTATTCATTATCAGGTTATATTGTATATTGATTTGCTTTAATATCAGCAACATTAACAACAATATATAGTTTCAGATTAATTTACTTAGTTTTCTTTAATATACCTAATAATAATAAATATTCATTCTATATCGTTAATGAAAAAGATATTTTCTTAATTACTCCTATGATTATATTAGCTATATTATCAATATTTATAGGATATTGAACAAGAGATATTTATTTAGGTTTAGGATCACCATTTAATAGTTTATTTACTCATCCTAATAATTTATCAATCATTGAAACTGAATTTAATTTACCATTATATATTAAATTATTACCATTATTCTTAACATTATTCTTTATTTGTTTCATATTATTCATTTATGAATTTAATTATAAATTATTACCATCATTTACTAATGATTTATTTAGAAAATATTATATTTATACAAATAGTAAATTCATGTTAGATAATATATTTAATAATAATATTTTAAGAACATTCTTATATTTTGGTTATTATTTAAATTTATTCTTAGATAAAGGTTTATTATATATTAATGGACCTACAGGATCATACAGATTCTTTAATATTTTAAGTTATAAATCAGTTTTATTATCTTCAAATAATTATGTATTATTTAATAAAACAAACGAAAATAATAATAATAATTCAGTAGTATATCAATATAATGATAAAAATGAGATTAAACATTATAATTTCTATTTATATTTCTTATTATTAATAATAATCTTATTTATTTTAATATCATCTACATCAATTATAACATTTAATATATCTACATTAGTTATTTTATTCTTAATATTTACTATAAGTTTACCATTTATAATATAATATTATAAAATAATTTAATAATATGTATATATATATTATATTAATAATTTTATATTTAATTTTACATTACATTTTACACTATATAAAAGTATATTTATATTTATAAATCTAATAAAATTTATATTTAATAATATAAGTAATATGGTGATTATAGCTTAACTGGTAAAGCAAATGTTTGTGGTACATAAGATTAGAGTTCAAGTCTCTATATTTGCCCATAATAAATAACAAAATATATAAATATTTTTACAATATTTAATAATATTAAATTATAAAGATATAAAGAATATTTGGAATTTTTTTTTGTTTTATTCTTTAGCTCTATAAATAATTATCATGATTTAAATATATATAATTATAAATATAAATATAATTAATTATATTAATTTAATTGTAAAAATATTAAAGGACTATTAGCTTAATAGGTAAAGTGCTTATTTGTCGAATAAGAGGATGTTTGTTCGAATCAAACTTAGTTCGTAATTATATTTATTTATATTTTTATAAGAGCTTTTAACTTAATGGTAAAGTGCAAAATTGATAATTTTGATATATTAGTTCGATTCTAGTAAAGCTTATACAAACCCCTTCGGGGTTTATAAAGCTATACTCAAGAATCCCGTGAGGGATTCTAGTAAAGCTTAACATAAAATCTTAGATATGATTTTTTTAAAGGGGTTATAATTTAGTTGGTAAAATACTAACTTTGCACGTTAATAACTCGAGTTCGAATCTCGATGACTCCATATAATATATATATATATAAATAAAAATATATAAGTAATATAAAGTGATTATAAAAAAAATTTAAAGAGTTTGATGTTGGCTCAGTAAAACTACTATATAGATGAAAATACATGCAAGTAGAACGTTATAATATAAATTATTTAAATAATAATAAATATTATAAAGTTGCGAAGACGTGAGTAAAAAATAATTATTCGAACTAAAATTCTAACTAAATATTAGATAATAAATAAAGATTAATAATGTATTATATTATAATATAAAAAATTAATTGATTTTAGTCAAGTTATTTATAACATTAGGTAGTTGATGATTTAATATATTATCAAGCCATTCATATGTTTAACTGTCAATTAATGTTGGAACAGTCACGTTAACCTTGAAATATGGTTAAAGTCCAGTGGACTCAGCAGTAAATAATATTTGTCAATGAACGAAAGTTTGAACGAGTAATCTATAAAAATGAATATTTAATTAATAAATCTGAAAATAATTATAATGTAAATTATGATTATTTTAATATTAAATAAAATATAAATTAAAGTTTTAAGAATTATTAAGTAATATTAATAATTCATTTATTAAATTATATTATGAATAATTTAATATTATAGTTCTAACCAATCGCTGTGCCAGAAGTTTCGGTTATGCAGCTAGAGCAAGTAGTTTACATTAAAGGTTTAAAGGATTAGTAGACTGTTATCAAATAATGGTAACTTGAATTAAATAAAGTATTTAATGAAAAATAGAAGTAAAAGTTAAATTTTATAATATTTATTAGACAACCATTAAATGAAAGTATTAAATAGTTATTTAATTGACGTTGAGATAATGAAACCTAAATTATCAAGTTGGACTTGTTAACCAATTAGTTTTAGGCGTAAACTATGTATATTAAAAAATTAATAAATATAAATTAATTTTTGAAAATAATTTAAAATATACCACCTGAAAAGTATAATACAGAATTGAAATTTAAAACAATAGGCCGTTTAGTTTATTAACAGTGGATCATGTGGCTTAATTCGATAATCCCCGAGAATCTTACCATAATTTGCATATTATTCTATATGAATATTACAAATGCTACATAGCTGTCTTAAGTTCATGTTGTGAAATATTTAGTTAATTCTATTAATGAACGTAATCTACTATTAATAATATAAAAAATATTAATAAAATTTAAATTTAATAAATTATAATTTATTAATTTAATTGTAGAGTAAGTCAAGTCTTCATGGCTTTTATATTATGGGCTGCACACGTGATACAAAAAAATAACAAAATTTAATATATTATATAAATATATTAATAATTAAAATAATTTTAATTATTATTTAGTATTCTATTTATAAATTTATAATTTAATAACTGTAATTCGTTATTATTTTATCGGAATTGTCAGTAATGATATTTAAGAAAAATATCGTGAAGTTTAATGCTATTGGTACTAATTACTCATCATTTGGGTGAATAAAATGATTAATTACCCTTTTATTTATATTAATTTTTAATATTTAAATAATCTTAATTGAATTATTTAAATGTTATATTAATATATTTATAAAGTTTTTATTATTTTAAACTCCTGAGAAGTTGAAATATAGTTGTGGTAGATGAATCTGCTGCGGAATATTAATTTTTTTACTCTCCTTTCCTCCCCTTATAACCATGTCCTTATAGCTTAAATGGTTAGAGCACTAAATTGAAGATTTAGGTGTATATGTTCAATTCATGTTAAGGACAAATAAAATAATAAATAATATAATAAACATAAAATTAAAAATTAAATTAAATTTATCGAATAATGTTTAGATAGTTTAATTGGTTAAAACATTTACCTCATATGTAATTAATGTAGGTTCAATCCCTGCTCTAAATATAAACATAAATTAATTAATATAAATATCTTCCCATGATCTTAAAAAATCATTTATAATTTATTTATCTTATTAATTAATAATACCCTTAAAATGTTTTTATCTTTATATATATATATATATATTATATATTTAGAATAAATAATAATTTTTAAAAATAAAAAAGTATAAAAATAAAGAAATGAATAATAAATATTCAGTATTATTAAATAATTTAATAAAAAATTTAAATAAAAATAAAATTATAGCTAATAATAAATTATTAACAAATAATAATAATACATTAAATAATCGTAATTTTAATTTAAGTAAATA
>JAXQHU010000020.1:0-29230 GCA_037041025.1 Entelexis sp. DX6506
CGAACTAGATCGGATTCGAACCGACATCTATTTCCGTGACAAGGAAATCCTTTACCAATTAAGTTACTAATTCTTTATTGTTTATTTCCCTTAAAAAAAAAGTTAAAGATATTTATAATATCTTTACCTCTATATTTATGATTTATTTCTATGTTGTTTTTTCTTATTTGGAATATTTAAATACCAAAGTATAAATTGAAAATAAGAAACTTAAAATAAATAAATCTAAATCATAACCTAATGAAAGATACATATAAACATATGTAACAAACCCTATTAAAATATATAAAGCATAATTTGTAACAATACCAGTATTTAAACTAGAAATAACCTTACTAAATTTTAATAGAGTTTTTTCCAATCCAAAAGGACCTAGTAATTCAATACTTCCTTTATCTAATATTTTTGTTGTTTGACCTCCCATATTTAAAACTACATTTACAATATATTTATTATAAAATAGTTCAACTAAGAAACGTTGATTAAAGAACCCAAATACATAGTAACCTAAATTAGATAATTTGAAATTAACAACTAAATTAGATAAGAATTCAAAGTATACTAAAGCTAAAATTGTAAAAAAAATTGTAAAAAAGAAAGGTAATAGTTTAAATAAAGTAGGTACAGCAAATTCTGTATCTATTAATATTTCATGTGTAGGATGAATAAAAATACTATTATCTGTAAAGAAACCTGAACCTAATCCTATAAAGATGTCTTTAGTTAAAAATCCAAAATATATAGAAAAAATAGCTAAAACAACTAAAGGTAGTATTAAGAAAATATCACCTTCATGGCTTATATTTTTATTATTTAAAGGATAATATTTAGCTGAACCATTAGGATTAGCTAAGAAAGTAAGATAAAGAACTTTTACAGAATATAAAGTAGTAAATATTGCACCTATTGTAGCCACAAAGTATACAGCAATACTGCTAAAATGGTATTGTCCATATGCAGATTCTAAAATAAAATCTTTACTAAAGAATCCTGTCATAAAAGGGAAAGCAACTAAACTTAAACTTGCTATTAATATAACAGAATAAGTTAAAGGTAAAAATTCTCTTAATCCTCCATATTTTCTTAAGTCTTGATTATCACCTACTCCATGAATAACTGATCCTGCCCCTAAGAATAATAATCCTTTATAGAAAGCATGATTTACTAAATGGAATAATGCAATATTGTAAGAAGATAAACCTATAGCTATAACCATCATACCTAATTGACTCATAGTAGAATAAGCTATTATTTTTTTTATATCTTGTTGGAATAAACCTATTAGAGAACTAAATACAGTAGTAATAGCTCCTAATCATAAACATATTAATAATATAGTAGAACTATATTCAATTAAAGGAGATGAACGAATTAATAAGTAAACTCCTGCTGTAACCATAGTAGCTGCGTGTATTAATGCAGATACCGGTGTAGGACCTTCCATCGCCATAGGTAATCAAATATGTAAACCTAATTGAGAACTTTTAGCCATTGCACCTATTAGTAAACATATTCCTATTATAAGTACAGTATTTTCATTAATATAAGGACTTAAAGAAAATACTAAAGTATAATCTAAATTACCTAAAGATCATAATATAGCAAACATACCTATTGTTAATAAACAATCTCCTACTCTATTTGTTAAGAAAGCAGACATAGAACTTTGGTTAGCTGCAATTCTTGTAAATCAGAAACTAACTAATAGATAAGAACATACACCTACTCCTTCTCATCCCACAAACATTAATAAATAATTATTAGCTGTTACAAGTATTATCATCATAAATGTAAATAAGCTTAAATAACTAAAGAATCTTTGATTATGAGGATCACTACCCATATAACTTATAGAATATAGATGAACTAAAGAACTAATAATCAAAACAGGTATTAACATAGACACTGTTAAACTATCGAACTGAAAACTTCAAACTATATTAAAAGATTCACTATTTATTCATCTAAATAGATCTATGTAAACTGGACTATTATTAAAACCTACTTCTAAAAATGCAACTATTGCTAATATTGTTGTAATTATTATACTAGAACAAGTTAAAAAACGAGCTCCGCTAACTCCAACTTTTCTACCAAAAAACCCTGAGATTATCGAACCTAATAAAGGTAATATAATTATACTTAAATACATTATTTATATTCTATCGCTATACTTCCTCTTAATCTATAAAAAGCTACTAAAATTCCTAAACCTATTGCAGATTCTGCTCCTGCAACTATTATAATATAGATAGCATAAGTTTGTCCTATTATATCATCTATGTTAATAGAACTTATTAATATTAAAAAAGTTATTGATAATAACATTATTTCGATTGAAATAAGCATTAATATAATATTTTTTCTATTAAATACAAAACCTAATACTCCTATTAAAAATAATACTAATGTTAAACTCATTTGTTGTATTTATTTTGTTTTTCCAATTATTCGGTAACAAAATAAAAATATTTTGTTAATAAAAGTATTATTAACATTAATAACACAAAGTTAAAAGGTATATAAGATTCGAACTTATATTAAAGCGGCCGTAATGCTTCTCTTTACCATTAAGATAATACCCTATATAAACTATATTACATCTTTTAATTAAATTTTATCCAAATTTACGAAATTTTCCTATTTTATATTTTTCATGAAGATAAACCATTTGTTGTATATTACCTAATTTATAATAGGACCCGTTATCCTTAAACCTGATACTATTAAAACCTAATTTTTTATGTTTATCATAAATTATAACATAGAATGGCTTACCCTGAGGACTAAAATTACCAGGATTATACATTACCCTTTCTCCAAAAAAAAAAATCTCCGAAATAGGTCTGTAAAGGTAAATACTCAAAATTTTTTTGTTGAGATATAGAATAATTTTATGATATTAAATAATATAATAAATAAAGAGGAAAACTAAAAAAAGAGAAGCCATTACTTCAGAAGAAAAAATATAAATAAAAATAAATAAAGGACTTAGTAAACCCATAAGTATTGTTATTTTAATCTCATTTTAAATATATAATTAAAATACTTAGAATATATAATATATATGCAATTATTATTACACTTTGTATCATTGGTAGATTTTCGTGTATTATTGGTAAATCTTCCATCATAGTACTTAAACCTTACACCATAGTACTTATACATTTAATAATCATGATAAAAAGTCACTTAAGCTTACAGACTGAATTACAATTGGCATAGAAGAATGTAATATACCACAAATTTCAGAACATTGTCCATAAAATACTCCTTCTCTATTTATAAAAGTAGAAACTTGATTTAATCTACCAGGATAAGCATCACATTTTATACCTAAAGATGGAGCAGCAAAAGAATGTATAACATCTCCAGATGTTATAACAAATCTAATATGAGTTTCTTCAGGTACAATAACTCTGTTATCAACTTCTAACATTCTTAATCCACCTTCTTCTAAGTCAGATTCTGGAACTATATATGAATCAAATTCTATTAATTCTTCATTTGAATCTATGAAGTCTGGATATTGGTAGCTTCAATATCACTGATGACCTTCAACTGTTACAGTCATAGATGGGTCATTAACTTCGTCCATTAAATATAGTAATTTAAAAGAAGGGAAAGCAATTAATATTAATATTACTGCAGGAGTTATAGTTCAGATTAATTCTATTAATGTACCGTGATTTAAATATTTGTGAGCTATAGCTGCTTTTGTTTCTACAAAATTTCTAACTATAGAAAATAATATTCAACTTACAGCGAATAATATTAAAACTAAGTAATACATAATATTATCATGCAATTCTATTAAACCTTCCATTTGTGGTGTTGCACTATCTTGGAAATAAGTACCTCATGCATGTGGTGCATCTAAATATAAAGTATGTAATAAATTCATCATCATTTTCTTTTTTTTTTACGTAATTTTCCTATCCTAGGTTAAATAAAGGGATTTTTATTAAGCAACATATAAAAGCAAAAATGCCATCATAAGTGCGAATAGTCCAGTGGCCTCCGAAAAAGCAAATCCTAAAATAGCGTAAGCAAATAATTGACCTTTTAAAGCTGGATTTCTTGCAACACCTAAGATTAAAGCACCAAATACTACTCCTATTCCTACTCCTGCTCCTATCAAACCTGTAGTAGCTAATCCTGTACCTATAATTTTTGCAACTTGTATCATATATGTTAGCAACCATAGTTATCTGTCTGCATATTATTTAATAAACTCTACGGTATTCCCCCTACTGGATATCTACCCTTTATCAAACCCGGATTAACCGGAACCTAATGTAAAGTATAAATATTTTACAAACCTTTAAAACCCCTACGAACTAGATCGGAATCGAACCGACATCTATTTCCGTGACAAGGAAATCCTTTACCAATTAAGTTACTAATTCTTTAAATCAAGTAAAAATCATGGCCTTCTATGAGCCTACGGCTAGTCGGATTCGAACCAACACGAGCTGATTGGAAGTCAGCGATCCTACCATTAAATGATAGCCGTTAAACTCAACATAATACCTTACAAAACAAATTATAATAAATAGTATTAAGTAATACTTGTTTTGTATCAGGAATACTCAGACTCGAACCAAGAATTTTAAGGTTGAAGCTCATTGTTTTGCCAATTAAACTATACTCCTTTACTTTTAAGAAATAAGTGATTTGAACACTTGACCTTCCGTGTGTAAGACGGCTGCTCTACCACTAAGCTAATTTCTTTTTTTTTTTTATTTATATAAATTTTAAATTTATATAGAACTTCTATTAGATTTTATAGTTATTATTATAGCTCCTACCATTGCTAATAATAAAATCAAACTTACTAAAATTAATCACATATTATTTGATGTGTATAAAATATTTCCTATACTAGAAATATGATTTGTTTCTATTAAATTACCATCTCAACTATTACTTGAAGCAAAAAATAAATCATTTACATTTAATATTTTATTTTCTATAGTATTTTTATTTAGGTAAATATTATATAAGATATTATTTAAATAATTATTACTATTATTTAATATAGCTAAATCGTAAGGTAATATTTGAAATAAAGAATAATTAAAAAATACTGCAATAAATAATGCTAAAGGTATACTATTTCTTGTATTACTTTGCAATTCACTAATTCTTATATTAATTAACATTAAAATAAATAAAAATAAAATAGAAACAGCTCCTATATATACAATAAGATAAGAAAACCCTATAAAATTTAAACCTAATAAAATTAAATAAGAAGCTACTCCTCCAAATAACCCTATTAAGAATAAGACAGATATTATAGGATTTTTACTTATTATAATTAAAACTCCACACAATATTATAAATAGAGAAATAATATCTAAAAAATTAGTATCAAATCCGCTAGTATATAATTCATCTATTATAAACAAACTTGTCATATTTTTTTTATAAAAATTAAACCCTTTAAGGGAAGATTATTTAGGAACAACACACTTAACATCCTATTACGGAAAGAAGACGATTCGAACGCCTAAATCTAACTAGATACTGTATAGCAAACAGCTTACCCTACCAATGGCAACCTTTCCTATTAAAAACACCATGGTTTTCCTTAAAAAATTTACCCTTTTCATGGGCCTACGGCTAGTCGGATTCGAACCAACACGAGCTGATTGGAAGTCAGCGATCCTACCATTAAATGATAACCGTTAAAATGTTTTTTTTTATATTAATATAATTAAATGATATTATATTAGATTTTCAAAAAATAAAGTGATACTATCAGCTATACTTGAAAAAAACATAAGTAAAAAAATTCCAATATCAATTCAACTTTTTGAATTTTCAGAAGAACCCCTAGAATTTTCAGATAAAGGGTTTCCATTATCACCTGAACCCCCTAAACCGCTAGATCCTGAATTATCCGAGTCATCGTTATCCGAGTCATCGTTATTTTTACTTTTATAACGCTTACTTTCGGGTTCATCATTAGAAGATTCATCTTCTCGCTTACGTTTTAATTCTTCATCTACGGTCTCCTCAGATTCAGATTTCTCTTCTATATTTGAACTTTCTTCACTTTCAGATTGATTGTCATCATCTATAAAAGCTTGTTTTGCTTTTTGTTCATCTCGATACGCTTTTATATCTTCTTCTATGACCTCAGATACTTTAAGTAACCCTTCACGCTCGCTTCTTCCTTCAAAACAGGAAACTGTTCTTTAGCTGTCTCTATAGCGTCGATATCTCCCTCTAATCCTCCTTCTACTAATGCAGCAGTTCACAAAAGTACATCATGCGTATCAGAAGTATCTAAAGTCTTAATTGTAGCATCTGACTTATCATCATCATTATCATCAGCATCATTAGGATCATTATCTTTATCATCATCATCATGATTAGGTTGATTATCATTAGAATCACTATTAGGACCATTATCCTCAGGATCATTACCAGGGTTATTGCCAGAACTATTGTTACTAGAGCTATATTCACTATTAGATCCCGACTCTTCATCACCTTGGCTAATAAAAACAATATTAGCTTCTGGGAAAACTGAATTGTAAATTTTATATACATCATTTATAAAGACACTTAATTTATCTTGCAATCCTATACTTTTTCTCAAGTTTAGTAATAAGTAAATACACATAAAAATAATCAAACTATATATAATAATTATGAACCTCAGTAATAAACTGATACATATAAAAACAATCACACTATATCTACAAAGTGTCAGTATAGGATGGCAGATTCTAAACCCAAATGGTGATCTGTTGTCAAATGGTAAGCGTAGACTCTTCATAAACCCACCGCTAAAAAAATTGTACCTATAATAACATGTATTCCGTGGAAACCTGTACCAAAATAAAAACATGTACCAAATGTTCCATCACTAATCGTGAAAGAAGATACAGTATATTCAACTCCTTGGAAAAATGTAAATACTATAGCTAATAATACTGTAAAAATAGAACCATATAAAGTTGCAGATCTATCTCCTTTAATTAAAGCATGGTGAGCGTAAGTAATTGTAGCACCACTAGATAATAGAATAATTGTATTAAGAAGTGGTAATTCAAAAGGATTAATAGGTTCTATACCCATAGGAGGTCATTGTGCTCCTAATTCTACTGTAGGAGTTAAAGCACTATGGAAAAAAGCTCAGAAAATAGCTAAGAAAAATAAGGCTTCGGATACTATAAATAGTAATACTCCTAAATTTAATCCTTTTTGAACAGCTAAAGTATGGTTACCTAAAAAAGTACCTTCTGCTATTATATCTCTAAATCATAAAAACATTGAAGATACAACAACTATTAGTGCTACAAAAAAAAATAGATAAGAACTATTAAAACTATGTAAAGATAGAGCACCGCTCAATGTTAAGCTAAATAAAGATAAACTTGTATTAACTGGTCATGGAGAAGGTGACACTAAATGAAAAGGGTGATCTTGGAAATTAGATCTAATACTATTAGTCATTTAAGGAAAATAATTCAACAAGAAGCGCTATTCTATTAAGTTTACTAAGCCCCTAAGATGAATCGAACATCTATCCTAATATTAACAGTATTATGCTCTACCGTTGAGCTATAGGAGCGTACGAGCATAAATTTTAGGAGACAAGAGATTCGAACTCTTAAAGCGTGTTTTCGCTATTGAGTTTACAGCTCAACCCTTTTTGCCAATAAAGGAACCCTCCTTATAAGCTCTATGAGGGTATATTTTCTATTACTTGAATACAGTGACCTTTCCTTTGTCCAAAGGGGGTATGTATACAAGAATAGCCCTTGCTACAGAGCTACTGTAGCCTCATATACTTAATTTATTTATTTTTATTTTTATATCCCCGTGCAACTTCCGCTACACGAACCATAGTTCGACTTAACACTAATTAGAGGCATACACGCGAAGAAATCCGTCGGAATGTAATATTTTAAAAGTTTAAAAGAGATTATAACAGAAAAGCAAACTTACTGTACGCTCACCTTTCAGCATGCGACGAGTGATTAGTACCAATCCGATATTAAATTCACCGTGACAATGGTGATTCACGATTACTAGTAATTACTTATTCATATAGTCGAGTTACAGACTACAATCCATACAAAATTTATATCCTTTTTTATGAGATTAGCTAAAATTCACATTTTCGCATCTCTTTGTTAAGGAATACGTGGCACGTCTATAGCCCACAACATAAGGGCCATGATGACTTGCCTTTCTCCTTATTTATCTTAGCCCATATACAGGAAGATTGCTTTATAAAAGTATTTATAAATAAAGCAGAGGATTATGTTAATTTATGGGAGGAAGCCCATGGTTTCGCAACATTAACTGAAGACAGCCGTGCAACACCTGTTTTACAAACATATGTAATATTCAAATTGTGGTAAGGTTTTTCGTGGATCATCGAATTAAATAACATACTTCACTACTGGTGTCAAAAACGGCCTAGTGATTTCAGTTCCTGCGTTGCCACATTACTCTTGAGGTGAAATGCTTTAATTTTCACATATAGACTAAAATTTTCTAATCTACAGCATTCAGTGTTGTCTGCAAAGACTACTGGGGTAACAAGTCCTGTTCGTTATCTATGCCTTCGTCCTTCAACGTCAGTTATTACATAAAAGACTGCCTTCGCAATTATCAGTCCCTTTGGTATCAACGAATTACATCTCTCCACTCTAAGTACTGTCTTCTTACATAAAACTCTAGACAAGTATTACCTTTTATAGGATATCTTGACCGTTTGAGTACCCTTTAAACCTAATTATGATGAATAACGCTAGCCTTCCACGTATTACCGCGACTGCTGGCACGTAATTGGTCAAGACTATATCTACATACGGTCATTATAAGTATGTAGTTTAAATTTTATTTGAATTAACAATTAAATTCTACTTATATTTCTATGTTCGAACTTCTCATTTTTTCAAGTTACCAGTTCAGCCGTTAGGCCATTGACCAAGATTCCCCACTGCTGTACGCTAAATTGCATTGGGCTTTTCTCAGACCCAATGTGACCGATCAACTTTTCAGTTCCGGTTACGAAAATTATGGGCTAGTTAAGTCATAACCTTAACTACTACCTATTTCGAAAATACCTTTGTTCTTCTTAAAGCAGCTTATTAGCCTTTCATTTTATGAGGCATTTTTTACCCCACTTTAAGGATAGTCGAAAAATACCTTATACTCACCTGTACACCACTTATTAATAAAATTTTCATTAAATTAATCGTACGATTAGCATGTGTCAAGCACTTGAACAGCGTTCAGTCAGAGCCATCACTAAGCTCGGCTAATTATAATACATATTGCATGTGTTTTTATCAAACACATCACTAATAATTCTAGTCTATTATATGGGGACAAAGTTAAGCAATATAAAGTTATTTTGTTACTAAAATACTATAGTTCTATAGAATAGCTATTTTTCGCAATTATTTTTAATATAAAAAATTATATAAAAATTTTTTTTATTTTCTCCTTTACTCCATCGTTTTTACAATTTTTTACATATGCACTTAGATAATACTTTCCCTTAATTTATTATCACCCATAAAAAGGATTTTTGTTTTATATCACAATAATGATAAAAATGTTGTTTTCCTATCACTTTATTAATCTTACCTTTAAATGAATTTTTATACTTAATTAATCCTTTTTAAGGATTTTGTTTTATATTTATAACTGTTTATAAATTTCTTTTATATTTATTAATATTTATAACTGCAGAAAACTCCTTTTATTAATATTTTTCAAAAGGTATCGATTTAGCATTGACACCTTTAGCTTTAACAAACTCATTTTCTTAATTAACAGGGTTTAGTTATAAATATACCTTTTTTTTAAGTGTTCTAGCTTTAATTTACCTAACTCTATGCCTATATATTTATTATCCATTTCTTCACTATAAATCGTAAAATTAATGAAATTAAGGTGTTATACCTATATAGTAAAACAAAATACAAAAGGAACAAAATAAATAACCCTTTTTAGGTTTATAAATTGTAGTCTACACAAAGTGGTTTTAAGGATAATACAGCAGCACTATAGTGATAGATATAATTTTACCATTTATTTTTATTCTATTAATAATAAAAATACATCTAAAAAAAATACACTGTAAAGTAATATTTTCTTATACGTTTAAAGGTAAAAGATCAAAACTATATAAAGTACAAGGTATTCAAACTATAAAAGCAAATAATAAAGGTAATAAATTTGTTCAACAGAATGTCATTAATTGATCAAAACGTATTCTAGGAAAAGAAGCTCTAACTCATATATACACAAATACAAATATAGAACTTTTTATTCCTATAACAAGCCCATAAAAAATACCGCTAGTAGAAAAATTAATAACCTGATTTCTAGCTTTATAATATTCTGCAGAGTTAGTTCAATCTATATCAAAAATATATGCTCAGATATTATTAACATAATCAAAAAAATAAATTACATCAAACCCTGGTAAATATCCACCTAAAAATACAATAACTAATAAAACACACATAATTAATATACTTGTATATTCAGCTAAAAAAAAAAATACAAAAATAACAGCTGCATGTTCTGTCATAAATCCACTAACTAATTCGGATTCTGCTTCAGCTAAATCAAAAGGAGCTCTATTTGTCTCAGCTACAGCACCTATAAAGAAGATTATAAATACAGGAAAAAGTGGAAATACAAGTCATGTTGATCTTTGTAATTCAATAATTTCTGTAAAATTAAGACTACCTGTTACCATAATAATAATTAATAAAGCTGAACTTAATACAAGTTCATAACTTATTAATTGAGCTGTACTTCTAAGAGAACCTAAAAAAGAATATTTACTATTAGCACTTCATCCTGCTAATAATATACCATAAGTACCTATAGAAGATACAGCTACTAGGTAATATATTCCTAGGGGACTATCAAATAAACTTAAACCAGGGCCAAAAGGTAAAACAGCTAGACCGAAAAGAGCAAAAATTAAAGTAACGATAGGACCTAAGAAAAATAAACCTGAATTAGCTTGCGTTGGTGCTACAAATTCTTTTAAAATTAATTTTAATGCATCCGCAAATGCTTGTAATAACCCATAATATCCTACGTTATTTGGACCTAATCTTCTTTGCATACTAGCCATTGTTTTTCTTTCAGCTACTGTTACAAATGCAACAGCCATTAAAATAGGTAATATTAATACAATTACTTCTGCTATTTCTAAAAAAGTATTAAACATATATTTTTTATAAAATTAGATATTTTATAATTACTTTATAAATAAAAGCAAATACTGAATAGGCCGCCTGATGACACGGCGGCTTAGTTTATTACATAAAGTAAAAAACTTTACTTAAGAGTAATTTATATAAATTTAAATAACTATAATAAGTAATAAAAATACTCTCATTTTAGACTCGAACTAAAATCTGAATATTAGAAGTATCCGGCTCTACCTTTGAGCTAATGAGAACAGAGAATATGGGATTCGAACCCATGAAGAATTGCTTCTTAATAAAACTCAAGGTTACCGCCTTAGACCGCTCGGCAAATTCTCTTTTAATTCTTCCAAGAATCGAACTTGAATTTCATTCTTATCAAAAATGCACTTTACCTTTAAGTTAAAGAATTTTATAGTGATAGTTTAAAAGTTAACACTATAATATAATTTTATGGACATAAAAAATTATTATTTACCTTCTTAGTCTATTCCTATACTCTTGTACTATATTATTTTTACCAAGTTCAACCACTTTATCAAATTCTCTAATTGTAGTCTTATTAACCGGTACTTCGAAAGAATGCCCCATTTTATTAATATAAGCTTTCATATTAGAAGATACTTCACTAACATCAGGATTATCTGTAGGAATAGCAGCATTAGCATTAGCATTAATATATTCCATTAGATGACTAGAACTGGTCTTTCAATAGCCAAAAGAATGGGCTAATGACTCCAAAGATTGGGGTTCTAAGGTTGATAAAAGGGTAGGGTCCATTACGGGGAATGTAGCAGAGACTGCTGTAAATATACCTAAAGTCACCATATATGTAACGAATCAAAGTTATCTGTCTGCATATTATTTAATACAAAAAAAAAAATTTTTTTTTGGCATATACCTATCATAATGTAAAATATTTATATTTTACTATTTAAAAAAACATTTAATACCCCTCGAACTAGATCGGATTCGAACCGACATCTATTTCCGTGACAAGGAAATCCTTTACCAATTAAGTTACTAATTCTTTAATGATGGTTTAAAAGTATAAACCTTAGGACCTATGGGATTCGAACCCATATCTTAATGATTAAAAGTCATAAATATTTACCATTATACTAAAGTCCCTTTAGTAATTTTTAAGTCATTAGTATTACCGTTATACTAAAGCTTTTGCATATTAAACTAATATCTTTAATATATAGTTATATTAATTTAAAATTCTGAGAAAGAATCTAAATAAATATTAGATTTTTTTATATTTGTAAGAGTTTGTCTACTTTCTATTTTTAATGCATTTTTACTTAATTCAAAAACAAAACCTATAGTAATAATAATAGTAAATATAAGTACAATAGCTAAACCATAAATACCATTATCATATTCACTTACCCCATAAGGATATATAGATATAATTTCTAAATCTAATAATAAATAAACTAAACCAAATATAAAGAATTTTATACCAAATTGAGTTCTATTTTGTCCTAAGAAACTATGGAAACCACACTCAAAAATACTATATTTTTCTTGATAAGGGTTATGAGGGGCTAAAGCAAAATTAAGAACTAAAAAAAGTACAGCAATTATAAGTACAAGAACAAAGAAAAAAGTAAGACTGCTCATTTAATAATTAAATAATATATGTACCAATATGGTACCCATGCTTAATCATTCTTTATTTATAAATATAAATAATAATATTATTAAAGTAATAACAGAAATAATAAATGCCATAGGGCTAGATATAGTTATATTGTTATGTTTAATAGAAACTTCTTTAGAAATAGGTTCTATTTTTCCAGATATATTTAAATTTTCTAGTAAAGGGTTAATTTTATAAGTAGGTGAATAAAAGAAAATTTCTTTTACTATAGTTAAATAATAAACTCCTCCAACTACACTAGTTAATATTGCAATTAAAGTTATAAATATATATCCTTTATCTAAAGCTGCGCTTAATACCATCTGTTTACCAAAGAATCCAACTAAAGGGGGGATACCCATAAAAGAAAATATTGTTATTGCAAAACTTATAGCTAATAAAGGATTTATAAAATAATAACCTCTTAATTGATTAATTAATTGAACTGGAGAATTATTTTTATCTAATAGTTCTTTATGTTCTTTACTACTACTTGTATAACGATAAAAAGAAAATCCTATTGCAATTATTATAACAAAAGCATTTAAATTACTTATAGAATATTGTGTTAGATAAAATATAAATGCTTGAGTAGATTCTATACTAGATATACCTAAAGCTAATAACATGTAACCTACATGAGATATAGTACTATAAGCAAATAATCTTTTTATTCTAAATTGTGTTAATCCTACCACTGTTCCTATAATTAATGAAAATAATGAACTGATTATTAAACTAAAAGTTCAATTTAAATCAGAAAAATTATTACTTGTATAGTAAACTAGTTCTAATAAGAAAATAAATATAGAAATTTTTGCTATAATAGCTACAAAAGTTGTTACTATAGTAGGTATAGCGTCATAAACATCAGGAGATCAAAAATGGAATGGTGCAGCACTAACTTTAAATAAAAATCCTATACTAAATACTAATAAAGCAAAATTAATATAGTAAGGTTTATATCAGTAAGTCATATCACTAAAATCACTTATACTATTTATTATATATAAACCGTCTAAATTTGTAGTTCCAGAATTTGCATATAATAAAGCTGTACCTAATAAAATAAAACATGAACTTAATCCACCTAAGAAAAAATAAATTAATCCACCTGTAGTTGAAAATTCTGAGTTTCTATATATTGTACTAATAATGTATAAACCATAACTTTGTAATTCAATTGAAAGGAAAATAGATACTAAATCATTAGTTGAAATTAAAAATACTCCTCCTAAATTAACAAATAATATTATTAAAGGATATTCTATTATTTTTAAATGTTCTCCCATTTTATTAATAATTTTTGTTCTATAGTATACAAGTTTGTAATTTAATAATTCATAAAATGAAGAATATTCCGGTATTCAAACTTTTCTAGGGTGAAAACTTGTTAATTGTAATATTAATATACTAATAAAGAAAATAAAGATGTGAAATATTTGTGTAATATTAGTTATATGAAGTAAACCTCCATGTAACCCTATACCTTTACTTACAATAGATAAACTTATCATATCTTGTAAAATACAATAACTTAAAGCTAATATAGCTACTCTATTGAAAAGTATTGATACGTCTCGTCTTAAAGTGACGGCATTGGAAAGCAAAATAAGTAATATTGAAAGTATTATCATTTTTAATCTGGAGAGAAATTCGAATTCTCATTATTAACGTATGAAATTAAAGTTTTAACCATTTAAACTATCCGGATTTAATGGGTGAACACCCTGGCTCGAACAGGGAACAAACTGCGTCACAAGCAGCCGATCTACCAATTGAACTATATACACCTTACTATTTATGTTGAAGTGATTCGAACACTTAATAGTAAATATCAAAAATTTATGACTTACCTGTTAGTCCACAACATAGTAAAGAGAGCCTGAATTGAACAGGCAAGATACAAATAATCAAATAGGTCTAAACTATTCATGTCTACCAATTCCATCACCCCTTTTGCTCAAGGTAAGATTTGAACTTACAACCTAAACAGCTTCAATGTTCCGCTCGACCAATTGAGCTTCTCAAGCTTAAATACAGTCTATTTATAAAAGACCTAAAAAAGGGTTTTAACAATTTTATGCATAATTCTATGTATTTTATACTACTAATAATTCTATATACTTTATACTACTAATAATAGTAGGTATTTTACCTAAGAATTTTTAACAATTTTTTGCATATTTCTATTAATTATAGGTATTTTACCTAAGAATCTTTAGCAATTTTATGACTTAATTATACTTTGGAGTAACCAGGAGTCGAACCTGGGATCATAATGTGCAAAATTATAGTTATACCTACTTAACTATCACCCCTTTATCCGAAAAACGACTTGAACGTTTACGAAATTTCATCAGTATTGTTTAAGAATACCCTGTCTACCTATTCCAGCACTCGGATTATATAAGACTAAAGTGAATTGAACACTTATAAGTACTGTCATGAGCAGTATGCTTTACCAATTAAGCTATAGCCTCGCTATGCGGATAAAGGATTTGCACCTTTTTATTTTGGTCATGAGCCAAGCATGTTACTATTACATCAACCCGCAGTTAGACTAGGCGGGGGTTGAACCCGCGCATGTAGCATTGAAAGTGCTATGTCTTAACCCCCTTGACTACTAATCTTATAAGCTCAATGCAAGTATCGCACTTGCTTCTATTGATTACAAAACAATTGTATTACTTTTATACTAATCGAGCAATTATATTAATGTAAGATATACTAATAAATAGTAATTTTTAGAATTAGTACTTATTATCTAAAGATCTCTAGATCATTACAAATAAAGCCTATTGCATATATATATATATATGCCGTAATATTATATTACGATAATATGTTAGAAATATCTTAAGGTAAGCTTCGTGCCTATATGCTTTCAGCACTTATCTTTAACTAACTTAGCTTTCCTGCCGTGCCTATAATATATATATTTACTTAAGTGAGAGTAACATCCCTGTAAGTTTTACTTAGAGTAACCTCCTTGTAAATTTTACAAATATTAATATTGGGCTTATAAACAACAGGTAAACCATAGATTAATAATTAATAATACCTAACCTTTTGGGTTAAGCTTGTCCTGTTCCTTTCGTACAAAGGTTAATCCTTATTTTATTCCAATTCCCCCTAGAAGATAGAAACCATACTGTCTCACGACGTATTTAACCCAGCTCGTGTAACTTTTTAATCGACGAACAGTCGTACCCTACATAGTTTCTGCGTCCATGAGGATAAGTTAAGCCGACATCGAGGTGCCAAACCGCGCACTCATTTTGTACACTCTTGCGCAAATTAGCCTGTTCTACATGTTATCATAAATTATTTATTTCCATTTTTCACAAAATGGTTCAGACTATGTCTTCATTTTTATGTATTAAATTAATATAAACATACTTATTTTCCACTTATTCAACCTTTAACTGCAAATGATCCTACTGCACGTTTAGATGAAGATAAAGAGTAAAGTATATTAGGTTTTCTAAAACCTCTATACACTGTTGTAGATATATTTTTGTATGACGAATCTATATCTTTTAACCCTCCTTTTCATTTTAAAGTAAATGCAGAACGATCAGCTCTACTACGTTTAGATAATCTACCTTTTACTTCTAATCTTATTCCTCCTAAATTTTTATATTTTATTGATTTAAATATTATATCTGATATATTAGTATAGTCTTTATCTGTATCATTTTCTGATGTATAACTTGTTACTTCTTTTAATAATTTATTTAAACTACAAGTATTATTTACTACATGTTCAGAATTTATTATAGAAAGTAAATTTAAATTTTTATATTTATTCTCTAATATTGAAGAATCTTTAGTTTTTATATTTGGACTTTTTTCTAAAACATGATTAGTTTCAGGTAAAATAACATTTTTTAAAATATTTCTCATTCAA
This sequence comes from Entelexis sp. DX6506, assembly GCA_037041025.1. Lineage (NCBI taxonomy): Eukaryota > Fungi > Ascomycota > Dipodascomycetes > Dipodascales > Trichomonascaceae > Entelexis > Entelexis sp. DX6506. Next base: position 16,772 of record JAXQHU010000020.1, read on the forward strand.
AAATCAACACCTGCATATTTTTTTTCTAATCTTGAAGCTAAAATATCAGTAAATATATCACTATTAAATCCTATAGATTTTAAATTTACTAAATTCAATTCTATTTTATTATTATAAAGTTTAGATAGCATATTAGCTAATTTAGGTACAAACATTTCAAATTTAAATTTATTAAGTTTATAGTTTAATTCTAATTTTCTTAAATATTTTAATTTTTCATTGTAAAAAGTTTTTATTATTCTACTTAAATATAGTTTTATATATAAGTTATATCATTTCATAGATTCACTTAAAAACTTGTATTTATAAATATAAATATCTTTTTTGTTTTCTGTATTTATATATTCATCATAGACTAAATTTTTTTTATCTATATCTTTTTGCAGAAATAAGTTTATTCTTTTTCTTAATTTTGATTTTCAATATTTTGATATTTCAAGATCAAAATATACAAGATTTTTTGAATATTTTTTTTGTAATCTAAGTTTTTCTAAATTAAAAGTATACAACGTCATAATTATTTTAGAATTTCTGTGTTTTGTTTCTAAATTACTCACATAAAGTTTTCTAATAAAATTACTTGGTTTTCTATCATCTAAAATTTTATAAACTTTTAAATTATCTTTTAAATATAAGCTAAAATAAATTTTTATTATTTTATTAGCATTAATATTATTAACCGGTATATTTTTCATATTATTTTTATAATATGAATACACAGTATTTTTTCATTCTTTAGATACAGGAGGTAAATATTTTACTTTTCCTTTATCATTTAATTTTGTTTCTAAGGATATTAATTTAAATTTGTTATTTAAATTAGAATTAAAAATCTGTAAATTATTTTTTTTCATAGTTATAAATTATTTATATTATTTTTACTTTTTTTTTTAAGTATGTATGTACAATAAAAATGTTGGGTGTTAAAAAGGATTATTGTTAGCATAACTCACCTTATAGTCGTTGAACGATTTTATCTTTTTATTTTTTATGCTAAGATAAATTTCGCTTCAAATTTACTTAAATTTAAGTAATTCTTGAAATTAACCCAATTATATTATCAATAATTAAAAAATATTGAAGGACAAACATCCCTAGCGTAGCTTTTCCAATAATCCAAGATCTTTCCTTTTTGCATCTTGTGATCCTATGCCCTGCTTACGCAACTGTAAGATTTGTTGTTAATCAAACAGTAAGGCACGCTTTAGCCGTTGAGCTCTTTAAGTATTAAACATAATTAACAAAGTTTTCTTTGCTAACTAATAAAAATATTAGAACATTTCATAATATTTTCTTTTCTACACCTATCTTCACTATAGGGGATAAACGTACCTTAATAAAATTGCTTTTCTTTATTTGAATGTACCAATGATATAAATTACATTGCAAATAATTATAGAGGATTGAACATAGGAAGTGCAAATTGCACTTGAACTACATAAAACCACAAACAACGTTATATAAATATAACTAATAATAGTTAGACACTCCCTTTTACTCTTTAAGGGGCCTGTGCCCCACATAAACTGTCTTCTAATAATATATTCCTTTACCAAGGCTATTGCTTACATAATTAATATATAAGCCAGATTAGGTTTATTATACTCTGAAATATGACATATAAATAAAGGATTTTCATATTTTTCTAATCGATGTACCTTATATCTCAAATTTTTCTATCATATCCTATAATTAGTAACAGTAAAGCTGCATAGGGTCTTCTCGTCTAACTAGAGGTAAACTGTATCTGCACAGTTATTATAATTTCACTGAGTCAATCATAGAGACAGCTGTTGTATCGTTACATCATTCATGCAAGACCGCATTTAACGGCCAAGGCATTTCGCTACCTTAGGACCCTCACGTTAAGGCCGCCATTAACCGGGGGTTCCGTCTAAACCAAATTTTTACAAATTCAATTTATCTGTTAACCTGCCGGGATCGGGCAGACATCACACTCAATACTTAGATTTGTCATCTTTTTGCAAAGTGCTGTGTTTTAATTAAACAGTCGTACAACACTATTTTATGCTTCTTCCTTTTTACCTGATATTAATCAAGACTAATGAGCTCTCCTTGTCCCGAAGTTACGGTAGTTAGTTTGCCGAGTTCCTTTATGATTGTTAGCTCATTTACGCCTTCGTATTCTCTACTAGCTTACTTGTAGCAGTTTCTAGGTACGGTTATATTCATATTATTAACTAATAATATATATTTACTACTTTTTCCTGAACATTTTTCACTTACAAATGTTGTTTTATAGTAAAAAAGATTTTCTCATCGTTTAAACCTTTAGGTTAAAAACTTAGAGGCCGTTACTTTCTCAAAATCCATAAGCTTTAGGCGGAGGACTAGGTAATTTAACTCAAAGTTTTTTTTTCCCACGTCCTTCTTATTCGTTACTCATGTTACCATTATCACTTGAATTATTTGTTATCTATTTTTTAGAGTAAATATCTTAATTTAATTCAACGTTCTGCTACCCCATAAAATCACAATAATGTAATTTTTATGGACAAGGTTTCGGTATATTGTTTAGATCCGTTAAATTTTCGATGCTTTTAAAACTTAACAAGCGCTCTGTTACGAGTACTTCAAATTATGGCTGCTTCTAAGCCCATCTCCTTGTCGACTTTAATAATAACTTTCTTAATTTCACTCAACTAATAATTTTGGAACCTTAACTCTTGTTCTGGGCTGTTTCCCTTTTGACATACAACCTTATCATTCTATGTCCGATAATTCAAGATTCATCTTTGCCATTCCGAGTCTACATACTCACCGATAAAATCTTCACGATCCCCCGATATATACAAATATGTATGATGTAGTTTTACAGCTTTCGCTTTAAAACTTATACACCTTGTCTGAGATTAAGTTCTGTACCTGCTAAGATGTTACTCAAATTGCCTACTGTTATAGGTTTCGCAGAAAACCAGCTATCCCGGTCAGTTTTGTCTTTCACTACCTACCATAATTCCTCGGATATCTTTGCAACGATAACCCGTTCGGACCTTTATAATCCTGATTATGGTAAAATCACCGGGCTTCGGGTCTAACTTTAGATACTTTTCGTTATTTTAACGATTGGTTTATCTACGCTTACGCTCGCAGCTAATGTTAACTTGGCAACCCATTATGCAAAAGGTACGTTCTTACTTTCGCTCGAACTGCTTATAAAACTACTATTTAAAATCGTTCCCTCACGGTACTATACGCTTTCGCTCATGTATTATATTTAGCCTTTGAGGAAGGTCCCCCATTAATTCAAACAGTTGTAGCCGTTTTACTTAATATATAGACTGTTCTATTTTAGCTCACGTTAATAATAGAATCTCTTTTGATTTCTTTTCCTGAAGTTACTAAGATATTTCAATTCACTTCGTTAACTAACTGATTTCTCTTAGAGTTTATATTCTTCCCTTAAAATTATATTTAAATAAATTTTTAGTTAATAATTTTAACTATTTTTTATATTAAATATATATATAAATAAAATATACACTCGTTAATACATAGCTAAGATTTTAGTTTATTTTTTAATAGTTTCTTTATATACTTATATATATAATAAAATATTATATACATTTATATGTTCTATATCTATTACATTTCTATTAATTCTATAATTTCAGATTATTGCGGTTCGAACGCAAAATCTCTCCTTCCCAAAAGGAGCGCCTAACCTACCCGGCCCTAATCTGTATTATTATATTTTTTTTTCTTATTTTTTTTTATTAATTTCTTCCTACTATATTGAATAGTTCTTGCATATAAAAATCTCTACTATACCTGTATTTTCAACACAACTGCATAGCTTCTAGACTTTTATTTGTATGCATATATACCTGACCCTGGTAATTTCCATAATGTCCTGACTGAATTCTTTCTGACATAGCTCTATTATTACATTCCGTAGCCTTTCAATATAAAGCTTTGGCTTCCGGAGGTCAATTTGGATTAAAAGGAGTAGCTATACCGTGTAACATAGCTGTACCAGAGTAAGGTTGTTCGGGATAAAGAGTAACGGGTGTTTTTAATTCAAAGCCTACAGGATTATATTCACGCTCAGCAAAAAATTGGACATTTTCTCTACCTCACTCTACACTATATAAACCTTCATGTACACAAACTTTAGCACTTAAAGGTTCATAAAACATTCTTAAAGTATATCTACCGTCGGGCCTTTCTATATATAACCTTTCTTCTCAACCTTTAGGTTGATTCATATAAGAATTCAATCTAACAGTATCTGTTTTATAGTTAGTTTTATTAGGATCAAATCTTCTAAATCAATCGTCTCGTACTTCATTCATAAAATCTTTTGCACGTGCATCATTAATGAAGCTATAATAAGGATTTGAATCTAGATCAGTTGAATTAGAATAAGGATTTGAATTTATATTAGTTGAACTAGAAGAAGGATCTCTATCTAGTTTATTAATTAATTCAAAATTAGAAGGATTAAATATATCAGGCTCGTTAAAGTTAAAATCATCAAAATTTAATTCAACTCCTACTATATCGTATTCCATAAAAATGTATTTACTAATACCAATAGCAATTAAAATAATAGAATTTAAGCTATCTTCTGAGTATTCACCTAAATAATTTTTAATATTTTCTTCTAAATAACCTAAATCTATAGGTGCAGAATATTGAAATATAGTATTAGGGTTATAATAATAACTAAATACTATTATAACGGAAACTAATGTAAGGCTTAATATTATAAAAAAATATAGAGATTTACTAAAAGAGAAAACGACTTTGTAAAGGTAAACTTACGAAAGCGTGAGGTTTAGGTGGGCTAGTTAAAGCTCATTCTAAACTAGGAGAACTTCTATTTAATAAAGCTTGTAATGTATCAGTATAGAATTCTGCTGTTTTTCAAGGGTTTCTACTTGCAGCTTTTCCTTCAACTAATTGTATGTATACAATATATAAGAATAATCAAGCAGCAACTACACTAATAATAGATCCAAAACTACTAATTAAATTTCACCCTGCATAAGCATCAGGATAATCACTTATTCTTCTAGGCATTCCTTGTAATCCTAAGAAATGTTGTGGGAAGAATGTAACATTAACTCCTATAAATAATACTCAGAATTGTATTTTAGATAAAAATATATTATAATTTAAACCTAATATTTTTGGTACTCAGTAGTATCATGCACTAAACATTGCAAAAACTGCTCCCATACTTAAAACATAATGGAAATGAGCCACAACGTAGTAAGTATCATGGAAAGCTATATCAAGTGAAGCATTAGCTAATACTACTCCACTTAATCCTCCAATTGTAAACATAAATACAAAACCTAATGCAAATAACATAGATGGTGTTAATTTTATAGACCCTCCGTAACATGTAGCTAATCATGAGAATATTTTAATTCCTGTAGGTACAGCAATAATTAAAGTAGCAGCTGTAAAGTATGCTCTTGTATCTACATCTAATCCTACTGTATACATATGATGACTTCAAACGATAAATCCTAAAATACCAATAGACATCATAGCATAAACCATTCCTATATATCCAAATATAGATTTATTTGAGTTTGCAGAAATAGTTGTACTTACTATTCCAAAAGCTGGCACAATTAATATATAAACTTCAGGATGACCAAAAAATCAGAATAAATGTTGGAATAAAAGTGGATCACCTCCTCCTGCTGTTTCAAAGAATGAAGTGTTAAAATTTCTATCTGTTAATAACATTGTTATACCTCCAGCTAATACAGGTAAAGATAATAATAATAACACAGCTGTTATAACTACGGCTCAACCAAATAACGCTAATTTGTGTAATCTTATACCTGGTGTTCTCATATTTACTACTGTAGTAATGAAATTTATAGCTCCTAATAAACTACTTATACCTGATAAGTGTAAAGCAAAAATAGCTAAATCTACACTAGGTCCACTATGACTTTGTAATCCAGATAAAGGAGGATATACTGTTCATCCTGTACCTGCTCCACCTTCTATACAAGCAGAGAATACTAATAATAATAAACTAGGTGGTAATAGTCAAAAACTTATATTGTTTAATCTAGGGAATGCCATATCTGGACCTCCTACCATTAATGGCATTAAGAAATTACCAAATCCTCCTATTAAAGCTGGCATAACCATAAAGAATATCATTAATATAGCATGAGCTGTAATAATACTATTATATAATTGATTATCTGAAATATACTGAACACCTGGTCCACTTAATTCTAATCTAATTAACACTGAAAAAGCTGTTCCTAATAATCCTGAAAATAATGCGAAAATTAAATATAGTGTTCCTATATCTTTAGCATTTGTTGATAAAAATCATCTTTCAATACCTACTGTTATTGATGATTTTAATGTAACTAAATTTTGTATGTAAGATTTTGTCATTTTTTTTTTATTTTTATTTTTATAGTTTTATTACGAGATAAAGCTACTAATTTTTATTTAAGAATAATATGTTAAAGTTAAGTAGAGTCATGTAGGAATCGAACCTAATACTTAAGATTTGCAATCAAAGTGTAAACCATCTACATCATGACTCATATTTCATATAATTCATTTTTAAGTGTTACTTTTATTAAAAAAAATTATACTATAAAATAATATATAAAATATTAATGTAAATCTAATCCTTCTTTAATATAACCACTAGTTAAGACTACAAACACTTGTGCTTGTATAAATGCGATACCTAATTCTAACCCTGAAAAAGCTATTATAAATGTTAAAGGTATTAAACCTAAAAAGAAAAATATTATACCAGATGTCATTATATTATATGTAAAACCTGCTAATATACTTAACAACATGTGACCTGATAAAATATTAGCTGCTAATCTAAGACCTAAAGATACATTTTTAGCTAAATGAGAAATAAATTCTATTAATACTAATAAAGGTAATAGTGGTAAAGGACAACCAGCTGGAACAAATAAAGAAAAGTATTTTAATCCATGTCTTTGTAGTCCTAAAATTGTTGCACCTAAAACTATAGTAAAACTAAGAGAGAAAGTTAAAACAAAATGACTTGTTGATGCAAAGCTATATGGTACCATTCCTACTAAATTATTTATTAATATGAAAATAAATAATGTGTATATAAAGGGGAAATATATTTGACCTTGTTTTGGATTAATTTGATTTATAACTATTCCGTGAATAGTTGCATATAAAGATTCTTGACTTATAGATCAGTTATTACTTACTAATCTATTATTATTTGTACTTAATATACTAATAGCTAATATAAATACTAAACTAATTGTTAAGTATAACCCTATATTAGTTAATGATATATGTAAGTTATTTAAAATAGGAGCATCTATACTTAATAAATCTCTTATTTCAAATTGATCTAGAGGACTACTAATTTGTGTATTTAAATTTAAAATATTTGTATTCAAAATATAGTTTAAATACTATTAATTGAAAGCCTTAAAATATCAGGTATTTTGCGTATTATTTTTTTAAATAATAGTTTCATAATTTATCTTATCAAGGTAAGTGGCTTTCTATGTCTTGTAATAAAACAGTAAAAAGACGTGACATAAATAAATTAATTATTCTTGGTAAAATGTATTTTGATAATAAGTAATGTACTATTACTATTACGCTAAAAGCAAATACTACTTCATTTATAAAATAAAAAGGTACTAATTGTGGCATGTTTTTTAAAAAACTTCTAAATATTGAATACTTAAGTATTATTGTCTAATATAAGACTAAACATTGTAAAAAAAAACTAATATGTCTAATATTTAGTTTTCAGATTATTGCGGTTCGAACGCAAAATCTCTCCTTCCCAAAAGGAGCGCCTAACCTACCCGGCCCTAATCTGTATTATTATATTTTTTTTACTTATTACTATATTTTCTATAAGTTAATACCCCCTTTCAGAGTAATAATAAAAAATAGTAATCTGAAAAATAATAGTTAGAATATATTTATAATAAATTTTATACCTTATAACATATAAATAATATATTAGAAAAGATAAAGCAAATTTACTACACCATAATGTAAAGTATCTAATATTAAAGAAGGATATACTCCTAATATTACAGTAAATAAGACTAAAACTAATAATAGGGTAAATTCTCTTTTTGAAACATCAAGAATATTTTCCTCAAAGAATTTAGTAAATGAACCTCCAAATGTAATTCTGTTAAACATATATATAGTATATGCTGCAGAGAATACTATAGAAGTAGCACCAAATAAACCTAAGATCGGTAATTTTTCAAACATACCATATAAAGACATAAATTCTCCTATAAAATTTAATGTTAAAGGTGCTCCACAATTTCCTAATGAAAGTATAAAGAATAATATAGCAAATAAAGGCATAAGTTGAACTATACCTCTATATAAGTATATAATTCTAGTTCCTGATCTGTCATATAAGATCCCACCTGCACATATAAATAGTCCACTAGATACGAATCCGTGAGCTAATCCTAATATTATACTTCCCTCAATACCTTGTATTGAGTTAGTAAATGCACCTATTAAATATACAGCTGCGTGAGAAACAGAGCTATAAGCAATTAATTCTTTAACGTCTACAGTTCTTAATGTACTAAAACTTGCGTATAATATAGTAATAACTCCTATAGCAAATACTATAAATGTAAGTTCTAAAGTAGCTTTAGGTAAAATTGGTAATATTAATCTAAATATCCCGTATAAACTTAATTTTAATACTATACCAGCTAGTATTATACTTCCACCTAAAGGTGATTCAACGTGAGCTTTTAATAATCAATTATTTAAAAATATAGTAGGAGTTTTTACAGCAAATGCTATAAATATCCCTCCAAATAATATAAATTGAGTTATATAATCAAAATTTGTTTTAAATAAAGCATCGAAATCTGTTGTTCCCATTATTGAATACATTGTTAATATTGATAATAATAAGAATAAAGAACCTCATAGTGTATATAAAAAGAAATAATAACTTGCTCTTACTTTATTACTAGATCCAAATAAACCTATTAATAAAAATAAAGGAGGTAATATACTTTCAAAAAAAATATAAAACAGTAATATATCTAATACTAAAAATACTGCTAATAATAATGTTTCTAGTAATAATATTGTTATTAAATAAAATCTTAAGTTTTCTTTTATTGAATTTCAATTAGATAATAATGCTATTGGCATTATTATAGTTGTTAATAATACAAAATATATAGAAATACTATCTACCCCTAGATAGATATCAAAAGATTGTATATTATAATGTTCTTGAACAAATTGGTATTGATTACTACTTGAATTAAAAAATACATAAATAATAAGAGATAATATTAAATTTATGCTTGCTGTAGATAAAGCTATACTTTTCAAAGTATTAGAATCTTCAGTATTAACTGAATAAGAATTAAAAGTATACGTTTTTGTGTTAGATATAAGAAATATCCCTACTAAAGGAATAATAAGTAATAATGACAATAACATATTTTAATTTTAGATTTTATTTATCTATTTCATTTTTTTTTATATCATATATAATGAGTGGATTATGACTATTAAACTTTTTTTTATCATAGAAATTAGATGTTCAAGATTTACTTTATTCCAAAATAAACCTAATTATCAATCTTTATATCCAGGAGTAATTGATCTATTTTTTTTCATCTCTTTTAATCTATCTCGAAGCTCTTTAGCTTTTATAGCCAACTCCGCAATACTAGGTCTTTGATTAGCAGCTTCTTTAGCCTTATTTTTAATAACAGTCCTTTGGTTAAATTTTTGAGCCAACTCTGCAATACTAGGCCTTTGCGGATCATTCGTTATTTGGTCAATAGTTTCAGGTGTAGTATATGTATTCAATTGGCTTGTTTTAAATTCGGCATTTTCTATATATTCATCCCCCTTAATCATTTCTTGCTCTATTAGACCTGTTTTTCGTTTCATTGTTCTTAAGTCAGTATAATCTCAGTCTTGCTCATTTTCCATAATAAATTCTTCTCTCCATACCATCTTTTCTATAGCATGCTCGTTAATATCAATACTATTTAAATAATCCAATTGAATAAGATAGTACAATTGGGCACAAGACTCCTGGATTAGTACAGGATCGATAATAAGACTCGAAATATCCATTTTTAATTTTCTAGTTGTATGAAAATTTCTTTTATTTAAAGGCTTTTTACTTTTTAGTTTATGAAAATCTATATTTAAACTAGAATAGGTTGGGTGAAACTTATTGTTGTTCCCGTAAACTCAAGCTAATTAAGACATTTTCAACTAAACTAACAAAAGGCATTATAACTAAAAAATGACCGAAATATAATACAGTACTAAATTGTCCTAATTCTATAAATGGAGATTCAACATGTTTAGCTCCTAATTGCATTAATATTAAGAAATTTACTACAAATATTCAGAATACTACTTTACTTATAGGTCTAAATTGTAATCCTTGTGTTCTACCTAAATCTACTAAAGGTAAAGCTAATATTATTAATATTGCAGCTAACATAGCTATAACTCCTAATAATTTATTAGGGATAGATCTTAGTATAGCATAGAAAGGTAAAAGATATCATTCTGGAACTATAGCAGGAGGAGTTTGCATAGGATTAGCCATTATATAATTATCACTATCCCCTAATACATTAGGCATAAAGAATACAAATATACTTAATCCAAATATAAAGATAAATATAGTAATTAAATCTTTAAATAAGTAGTAAGGGGCAAAAGGTATTCTATCGTAATATCCTGGAACACCCAAAGGATTACTTGCTCCAGCTGTTTCGTGTATAGCTATTAAGTGCATTAATACTAATGCAGCTAAAACAAAAGGTAATACAAAGTGTAATGCAAAGAATCTATTTAAAGTTGCATTATTAACTGAAAAACCTCCTCATATAAATTCAACGATATCTTGTCCTATTCATGGTACAGCACTTATTAAATTAGTAATAACTGTAGCACCTCATAAAGACATTTGTCCGTAAGGTAAAACATAACCCAAGAAAGCTGTAACTACCATAACTATAAATATTATAGTTCCTATTACTCATGCTAATGTTCTAGGTGCTTTATAAGATCCATAGTATATACCTCTACCTATATGTAAGTAAACTAAAAAGAAAAAAGCAGAAGCTGTATTACTATGTAAATAACGTACTAATCACCCATTGTTTACATCTCTCATAATATGCTCTATAGAATTAAAAGCTTCTGCAACACTAGGATTATAATGCATAGCTAAAGTTACACCTGTTACGATTTGTATTCCTAAACATACTCCCAATAAAGAACCGAAATTTCACATATAACTTATATTTGTTGGTTGTGAATGGTCTATAAGATAAGCATTAAATAATTTTAAAAAAGGATGGCTTTTAAAAATTCTCATATTTTTGTAATTTTAAAGATTTTTATACATTAGATAAAAAAATCTAATCTAATAAAGTCTTACGACTTTTAATTTATCTAATGTATTTAGTTTACATAGAGTGTCTATACTATAATATATATATGTAGATTTTTTTTTTATTAAATAAGGAAATAAAAATACCCTTATTTATAACTAACTTATAAAATAAGTAAGAAAAATACCCTTAACATAGGATTGAACTACATTAAGGGGGGGTCGGATTAAACCAAAATTAAATAATACACCTAACTATAGGTAATACACCAAAATTAATTATTAATTCACAAATTCCCCTCTTTGTACCAATTCTCTTGCAATTCTACTTATATTCAGAGTATTCGTAGCTTTGAAATGGCCTATAGTTCTTAAATTTAAAGGCTCATCAAAGTCTAACCCCAAAGCTTCTTTGTACTCTACCATTTTCATAAGAAGTTGCTCTAAATGCTCAGGGTCTACCACCCCTCCTGATTGAATTGTTTGCATTATTATATTACATTGAGATACCGTTACTTGATATTCATTTAATATTTGTAACAACTCGATAGTTGTTATACCATCGAAAGTAAATGCAGCCACTGGAAAAGTAAATGAGACAAAAAAAGTAAATAACATAGAGATTAATTTAAACTACTAATTGAAAGCCTTAAAATATCAGGTATTTTGCGTATTATTTTTTTAAATAATAGTTTCATAATTTATCTTATCAAGGTAAGTGGCTTTCTATGTCTTGTAATAAAACAGTAAAAAGACGTGACATAAATAAATTAATTATTCTTGGTAAAATGTATTTTGATAATAAGTAGTTTACTATTGCTATTACGCTAAAAGCAAATACTACTTCATTTATAAAATAAAAAGGTACTAATTGCGGCATGTTTTTTTATTAAATTTTTAATTATTGAATACTTAAGTATTATTGTCTAATATAAGACTAAATATTGTAAAAAAAAAGAAAACCGTATAGGTCTCTTTCGAACTAGATCGGATTCGAACCGACATCTATTTCCGTGACAAGGAAATCCTTTACCAATTAAGTTACTAATTCTTTA
>JAXQHU010000022.1:0-79716 GCA_037041025.1 Entelexis sp. DX6506
TGGATAGTCACAGCCCCCCTCCGCACAAACCCCGCATGACATCCCCCCCCCCCCCCCCCCCCCCCCAGAACTTCAGGCCGGAACGCGCAAATATGTCGCACGAATCATACTGGCGCTAGAATTCGTATGCTTGCGTTGGCGTGAGAGGTGCTGTCTCTGCCTGCGTGCTTTTCGCTGTGTGGCGCATCCCGTTGACGCATAATTCGGCAGCAGATTGTTAAGGATCATGTCACCGAAATCATCAAATGCACGCAGAATTACCTCGGTATTTTCACGCAGACTCTCCAGCCCGATGGGCGGGTCTTGGTGGCGGTCATGCTCATCGCATTGTTACTGAGGCTCTGCCCAACGGCGACCCGGCGGGATGAAGACACGCATTCCGGCCGCTGTGAAACCTGCAGAACGGGGTGCTTGGCCCAGCAGCACTGAGCAGCACAACTCCACGTACCACTGGACACACGGCAGGCGGCACACCACGCTGCTTGTTGCGCACGTTTGAGAACGTTTCCCTCGCGATATCACCACCCGCTGTTCCTTGTCATAGCATCCTCCGACGAACCTACGACGTATCCCCCCAGACCTACACCATCGTCCGATACAGTGACATACCATTGTACACCGACCTGACTTGACCTGACCTGCGACGACACGATTGACGGATTGACGACGTTTCACCTACCCCGAGCACCTCGTAGCATACCTCAATCCACACAAATTGGACCACTCGCACATAAATCACGGTGATATGGATCACGGAGACCACGGCGGCCCCGGCGGCCACGGCGGTCACGGCGACATGGGCGGCAACCAGTGCAGCATGAACGTCCGTCGCCCTCCTCCCACGCCGTAACGGCTGCCCCCGCGCAAGTCCCGAGCTGACTGGCCCTCCATAGATGCTGTTCACCTGGGACACCAACAACCTCTGCATCGTCTTCCGCCAGTGGCACATCGACTCGACCGCCTCCCTGGTCGTCTCGCTCCTCCTTGTCGTCGCCTTGACGGCCGGCTACGACGCCCTGCGCGCCGCGAGCCGTCGCTACGAACAGTCTTTGAACAAGCGCGTCCTAGCACTGCCCAGTACGTGTGCCCATGCGATGCCCCCTCCCTCTCTTCGCATTTCCCGGTCACCGCTCGTCCCCCTTCCAAAGCTTCCCCATGGGCTGGCGGATTGGTGCTAAGACTCTTCTTCCCCTCCCGGCGGAAAGCCACCGAAACCGATGATGAGGCAAGTACTGAGACCACGCCCTTCCTCTGGACAGGATCGCAGCAAGTCGAGGCCACCAAGAGCGCCCACGTCGTCAAGGCCGTCCTGTACGCGCTGCAGAACTTTTACGCCTTCATGATCATGTGAGTGAGGCCCGCGGCCTCTCCTGGAGCCTAGGGCACCGAGGAGGACCGACCCACGGACCGACATACTTCGGAGACTGATATGTAAATTCAGGCTTATATTCATGACGTACAACGGATGGGTCATGGCCGCGGTTGGGTTTGGCGCCTTTATCGGATACCTCCTGTTCTGCAACTCGACGTCCTCGACCAAGGGCAATGCCTGCCACTAAACCGCCGGGCCTTTGAAGTGATTTATAACTTCGAGACGCTGTATGCACGAATCTTGGAGCGGGCGTTCATCGTGCGGTTCATTCTGCCTCGAGATAGGAGAGCTGAGAAGACGACTGGATATGAATGACATTTGCATTATTCGTCTACGTACTACCATGTGAGAAACCATCCGTCATTGTTGGGTTTGGTGGAGGGCAAGCCCCCCAAACCCCCCGGTCCTCGCTTCGCTCGATGAACGCAAATCTACTGCGACCATGCAGAGGCGCCGGTATCACATCTTGGCCGCCTCGGCCTTCTTCGCATCGTGGCCGTCCTCGGCCGCCTCGCCCTCGGACTTCCTCTTCTTGTGGAAGAACCGGCCCTCCTTGTCCATCTCCAGGATGATATCCTTGCCGCGCCAATTTCTCATCTGCTCTTCGAGAGGCGGATAAAGCCCGTCAGGCCAGTATTCGAATGCGCGTTAGCAGCCCGTGCAGTCGTGGATCATTCGCGGCACGGACTTGTTCGTTCAGCATGGCCACCGTGGTGAACTTCCTCCACAGAGCGTGGGCCACGTCGTGTTGTCGCCGCTGTTCTGGACCGAGGCCATGATCTCCCTCCCACGGAATAGTTGAGCTGGGGACGAAACTGATGGAAGTCCCCGCAGAAATGGACGACTGGGATGCCGCCGAAGTCTCGGGTGGACTCGCGAAGCCTGCAGAGCTGTTCGTTCACGGCATACAGCGTCCGCGCGCCCAGCATGCTGACCTCGTCTATGATCAGGACGTATTTCTCCTGCCAGTCCATCTTGGTCTGCCCGTCGATGCGGAGCGCTGCCGAGCCAGACGGCGTGAAGCCGTCTGGTGAAGGGGCATGCTGAATTGCAGGGCCCAATACCCCAGCTGTGCCGCGGCTCCCACAATTATTGCTGCACAATCAAGATAACTCCTCAGGCTGGGGGCAAAGCTTGCCGTGAGACCTTTCGGTCCAACGCACAAAAACGCGAAGCCAAGAATCCTTTGATGGCGGTTGGCAGGAGCAGAATGTTCCTCCCATCGCCCTTTCCATTTCTTCATCACAGATCCATAATCCGGAAAAAGATGCAGCTCGAGTCGCCGCCTCCAGCAAACATGTTCGATGTCGCATTTCTACAGCCTAGGTTGCACAACAACTAAGCTGTTTCACGTTCTTTGCGAAGCCCAATGCAGCTAATTTCCAAGCCTCATTCCACGTTAGATACGGGTGGAACATCGCTGCGACCTCATGGACTTTCGCTTTGTAGCGTATACAAAGTGATGCCTCCATGACCAGTTCTCCACCTTCTTCTGCAAGAACCCGCGCTCCTATGATCGTGTCGTCCCTTTTGTTCCGGATCAAAGTTACAAATCCCCGTGTATCCTGTTGCACGATAGCACGAGGGAGAAGCGAAAGTGGCATAGTTGATGCATCAGCATCAATGCCTTTGGCGTGGGCTGCAGCCAAATCAAGTCCAACGCCAGCAGCAGCAGGAGACGAGAAAACAACCCATGGAACGACCGAATAGTCGATCTCTTCCTCTTTGCGACCGTTGAGCGACGCAAGTGAGTTGACTGCCGCTAGTTTGCCTTCGGCAGCAGCGGTGTAAACATATTGCGGCGACTCAGCAACGCAATCACCTGCCGCGTAAACTCCAGAAACAGAGGTCTCCAAGGTAGCCGAAACAACAAATCCACCATGTGGCGTGTCGGCTAGTTGGATTGGGATATCTGAGATGTGTGCCGTGTTCGCTGTGCGGCCCGTGGCGATGAAAAGTTTGGATGCTGTAAATATTCGGATGTGACCACTGGCAGTGGCAGTGACAGTGACCTTGTCATCATCAGAAGCCACGATGGACAGAACGTCGAGCCCCACCACAACTTCAATCCCTTCTTCTTTCAGGTACCTAGCTAACGCAGTACCTATATCGTCCCCAATGTGAGAAAGTATCCGTGTGGATCGCTGTAGGAGCGTCACCCGCGAACCCAGACGCGCGAACGTTTGTGCAGCCTCAACTGCTACGTATCCACCCCCGAGTACGATGAGCGAATCTGGTCGAGCGGTCTGAAAATATGCAGTTTCGTTGGTCAGGTAATTGATGTTTGCCAGATCGTCGGCCAATCCATGTGGAAGGCTGTTGTGTACGCCGGTCGCCACTATCACTCGATCCGCGAACAATTCTCGATACGAAATCTCGTCCGTATGGTGTTCACGGACAGCGACGGCCAGGTGCCCATCTTTGCGTGCGAGTCTTCCAAATCCTTCGATGTATTCGACGTTGTCAAATGCGGCAATAACGTTGGCGTACTTCTCCTGACGAAGGTTCTCCGTTAACGCACGATTCTGCGCAGTGAGTGCAGCAAAATCGGTGACTCGGCTGAGGGCGTTGGAAAAGCCGCGATATGGTGGCATAGCATTATGTGGGCTGGTAATGTGGGCTGCTTGAACGAGGAATTTCGAAGGGACTGTCGAAGATCATCAGATACAGAATAGGGAAGGAGCAAGAAGGGCCAACAAACCGCAACCAACATTCACGCAGCAACCACCCATAGGCAAGCCTTTGTTCACGATCTTAACCGATGCTGCTAGGGGCGCTGCCGCAGTGGCCGCTGCGAACGCAGCTGAGCCGCCACCTACGTATATGTTAGATCGAAGGTGCGGATGACGTTCTCAGACATACCAATTATCACTAGCCTGCCATACTGCTTGCTCGTATGGGTGCTTCGGCTGCATTGTGTGGTAGCCATGACTGAAGAGGTGATCAGAGTGCTTGTCCAGAGGAGAGGCTGGTGTCAGGTTGCTCAGCAATGCAGGATGAAACAGAACTGTCGCCGGGAAGCGGGGCTTCGCTGTGCCTTGAGGACGCGCTTGGCAGACGAGTTGGGCAGATGATGGCGGACATGGCTTCCCTGCTGGGTGGTTGGGGTTTAAAGCCTTAACTGCTGCCTGTTATGTTGTTGCCTCAGACAGCAAACTTTAAAACCCATACGTCAGCCTGGCCCGCTATCCCTGTCAAATCGTGCCTGTCCTCGGTGCAATCTCATGGATGAGCAAGCTTGATTGTTCGGCGATAGTGCAGATAATGGACAGGAAGGAAGACGGCCATTGTGCCACCAGAGACGGCGGGAGCGCCGTTATATAATGTCGAGGCTTATTGCTGACTGCTGATGGGAATGACCCCTGGCCGATTGTGGCAAGCAGCCAGAGTCCCGGGTCTGGCTCGAGCCTCAAATTGGTCAGGCTCTGGGGACAAGAACTGGGACCTGGCACCTGGTGGCTGGCCAATCTAGCAGTATGTATGGCAGGCTATAGGGGTCACTGTTGCAAAACCCCAAAATTCACCAGGGGAGTGCCAAATTGGGTTAGCGGCGCAGTTCAATGGCCCCGCAGTACATCGCCCCTTGCACCTCAGCTCGAAGTTCTTTGATTTTGGGCGGCATGGAAGATACCGTCGCAGCAACGAGTCCGCAGCGAACCAGCATATTGGTTCTCTTCAAGCATCATGTGGTAATCGGATGGGAAACCGACCCCGCTCAATTATCCTCGTCCTCACCCTCGTCCTCATCCTCGTCTTCCTCCTCTTCTTCCCCCTCTTCGTCGTCATCGGCCTGCTGAACGAGCCGCTATACTTTGAGTTAGTAGTCGAATAACATCTGTTGAATTGATAATGCTCACGACCCAGAGCTGAGCAGCCTCGGCGATGGCCTCTAGCGCTGTAACCTTTCTCTCCTCCAGACTCCTCTCAGCCACTTCGCCAAACGAAGCTAAAGCAGGAGCTGGTCGTGGAGCAACAGAAGGAGCCGTGCCACTGCCACAAGCTCGTAATTGTTGTGCTGCCCGCTGCGCAGCAGCCCGCCAGGCCTCGTCCGGAATGTCATCCGTGCCGCTGAGTTGTCGGTTCAGGTCCCAGAAGGCACGTACAGCAGCATGTGCCTCAACAGGAACCTAGAGATGCGGCTGGTTAGTAGCTTGTTCGCTGCGAGAGAGGGAGTTGATATGCCATACAGGCCTGCATGTGTGGCCGTTCTTTGCGCAGTCCCAGCACGCAGCGCCGGTATCTACACCGCGGATGTCAGTATGCGAGGTGCATAGCCTCGGATAATTAAACACACTGTCCTGAGAGGCACACTCATGACCGGGAGCCTTGTTGGCGCGTGCGACGCACTGCCGGCATGGGAAATGACGGACTGAGCCGCGGGGAGGAACCTTCTTCGCGTGCTTCTTCTTCCGTACGGATGGGCACGTTAGTAGTCGTCGCTGCGCATGAGAAACAGCTGGATCGTACGGTAATCTTCGCTGCGGATTTGCGGACGCTCGGTCGGATGAGTATACCGCTCGTCCCGACCAAGGCGTTCCGGCCGCGAGAGCCCTTTTCCGTTGTGCTAGCGGTCGTAGATTCGCCGAAGTTGACCGGGCCAGCTGGAGACATGACAATGCTATTGACAACCGGCTTTTTTACGGCCATGATGATATAAAAGAAAGGTGGGAA
Source organism: Entelexis sp. DX6506 (assembly GCA_037041025.1). Lineage (NCBI taxonomy): Eukaryota > Fungi > Ascomycota > Dipodascomycetes > Dipodascales > Trichomonascaceae > Entelexis > Entelexis sp. DX6506. The sequence continues at coordinate 6,044 of JAXQHU010000022.1, forward strand.
CTGGGTTGAAAAGGAGCTGGGTGGTGATTGTATTTGGGGTTCCTGGTTTGGCAACGTTCCACCAGCCCCCCCTGAAACTAATCCGCAGCCGGCCAGTTGCAGCACCGCTGCGGGGTAGCGCGGAAACCCATTTATAGTGAGACCATCCCATCGTCTGCCCCTTTTCTGTCAGCATTAAAAACGCGTATCAACGCGTTCGAACCAGTCGCTGGCGATGGCGCGTCCGCCCAATCTAATTGATCAGTACCGTGACTACGTCACCCACCTCTACCTCAGCGGTGTCTCGCGTAATAGGATTAAGTATAAGCTTTGGAGCCTAGCTGGAAGGCCGTGATGCGCAATCTGCCTGTTGATTAAATGATAGCCTAGCTATTAAACCTGCTATAATCTAATTCTTGAAGAAGGATATATATTGGTATTTTATTGAGTAGGGAAACTAGATATATCTCTTAGGTATATTAATGATATAGTTTATCCTTGACGTAGCCCTATATAGGTTTAGCCTAGATAACTACTCTATCCTTACTGATATATAGGTAATAAGTTATAATGTGGGGCTAAATAAAAGGCTTTTATACTAAGAGTTATCTATCCTAGGTGGCTAGTCTATAATCCTATACTAGTTAGAGAATAGTTTACTAAACTAGTAGATAGATATAATAAAGCCTTATAATACTATCTATAATATACTCCTAGACTAGGCGAAATACTACCTCCTAATAGTCTTAATTAGATTAATCCTAGGCTATATGATATTTATCTTTATAGTTAATTATATCCCGAGAAGAGAGTTCCTAATATAGTTATTTATTAGTCTTACCCTTATCTTTAGTATCACGGGAGGGGTATACTATAGAGTATATTATAGTAAATATACTACGGCGACTACTATTATAGTTAGGATCTATCACTTTACCTTTAACTTTAGTATATTATATACCTAGTAAGGTACTCTAAGTCTTTTAGTTATTACCTAACTAATATTAAATAAACTTAATTATAAGAGTAAATAGCCTTATATTCTTAATCCCTACTAAGATCTTTCTAATAATATATTAATATTTCTGCTATAGTATCTCTACTATGGCCGGGAAGATTAGTAGTATTATAGCTATTATTATAGTCTATGGGATTAAGGCCTAATATAATTCTATTACTAATTAGGGACTTATCTTCCTCCTCTTTACTAGAATTAGTACGGTAGGGGTATTCTTCTTGTGGGCTTACCTACTAGATATAAGTTAGTATAATACTAAAGGTTAGAGGGTTACTTAAATACTTAAAGATCTTAGAGAGGGCGCGAGAAAGGTAGAGATAGAAGGGTAGGTATTTAGTGGCTAGAAGAAGTAGGCTACTTTTTATTAATAGCGGGTAGGTGTCACGAGAGAATAGAGATAATAGAATCTAGGAAGAGTTTAATAAGTTAAGGGATATTTTAATAGAGGTTATTAGTACTTTACTCCTCTAGCCTATTAGCGCTTAGTATAGGGGGGTAGAGCCTACTTTAGATTTAAATTAGCTCTTATATTTAGAATAAAATATAGTCATAGATATATATTATAAATTTTAATATCTACGGCGATAGAAGAGTAGTAGATATTACTATCACGTGATAGTAACTATAAAGAGCCTAAGTAGTTAGTATCTAGGATCCCTGAAATTAGCTATATAATATATAGATATATAACCTAGAGTAGTAATATAAGGTAGGATAACTTTATATAAACTCTACCTAGTAATACTTTAGTAATAATAGTATATAATAAGGCTATATACTCACTATAGAAGCTTAGTTATAGCTAGAAAGGTACCTTAATAGGGACTTTGATAATAATATACTAGGAAATAGTATCTTCCTCGGTGGTAGAGCTCTAGGGACTAGTTTATTAGCCTAGCCCTTTATTTATACCTAAGGATAGAGTAGTTATATTATTCCTAGTGATTTCTCTAGAGAATTCTATCTTAGTATCTAAATATCTCTACTAGTTAACCTATTTAGCTCTTAGTTTCTATTCTAAGTAGGAGACTATATACTTGTGTAGGCGTATAATATTACTATAAAGCTAGATTAGTCCTCTCTCGTATATAGAGTCTTTATGCGGAGTCCCTACTAACCTTATCCCGCTATAATAGGACTTAACCTAAAGTATAGGGTCTACTTTAATAGATATAGTATAGAGATACTATAGGTTAGCTAGGTTACCCTTGATAGTTATATAAAATATATATTTAGTTATAGAGAGCTATTTAGAATTATAAATAAGTAGTTAGGGCTCTAGTGTTATAATTATAATATACCCTAGCTTACGCCTAAGGAAAGATCTCTAGAGATTTTATCTTACTAAAAGGATATACTTATTAGGGAAATACTTAGTCTTAATTAGGGGTTAAATTTTAATATATAGAAGATAAGTGATAGGTTAAATAATCTCTATAGATTTTGCGAAGTTTAATATAGTATCTACGGAAGGAGAGTATATTATAGAAGCCCTTAATATATATATAATAGACACGTGAGGGGGCGGGATTAAGCTCTAGGTACTAAAGGTTATATACTAGATCCTAAAGGATAGTAGTAGTAGCTTATACCTATCCTTAGCTTAGTTACTAGTCTAATTAACGCTAGGGGGGATAATAAATAGGAAGGGAATAATATAAACCTTCTAATTATCCTCTATAATATAGTTACTATTAAGCTTTAAGTAATATCTAAGATAGAGGAACTAGTAAGTTATATTAGTAGGGCAGAGGATTATATATACTAGTCCTATAAGCACTTAACTCTATTAATACTAAACTCTTCTTAATAGCTCTACTATAGCGATATATTTATATTATAGGCTAATACTAACTCTAGGCCTATATATAAACTTAATTAGTAAGAGCCTTAGAATGTTTTATAGTATTATTAAGTCTTGATAGTATTATATATATAAAGATAGATCTTACCCTATAGTAAAACCTTAACCTAGCTATTATATAAGGTAAGTACTATTAAGATATAGTAGGTCCCCTTTAACTTATTACCCGGCTATATAATATAGATACTTTATGGGCCTAAACTAAATAGAGAGGTACTCTTAATACTAAACTTAAGCTCTAAGTAGATAAGGCCTTAGTCTAGGTGAGTAGTCTAAGATAGTATATCTCCTATGGTAGGAGGTTAAAGAGATTAAGGGTATTAAAATCTTATAAGTATATTCTAAAATAAAAATAGTAGGCTAGGATTTATATATAGGTCTAATATAAGGGAAAGTAAACTATATATATAGATAAGGTAACTAACCGTGAGTTTACCTACCCCGAGGATAAGTTCCTAAGGAGGATAGGTGCTAGAGGTATGATAAGAAGGAAGTAGTTACTACTAAAAGCCTATTAGACGGGGCCCTAGGATATAGGTAGTATACCCTTAACTATTACTAAGTCTTAATTAGATACCTAATTCCCTTTAGGTTATAGGGCTAGCTATATATAAAGACTAGTATATACTAAGTCTACTAGGCCCACTACCTTAAATTTTAGGGCTTATATACTAAACTAATCTTATTAGGGAAGTATATTACTCCTATAGTAGCTTAGTTAAACTTCTAGTTAATTATTACTCTATTGCGCTAAGAGGTTAAGGATATAGATAACTCTCACGAGACTAAGACCCTAGTTATATATTATTAAAATGTATTAGATAGGTACCTAAGTAGTAGTTAGAAGAAAACTATATATCTAAATAAAAATATTAAGCCTTTAGTATATTATAGATATAGCTTATGACTTTAAGTAGTAGGATAGATATATAACTATACCCTCTATCTAAGGGATATAGCTAGCTACTTACTTTACAATAGTCTATATATACTAGGCTCTAACTAGCTAATTTATTACTCTATCTAGTTATATAGCTATATAATATAGGTGATAGTAGATTTAATAATAGTTACTCTAGAGTAGGACTTTTCTATAACCGTGGCTAGAGAACCTTTAGAAACTTAGTATATAGTGGTAACTTTGCTTATATAGTAATATTAGGCGAGGAGTACTACTAGTTAATTAAGGGTAAATATTAGATAATTCCGCCGGTTCCTTTCTACTTTATTATAGGTAATATACTATACCTCTAAGGTCTTAGATATTATTATATAATTCTATTTATTAGCTATTATACTAGTAATACTAGGAGAAAAGTCTACCTCTTTAATTTAGTGTTAGATAAGGCGCTAAGATAACTAGTTTAGATACTAGAGGATATCTAGCCGGGATATATACTTATCTTTGTGACTAGATTTTACGTGGGGGTAAAAGCTAAGAGATAATACTAAGGCTAGTTAAAGTCTCTACTTTATCGCTAGTTTAGTAATCTCTTACCCTATATAGTCCTTCCTTAAGGCTACTAGTTAATCCTAGGAGGTAGTAGGGCCTAGGTACTTAATCTAGATAAATATAGAGGGACTAAGAGGGTTCTAACTTACTATATTTAGAGATACTAAGTATCTATAGTACTATAAGGGAGAATAATAGTTTAGTTACTAATATAGAATAGTTAAGATTATATACATAGGGGTAGGTTATTAATACTTATAATCTAGCTACTTAAAGAGGATATATCCTAGATTTAAAGGAAAGAGAAGGTTTACCCTACCCGCTATATCCCTTTATTCTAGCGGGCGGGCGGGATCTCGGTGATACTATTAAGTTAGCCTCTTACAAAGTATTTAAATTATCCTATTTAATAACCCTACTTCTACTATATACTCTTCTACCTAGCCTAAGTATCTTATACCTAGTAGCTATTCCGGGTAGATACTCCCCTACTAGGTTATAGGTTAACTAATACCTATCCTTACTCCTAGGTAGTGCCCCTTTCTACTACCCGGATATCTAACTAACCTTAGTAGATAAATAAAGAAAATTCTTTTTTTTTTTACTATCTATCTATCTTACTATACTGCGGTATATATTATTAGAGATAAGAGTAACTTCTTATATAAACCTTAATAATATCCCGCCTTATTATCTCTTATTAGATATATTTTATTATTAACTTCTCCCCTCCCCCTCTCTACTTCTAATTCCTCTCTATATCCTATCTACCCTATAGTAGTATATAAACTAGGATTTATATTTACTATTATATCACTAGCTCTACCGTAATACTAGTAGATCCTTACTATTACCACTATTATATTCTACCTAAGTGCCTTTAGTAATAGCGCTAATAATATAATAAATATATTTACTACTTCTATAGCCACGTAAACCCTAACTATAGCCTAGGCTAATATTATCTCTATTATTACTAAATTCTTTAGTGCTATTATACTTAGCGCTTATATTATAAATACTATTAAGAATAGTATTATTAGTCTTAATTACTTCTAGAATAGCCCTATAACCCTTCTTATGGCTATAGGGAGCACTAAAATTACCTCTACCACCTAGCTCCTAACTATAATAAAGCTTGGCTTCCTAGTTTCCACTATATATACTATTATTAGCGCCCTCGTTAGCGCTAGTATTAGTGCCTAGTCCGCTATTACCTAGCGGTAGATAAGAGGTAGTATCTTATAGATTACTACTTCTTAGTTTATTTCTCTACTTATCTCCGCTGCTATATCTATAATCTTATTTATATTACTTAAGTTTTATATACTTAAGCGCTAAGACTTATTTAAGAAGGTACTTAGGGCTATTCCCTTCTACCTTACCTTTACTAGTGTGGTCCTGGCCCTCTTTATTATTATTAAAATACCTAGTGCCTTAAGTCTTAAGGATTTAGGCGCCGGCGTAGCTTATGGTATTATACTAGGGACCTTTATTAGGGTCCTTACCTTATTATATATCTTCTTTATACTATACTTCTACCGCGTTATTATCCTTAAGGACCCTTAAATATACCCTTAGTATCTACCTCTTAGACCTCTTTTGTAGAGGGAGAACCTACCTCTATATTTCCCCGGGAAGGAAACTATACTTATTAATTATTACTAGAGTGCTCACGAAAAGGAAACTATAGTGGGAAGTTAGCTACCCGCCGTCAGCTAGACCCTATTAACGATAGGCGTAGAGACCTACCTAGGTGATTTAGAAGCCCTAAAGTAAGTTAAATTAGAAGATCCCCTATCTAGGGACCTTAAGCGCTAGCCTAAAGAAACTATTATCCGCCGGGTGCTACATAAACTAGAGCTAGAGGAATACTTCCTTACCCCCACGGCCTATCTCCCTATATATCACCCGAGAAGAATATATAGCTATATTATATACTTCTTACTCTAGGGGGTTACTTAAGACTATATTATATATTCCTCCCTCTATCTAGAGAATATTTATAGTAAGGCTCCCTAATATAATAACTATATTAAATACCTCTAGATATATACTTAAGTTATAAGCGCTATTATAATATCTATTACTTATAGTTCTAATAATATTACTAACGCTATTAGCCCCTAGGTGGCTATTTACAAAATATATAACTTAGGTAAAGTTAGGTTAAAAAACCCCACACCTATCTAGATCCTTATTATTACCGGTCTCCTCCTTAGAGCGGGTTTCTAGTTTATAAGCTACTATATTATTAAGGCGCTTAGTAATAGGATTACTTAACTTAGCCTAACTAGGGGCTATATAATAGAGCTTAGAGTAGCTATTATGATCTTACTAGCTAGTTAGTTAGCACTACCTATAAGTACTACCTAAATATTATCTAGCGCTATTATTGGTATTTCCTTGATAAATCTAGATCTTAGTGCTACTAACTAGAGATAGCTCGCCTATATCTTCTTTAGCTAGGTCCTAATACTTCTATACGCGGCCACACTAGCTAGTCTACTTACCGCTATAGCCCTTAATACTCTTAATTTTAGCTAAGGCTATAAGAGGCACGGGCGTGCTATAGCGGTATATTATATAGAGAAGATATTGCTAGCTCTTAGTGCTATTATAGAACTATAAGAAATTATACTTAGAACTAAATATTATATAATATATCTATTTCTTTATCTACTAGAGTAGCTATACTTATAGTACCTAGGGTTAAGCGGCTTCCCCTGGATATTTTATAGTTAATATCTTTATATATGACTTTTATTCTTAGTATTAAATACTAAGATATATTTTATTTAGAATTAAGTAGTAAATATAGATATAAACTTAGTACCTCTTAATAAAATAAGCTTAGCTATAAGACTTATAACTATAAATAGAAAACTAGGAAGAGTATAACGTGATATAGTTAAATAGGCTATATAATTAATTTCTTATGCTACCCTGGTAGTAAGGACTATTTAGATAATAGCGTAGAATATAGAGAAAGTATAGGAAAGAGGTAAATAATACCTTAAATATAAAGCTAAGCTTGCGCTAGTAGGTAAAGCTATCTCTAGTCTAATTAAGTTATAGGAGTGATAACTATAATTCTTAGCTATAGGTAATTGCCTATAAGGGTAGGTATTATTAAAATACTACCTTAGCTAAGAAATATTTATTTATCCTCTCTTATATACTAGCGCTACCCCGATATTCTATTTAATACTACCTTTATACCTATAATTACTTAGTATATAAAGAGGTGACCTTAGTATGTAAGTATAGTAAGAATTTATAGTTCCTTTATTTATTAAATATTATATTTTATTCTATATCCCACCCTATTAAGCTATAAACTACTACTAGTAGCACTAGATAAAATACTTAATATAAATAGAAGTAGGTTATAGAAAATAATTTATTTAGTTTAGAATTTATTAGTTAATAAAGAGGATTAGGCCTAATAATATAAATACTTAATGAAGAATACTCTAGGCGTATAGATATAGGCCTACTCCTTGTAGAGTAAGAATACCTTTAGGAGAATAGCTCTACCCCGCCGTCTATGTTACTATCTGAAAGGCCACTGCTATTAGTACCTTAGACTCTATGACTACTAGTCCTAGAGCCCTATGATTATTCTAGAATATAGAAAAATAATAGTAGTATAGAGAGTATATCTTAGCTTCTTATCACAAGTGAAGCTGGTGTGGGTCTTTCTAAGAGGACCGTTCTACTGTATTACTATCTCTGCCGTATTGAAGATATGGTAATAATGGCCACGAGACTCATTGAAGATGCTGTCGACTATAACGATGAGTATGGGACTTATACCCTTTGTAGATGCCTAATACCGTTTTATTTGATGTGGGTATTTGGCGCTATTGTTAGGCGATGATAGCACTAATGATATACCTAGATTGAAACCGTTTGTTACTGTTTGCGATTACCTTTTGCGAATTACTAACAATGCAGCGTTGACGCCTGGGATACTACTCTCTATGTTATACTATATCGACCGCTTAAGTTGCTTATACTAAGACTTTCTAATTAATTTGTTTATGGTCCACAGGTTTCTGATCACTGCGGCAATAGTGGCGTCGAAAGGCTTATCGGACGTCTTGACGCTAAAGCTTGTGGAGGGCAGGGCTTCACTCACTCTGTTTATGTTAACTCTAATTGCTTTGCCTGTACGGCCGACCCTCGTACTGGCCGTAAAATCATTAGACCTAAGATTAATGACGGATTCTCCCTGTGAAAAATGTTAGCGAAATGTTATTAGAGGGCGGGCGGACAGATGCACCTCTCCCAGTCTTGCGAGCGTAATTGGGTTACCGCAGCTTAAGCCTAGATTTGCACTATCGGGAATGCCTGCTAGTTCTTCTTCTGTGTACCCGAAAGCCTTTGCGATAGTCTGCTCTGGTGTGGCTCTTGACGATTGAGCTGTATTGCTTGTTGACTTGGTAATAGATCTTGGTGGGATCCATGGTAACTGGGAAGAGTGTTGTTGGTTACTTTAGATGGACGATCGGACTTGTTGTCTATGTATATGCTGCGTTAACGGAGTGATGAACCTAACCCATCTCGTTGGTGAATTTATATTGTCTTTTGCGCACGCACTGATATGTCACCGTTAGTAAGTTCAAAGTCGGATGAGTAAATAAAGATGACCCCTACGTCTGATACCCTGCTGATTCTGAAGACTCGCCATCCTGGGCGTGTGGCTGGGAGAGTTAGTGGCATCTGTCTAGTTGTGGGGCGCCGTATTGGTTTCGGTGGGGTACTAGTACTTCGTCTTGCCAGTGGTGTGTTCTGATGACGAAGCTAAGAAATCGATATGTTATCGGTTGAATTAGCGAGGTAACTCGCCGAGAATATAAAGCCACACACGGCCTCCGGGAGGTCACTAATGATAGATCGATGGAAGGAAACATCCCAATTATCATGGCTCCCAGATCACCCACCCAGGGTGGGGCTGCCGAGTTAAGACGGGATATGCTGTTTAGTCTTCTGGCGTTTATCAGCGAAGTAGTCCCGGGCGGTGCCTGACTAAGTAAGCAGCCGCCTAAGGCCTTCCCAGTTATAAGTAACCCCCTATCTTTGTGATTCCTGAGATATTGATATGCGGGGCCCCGAAATTATAATCTTGACCTCATCCTTATTTCCTCTGCTCGAGTGGTGTGAGCAAGAGTATTGCTAGAGAGCGTGGATTCAAGGCCGAATGTAGAGCTGAAAACCTGTGACTTTGGGAGTGATAGGTTCCCCCTTGGTGATTGGTATAGTTTTGAGCGCCCTGTCCTTATCCGGGCGCTCGCGGTGCGGTGGCTGGCAGTTTGTTATCCATGCTCAACAAACACGTTGAAAAGCCTGCCTAATGAGATCGGCGTAGTGACATCTATGGCTTGTGCACACCTATATATTCCCCTGAGCAATGCCCTTGTGATGTGTGCCCGACTCACGCTGGGGAAAGCTAGTCATCTCGGGAACCGCTAGTGACTGAATGCCTATATGCTTAGAAAAGTCTATATATTGCTAGATCAATGCGCAGTGCGTCCCCACATGGCTGACCGTGTTGACTTGACTTGTTGTCTTTCATTATGGTAGCCAACCCCTTGAAATCTTTATGCTCTAGTGATAATGCCGTTTGCCTTGAATTGGATGTTGCCTTGAAGAGTACTTCTCTGTCTATTTAGGGTTAGGAGGACACTGTATACTCTACGCGCCTAGGTGACTATTTAAGAGGGTATGCCTATATCTTGATGGTGATACCCCTGTAGTACTATTCCCTTGAGATTTCACTAATAGGTGTAAATATTTTCTGTTCTATGACGCCCGAGATTAGGTAATGCTTTGAGAGAAAACTGTAAGTAGGGAGCTAACTATGTATAGGCCTGGAATCTGTGATGCCTCTAGGTAATACTGGGGACCCTATATAATATTATCCTAAGAAGCCCTTAAGGGCTAAGATAATTAAGTCTAATACTAAGAAGGGATATAAGTTAGGAGGAGTTTTTATTACTAACCCTATGCTCTTAGTTTTTAAAGGTCTTATCTTACTTAGGGCTACTAATAGAATATATTATAGAGGGGAATTAAAAAGTATTCCTTATATTATTCTTACTTGTGGTGCTTACTAGTATGGACTAAATAAGTAACTGCACGGTAGATAAGTATAGGCTGCTCCTACTATTATTTAAGATCCTTTATACTAATCTTAGTATCTAGAATCTAATTAAGCCTCTAGGTGTATTTATTACCTATATGATTTAGGTAATAATTATATACTTTTCTTCTAAAGATACTTTGCTAGGCCTAATAAGTATAGCCTAGGTAATATACTATATCTACTTACTTCTATATATTAAGCCCTAATTGCTAATAGAAACTTAGTAGTTTAAGGAGTAATACCTCCTCTCTATAAAATAGTCTACTTAGAAATATATTTTTAGGCGTAAGTTAGGAAATATTATAATAACTACCTTAGAGCCCCTGCCTCTAATATATATATCTAGCGCTAGACTACTATTAATAGATAGTAAATTCTATATTACTTTTAAGGGAAACTAGTTAGACCTAGAGTGCTTCTGCTATACTTTTATTAAGTTCTATCTAATACTCTAGATTAATATATACTATAGTAGTAGCTGGATAGTAGAAACCCCCTATAAAGGCTCTAGGACTATAGGAGGCCCTGTTAGGTTATATAATAATATTATTACCTTTAATATATATATTACTTTATACTTATAATAGAAGTGTGTATTAGAATAGATAGAGGTATAATATACTTTAGTAATTAAGAGTATATCTAGTAGTTCTAAGCTAGAGGTACCTACTTTACCTTCCCTATATAAAGGGTAGATATTAGTTAGATAGACTAGCTCTTAGCTAGGTTCTACCGATGATGATATAGGATATTCTTCTTGGTAGGCTATTATAACTATCTCTATAAAGCCCCCTCTTAGACTACTACCTAACTTCTATAGTGACTTTATTGCCCTTTTATACTCTATTACTACCTAAATCTCACTAGGGGGCGTCCACGTAAAGCTATTATGCCTTGTGATACCTCTTTAGGTAGCCTACCCCTACTCTAACCCTTTGCTAGCTTTACTAGGCGATAGTGAAGCCTGCTGTTCTGCTGTTACCGTAGAAATTGATATTGACTGTGTGTGTTATACCCTCTTGGTCTGTTCTTCTGGGGGCTAGGAGCTAATGTAAACCTAAGAGGTAGCTTCTACCGCCCTACTTGGAGATGTAATGGGCTAGAGAGCTAACCTGGGCTAGGTAATTTATGTCTTTGCGGATGGGAGAGCTAGGTAGGTGGAAAGTGGAGGCTCTGGATGTCACTGTTATGAAATAAAATGGGCTGAGACTAATAGTAATTTTCTTGTGTCTAGTTCTATTTTCACTAACCCTTAGGTCTCTATAATATTTTATTAGCACGCTAAACCCTCCTAATATAACCTGTCCTAAGATTAATAACCGCTTAGTATATAGTAGGGTTAAGGCTCTAAGTAATAGATATATATAAAATAGGACCTCTTAGGACTTCGCGGCTTATACCTTTCTTTCTATCCTCTCGCTAAACCTATTGCTAAATAGGTTAAAGTGTAGGTATATCACGATGGTGTACTTAACTAGCTCTTCTATATAGTCTACTAGTTTATCCCGGTTAAAGCTTAGGAGTATATGGGAGACTCTACCTCTATTCTTATTATTTTCAGCGGTAAATTATATATATACTTTAGGTATAGAGCTTTAGTTTAGAATAATAAATATATATATCTATTAGCTAAGTAGGCGTAGTGTATTAACTATGTTAAAGCTCTGTGAGCTACCGGAGACTTATGTGATACTTAGGGTGTGGCCTTATATTAGCTAAATAGACCTATCGCTAAGAGGGATCTAGTTGATCTATATTTTTAAGATGCCTGTAATGGTGCTGTACTACTCCGGGCTGACCTAGAATTAGCTATCACTCTATAGGCTTAGCTATTAAAGCTCCTGGACCTTGGGGTGTTTATGATTGATATTGTCCTTGAGGGGTAGCCCCGTTGTATCGCAAGGCCGCTAGGTTATGTAGTAGATTGTCTTGGTTGTCTGTGTCGCCGCCCCGCTTATTGTCTATTTTATTGTGATCTTCTTCCTCATACTTATAATCTCACGGTACTTTAAGTTTGGATACTTGCTCTCGGCGACGTAGAGCTTTACTGCTGCTAGTAATAACTTTAAATTAGCTATTGCGGTGGCCGTCGCGACGTTTGGGCCCGATAGCCCATAGGCCCTTGCCTCGACCGTGGGACTACTGATCGAGGTCCTAGTCTTGATCGGGCTGGTGTACCTCGTTCGCTGGGTCTCTCGCCGCTGGCAGTTCAAGACATGAGCCAGCAAGACACGAAAAGCTTGACTTGGCACGGGTGAGGTGCCGGCGTTGAGCCCCAGTCGCTTTCGACGCCCTAAACAGGGTGTTGAAATGCATCATTTCTTGGGACTGGTTTGAGTATCATGCGATTAGAATGTATATGTAGAATAGTAAAGTTTTGCGTTTTCCTAACATTACATAGAGCCCGTTATTCGGGCAATCTGTCCATAATCCGAAGTAATTCTGTGTTCCGAATGACACACGCGCCCTCGTCTGAATAGCTAAGATTGTGCCGGATGTCGTGGATTTCTGACTCTCCTCGGAGCTGGGCGAGAATCGCCGCGGCCTCCTCGTATGACTTTTCTAACGCTGAATCCCTGGAGTCGGCTGGTGTTGGAGATGATTCGTGTTTATAATTGCACTCTGGGTTGGTGGGAAGGATGCCCAAAGACATATTGTCCCAGTCGTTTCCCTCGTCCCCGTCAAAAGAGCAAGCAGACGTGTTCCAAATGCGGCCAGACTGCTGGCCGCGAGCGTTGGGGAGATTGTCTTGTTGGTGCGGCTGGACGTCAAGCTGTTGCCTCTGAGATCTGTGTATTTCATCTTCGCGGGGTATTGCCGACAGGCTACCTTGGGATGAGTGTGATGGTGGTACGGAGATGTCGACGGAGTGGCCAGGGAGTGTTTGCCTGGCTACGTGCTCCCGCCTGCCCCGGGGAGGCTCGCTTGCCTCCAGCTGGACCGAGGGTAGATACCCCGAGGTTTCTAAGCGGGAGGCCGTCCGTGGTGCGTTGGGCCGCTGGCTGGTATTGAGGCCAGCCAACGCGGTTCGAAGGTAGCCGTCTATCTGTGCCAGGGTGAGGCCGCGGGAAATCAGTAGGTAACGGAGGGCTTGGTTCTCTGCTGCTATGGTGCTGGCGGCCTTTTGCATTTCCGTCGTTGCCTGGACTCCCTGGCGGTCGTGCTCCCGTAAGCGCTGCTCTAGATCTTGGACATAGTCGCGGCGACGAGCGCGCGACCGGCGCTGATTCTCGCGGTTCAGCACCGACACCGCCGGGGTTATATGCTGTGTTGTACGTCAGAGGGATTCGTGACTTTTGTTGCAGGAAGCCGGGAAACTTGAGGCACTTTTCTAGGCATCTCTCAGTCCTCTGTTACCGCTGCGCACTGTGCGGTTCTTTGGGGCTGCGGTGGTGAGAACAAGGAATCGGGGGAGAGTTGGCGGTCCAACACGACCCGGGAGAAGTTGAATATTACTGCTGAATGTACTGGGCTAAGAGATCCAGACGTCTCCGGAGAGTGGGTCCCGCATTCCAACCACTGAGGAGCTTCGTGTCCTTTCAGTGCCCGCATGCTGCGGAGCCAACATGTGGGGAATTATCTGATATCCGTGGGCTCCGGCGTGCTACCAAAGTCGGAGGTTCACGCTTCGCTGATAAATGCCAGAAGAGTAAATATTATATCCGTCTTGACTCTGCACCCCGAGCCCGGCTGGAGCGACTTGCGGAAGCCGTTCCATAGCCACGACGCCACGTCTCCCTGGCTTATACCCTTGAAGTTCTGCTGAGTAATAAGGGTATACGCCTCGGAGCAAAGTATCGTGGACTCGCCGCTAGAGCTCGCATTGAAGTATGTTTCCATCGCCGATTGGAACACGGGATCAGTTAGGAGAAGAGGGTTCCCCGGGTTCATCGCAAGCACTGTCTGGTCCGGTGTATCGATGTTCTGCAGCGGATACGAAGCGGAGCCACAAGAGCATCTGGGCGTCGGCCGGGTCGAAAGCTGGTCTGGTGAAACAGTCGCAGGTAGTACACCCTCGGCCCCTGAGACAGCCTGGTAGCTCAAGGACGCGAACACGAGGTTAGGATCAATGTGTGAGCCCGCCAGCGAGGTTGAGGAGATGGCGTCGTCCCGCCCTGTCAAGGGGGCTGGGCCCAGGGACACTCGGTCGGACGCCGCCGGGAGGTCCTGGGCGGTTGCGGTGTTGCCGTGGTGGGATTGCGTTAGCTCGGCTTGAAGAGCTTCAACCTGCTTTCCGAGAGTCGAAGCAGTCTGCTCTGCTTCTTCGAGCCTCTTCTCCAACGTGGCGATGTAGGCTCTCCGGCGAGCGCGATGCTGGCGCTGGTTGTTGCGGACTCGTTCCAAGGTGTGCTGCGCCGAGACCCTCTGGGCCTTGGTCCGGGGGGAGCTCGGAGGTGATGTGAGTGGTTCAGAAGCCATGATGATTTGAATTTTCACTTGCCCTGATCTGTCATCGATGACCTCCAGGGTGCTACTCGGCTTTTATCTTTAGCGGAAATTGGGTAAGTAGACTAGAGCTGTGGTGGTCATGTCTTTCACTTCGCAGGGGAGAGCCCCACCGGTGACATATCGATTGCGCTTGGTCCGTCCGGAACTTGGGCTTGGAAGGCACGCCGAAACCCCACTTCTGCCAAGAGGGTCCACGCTTCTGCTCTCCACATGCTGCCACGTCAGTCCAGCTCATAGTAGGCATTACTGTTTTCTATTGCGGTTTCTACTACGTACCTTGACTAACTAATGCACCTTCTCGACACCTAGGAGAGTACCAAGTTTATTCTCAGCTTAGATTCTCCCCGCTTTCAGACCCTCTCCACTTCAAGTTGGAAGTCCGGCCATTGCACCGCACGCACGCACCTGGACCACCAAAACTCCAACTGGCTCCCTGGCCAGATTAACGTGTTCCTACCGGTTTCCCTGTTGACATACCAGTTCGGTACGTCGGGGGTGTACACGAGGCTCTTCATCCTGGCCTGGATCCAGTCGTTGAAGCAATTCTGGGCATCCTCGCGAACATGAACCTTCACCCTACCCAGAGAGCCGGGGTTCTTCCGCGATATCTGGCGCATGATGCGGGTGATGTACTGCACGGAAGACTCGATGCCGAGGAGGGTTGAGTGACCGGACGGCAGGGTGTTGGGACCGGTCAGTAAGAATAAGTTAGGGAATCCAGCGACGGCCACCCTAGATAAGGTAAGAAGACCTGTCAGCCCATGAATTCGTGCGTGCCCGCGACACCTGATGAAGGGAGCAGTACTGACCCCATATAAGCAGACGCGCCGCCACCTTCTCTCCAGCGTTGGAGCAGCTCAGCCTGGTCCAGCCCACGGATCTCCATTGGCGCCAGCAGTTCTTGGGTGCGGAACCCGTTCGCCAGGATGATGACATCCGCCGGATACTCCTTGCCTTCCTGTCCCACCGTGACGCTTCTCGGGCCAGACACGGCGACCCGGTCAGCCCGGACGAGGGTGAGCTTGGGGTCGCGAAGGCTGTTCAGATAGCCGTGGTCGAGCACGATCCTCTTCGCCCCGAGCTCGAAGTTCGGAACGAGGATGTCCTGATACGCCTGTGGCGACTCGCGCCGTATGTAGGCTGACATCGATGCCTCCAGGCGGGCCCGGAGGAAGTTCCCCAAGGCATCCTTTTTGAACAGCCTGAAAGCCAGGTCTAGCTTCACCGCCAGCCAGCACCGCCAGGCCTTTATGGCCCCGGGGACGTTGCGGAGCATCCTACTCAAAGAATCAGAGCCTTGCTATAGAAATCGGGGTTGGTCTTCGGAGATTTTCTTCCCGAGAGAGGATGGAGACCATCATCGTCAACTCACCATCGCTGCCAAGGGGAAATCTTCTTGTTCTCCTTGGAAGCCACCCAGTGCGCACTCCGCGCGACCTGGACCACTCCACGCGCGCCGCTTTCCTCCACCAACCAGGGGACAAATTGGTTCGCCGAGCTGCCGTTTCCTATGACGACGACCGACTTATCCCTGAAACTGACATCGTGGTCCCACCGCGAGCTGTGGAAAAGACTGCCCTCGAAGCTCTCCAACCCCTTGACGTCCTCGGCGCTTCTCGGCTCGTCGGCGAACCCCACAGCCGTGACGAGGAAGCGGGCATGCCGGACACTTGGACGTCCAGACCCGGCGCTGCGGAACAGGATGCGCCAGAGGCATTGGTCATCCTGCCAGCTGGCTGAGACACATTCATGCTCCAGGTGGATGTGGCTGGTGCAGTCGTACGAGGCGACCACCTGGTGAAGGTAGGCCAAGATCTGCGGTTGGGTGGCGTACGTAGATTCCCATGCGGGATTAGGCGCGAAGGAGTAAGAGTACAGCTGTGGCCTGAGTTAGCGGTTTCTCCTTCATGCTCTGGGGCCTGGAGGAGGCGGACGTGAGAAGGGATGTCGCAGCTAAGACGAGGGTATGTGTTCTTGGCCCAGGTGCCGCCGATGTCGTCTGCTTTCTCGAAACACTCGACTGAGGCCTGGGGAAACTCTTGTCGCAGCTGGATGAGCGCGCATAGGCCTTGAAGGCCGGGCATTAGCAGTCGACCAAGTAAGTAGAGGGCACCCAGCCGGGATGTACACTTCTGCGCACGTACCTGAGATGCCGGCACCGACCACGATGATGTCTAGAGGACCTGTCGCCCCCATGTCCATGGCTGTGACAACTCAGTGATTGGCAGCGATTGAGGAAACGTCGACAGGTTTCAGCTCAGTCGAGGGGAGAGACTTTAGTATTCCGTACACGTGGCCTTGTGGTGACATATCGATATGTCTCTGTTCGTTGATTCCCCCACCGGGGAATTTCTTGTCCCAGCTGCCAAGAACCCAACTTGGGATCACTTCAGACTGGGCGACATATCGATGACAAGCCCCTTCATGGTGTCCCCTCTCAGCCAGGTGACACTTGGAGGACGAAGCAGGCAGATTGCAGCCTATGTGGTTGTTGGGCTGGCACTGGTGCCGCCGAGGAGGTGCACCGTTTCCTCTGGGTGAGAGCCAGGAAATCAAATCAGGCTTAACGACTCGCTGGTTATTCACTGTGGGCGTCAGGTCATGTCTCCTCAGACTGCCGTGTACACCGACACGGCGTGGAACTCGACGCCAAAGGAGGCGGGCATCTCTTCTGGAGCGACGGCCAGGTGCATGCGTCATCCTGACCAGGGACTCAGGCTTCACTTTTGCTTTTTCCTCTAGGCCATGATCGGCTTTCGAAATGCGGCTTCTTTCATGAAAACATCAGAAACGAATCCAGGAGGGAGCTTCCAGTAGGGGATGGGATTGACAGTGTTACGGGCCGGAGGCCCTGGTGGAGATCCCGGCTGGGATCCGGGACGACCAGCAGTTCTCGCACTTCCTGCCGAGCTTCGAGCGCCTTATCTCGCAAGCTGGTGGCGCCAACTGGGCCGACGACGCGAAGATAACCTTCCTCGAGGGCGCCCTGAACCCGGACCTACGCCGCAGCTTGGTCGCCGTGGACTTCCCGGCCAGCTACGTGGACTGGGTCAGCCGGGTCCAGGAGGTCACCGGTCGCGTGGAGAGCCTCCGGCAAGCCAACAGGGGCTTAGCCGCGAGCTCCTACCGCTCCCGCGAGAGGGACGCCGAGGGCGACACCCCGATGGCGGGAGTCAACCAGGTCAAGGGAGACCAACGGCGGGGGACCAAGGGGGGCCGCGCGGGGCCGCGCCGGGATCGCGCCGACGGCAGAACGTGCTACCTGTGCGACCAGATAGGCCATTTCGTCCGGGACTGCCCAGAGAAGCAGCAGCTCCGAGCCCGGGTCTCGAAGGTCGCTTCCAAGCCCCAACGCACCGAGGACGGCGCGAAGACACCCGAACCCCCCAGCGAAGCCGACTCGGGAAACGAATCGCCCTGACCCGAAAACGGGCGCCAGGGGAGCTGGCAGAGCTGAAGGACGAATGGGACGTATAAAGGCCTCGACACTCATGCCGCCATTCAACAAGCCCCTGAATACAGCAATGACGCTGCTATGGAGTACCTCCTTCAGCTGCTAGGTATCGACGTCACTCCAACATTCAACCAGGCACTACATTACGACAACGATGGTGCAATCGATATCGTTCTCCGCCGAAACCTCGATATTCATACGCTCTTTGAATAACGACAACGATTACACGATTCGCAGCGTCCTAGAGCGTAAAGGGACTCATGTCTCGTACAAGAGCATCATATCAAGAGAGTTCTTCTGTCAGCGTGGAAGCCGCTTATTGCCCCATGACATTGTATGGCTTGCGTTGCGGCTTTTGGAGCAGATCGGCTCTCCTCCAGTCTGGAACCTTTCCTGCGATGATCCTCGACTACCTTGCGAACATCCTCTGGAACTTCGGCCGAGTCGACAGCACATCAGGGGAGGTCACTCACCGAGAGATGCTTACCTACACCTCAACTTTTAAGCGCACCCTCTACCCTCGTCCCGGAATATCGAATCAGCCCTGCTCCATCAGCAAGCCCGTCGCATGCTGGTACCGACAGAATCTGCCTCGGATCACATGGCACGTCTGCGTCGGAGGTTGCCTTCTCGGCTGGCCGCTGGCAGATAGGGGCACATGTTCGCCCAGGGTCAGGGTCTCCGACTGATTCCCGGGTATTTAAGGGCTCTGCCATCCCTTCCTCGCCGTCAGTAAATCTCTCCCCTTTCCACTCTTCTCGCTACCTCCTTCCACTCACCATCACGCACAGCAACAATGGCGATCCTCAAGCACTTCCAGGCGAAGACTCCAGCCGTTGTCGTCCATGACCATGAAGTTAACTACATCAGTGATGCCGACAGCAGTGGCAGCGACGACAGCGACGAAG
This sequence comes from Entelexis sp. DX6506, assembly GCA_037041025.1. Lineage (NCBI taxonomy): Eukaryota > Fungi > Ascomycota > Dipodascomycetes > Dipodascales > Trichomonascaceae > Entelexis > Entelexis sp. DX6506. The sequence goes on from JAXQHU010000022.1 coordinate 25,320, forward strand.
AATGCGACTTCGAGGATGTTGTATTCGACGTGGCGGCCAACGATGCCGGGCACACTGAAGCCAGGCTCGAAGAAGTGGCAGACGAGACCGACGACGAAACAACACCTGACGGGGTCAGCAGCGGCGCTCAGTCCGACAGTGTCACCGACGGCCCCCCGCCGGAGGGAGGAGGGGCTCGGCAAATGGACGATGAGGGCATTGCCACTGATATGATACCTCATAACGACGTCGTCGGCGGCGGGGATTGGGATGAGGCTTCAAGGACGGAGCCTATCGATCTCGATCAAGATGACAGCAATGCTCCTAGTCTTCCTAGCTTGAAGGACATTGTCGTCGAGCTCGGCGCTCTCCACGACCGCGTTGCGCAACTCGAGGCCCAGCAACTTGCTCGCTCTGCTTATCGAGCCCAGAGCTCATCGAAGAAGCGGAACCGTACGACCTCGGCAGGCCCCCGTGCCAAGAGGCGCAAGGACAACACCATCGTCAACATTTCGGCAACACGGGCCCATGTGCAATGGGACGATACGTCGGAAAGAATTTGTACACTTAGAAGCGCGGTCGCGGCGGATATTGCTAGGTCGGAGGTGATGAAGGGGGGGGGAACGCGAGGAGGTCGATAGGGAGTATCTGTTGTGTTGCGGTACTACCACGTCCGTCGAAATTCGTGCGAATTCTGACTGGCTGCTAATTGAGGTTTGATATAACGAGGATAAGTAGGTTTTTGAGGGACAGGCGAGCGTTAGAAGCTAGAGACTTGAGGTATAGGATTCGGTGATGATGGATATGATATGGGGGGTTAAGGGTCTGTATACTACTTTGGTTTTCTACTAAGAATTAATAAGCTTAGATAATCCACTATATATTACTTATAATCGAGAAGTAGAGTGTGATGCGGGGGACCTAATTGTTATAAAGTAATACCTTGTACACTTGGCCCTGATAGAAAGGACTTTGATATAGATGGTTACCCTCTGGTGAGGCAGCAGCGCGTCTCGACGCGTCGACGTCATCGGGAGGCCGGGACCACTTGTGCAGAGACTGATGACTTTGATGATTAAGTAAGCGCTGGTCGATGCCTTGTCAGCTTCGAGGTCAGCTCCCTGGCTTATTCCCACCTCGGCATCCCGGAGAGCAGCGACCCACCTACCATCCATCGCAGCGGAAGCATAATGCTATGACATACGCTCCTCACAACAACCAGCGCTCTTCGAAATCCAAGAGTCGCAAAAATCACTGATGACGACCGAAACGGCGGCCTCACGGAGCAAAGCAAAGCTCGCGAGGACCGTCTGTCCCATTGCCCAGTACCGTCCTGGCTCACCAAACAGTCGTAGGTCGTCACGCCGCCGACCTTGGACTGCCTGGTCCACGGACACGACCGACGGCCGGCTCACTTCCTTCTGCCGGCGTAACATGGAACCGAGAGAGTTAAGGCCCATACGATTGTAGCCATGCGATTCTCCGAAGCAGAAGTGCCAATCCTTGACACAGCCCCTACCGCGAAGGTTCAACGGATCCCAGCGAGGACGTGAGATTACGCGCGGTCATTGGTGTCACTTGCCCCTTCCAACACAGCACCAAGATCCTAGAGGGCCACATCGGGGATTGCCCCTGAACCCCTCAGCGGGCTGGCGGATGCCCACAAGCACGGCGCATGCACAGCCTTGGACTCGTGAGCCCGCGCGGTCAAATGTCTCTCGGCCGCGGCGGCTTCACGCATTGTCTAGGGACTAGCAGGTTGCTCGTTGAGGTAATCTGCTATTGAGGCCAGCATAACCCTATCCCAACCACCCAGCAGCTCGGCCTCTCTTCTCGCGATCCGCCGAATTTCGGCCACGCTCTGTCGCGCTGTCCTGAAATGGAAACCATTCCCATCATACGATCATTTCTGTGGATGACCCTCTGTAGTCCGCTTTCTCATCTCGTTGGGAGCGGCGGTGGCAGATCTAAGTGGCAGCGCTTGCTGTTGCCCGGTTTGCCCTCGACCCCAGGAGCGGGATTCTGGTTTCTCGCCTGGCATGGAGGTCACCTCCACATGAGACCTCTCGGAGGACCCAAAGCGACTGCCGTATCGATCTCTGGATAGCTGAAGAAGCGCTTCCACCGACATTGAGCCAACCAGCTGCGCTGAATTGCCCTTTGATATCGCCTTCTTGACATCGAAGAGATCTGCCATGGTTGTGACCACGACCTGGTCGCTGTCGCCATCGGCAACAACCTCCCCAATCGTGTGTATCTTCTGGCGGTTGACCTCGCTCAATGCTAATTTGCAGACCTCTAGGCTCTCTTTAGACGCCTTGATGTCTTGTTCAAGGAGCGTTCTCGCCCGTTCCCGATCAGGATGCCCGTCAGATGCTAGTGACTCCAGCCGTTCCTGTAGACGGCCGACCAGCTCGGCGAGGCTGTCGCGATTGCCGTCTAGGACTTTGCGTGTCTCTTGGTGAGCCAGGAAAAGAGTGGGCAGGTCGTTAGCAGCGCCTGTCGTTGTATGCTCCGAGAGCGTGTCGGAGTATCGTTGCCTTTCTCGGTCAGCCAAGGACCCGAGGTAGGACATGGCATCCTCGCAGATGCGAATGCAGTGCTTCGTCAATTCCTTCTCGTCACTGAGGTTCACCCCGGAGGTGCTTGCATCCTCCGGCGAGAGTCGCGCCATTTTCTCGTCGATACGTCGCATATGGATCTTGAGCTCGTGGGTGGTATCTTTAATCATCTCGCTATATTGGTCGAGGATTTCATTGGAAGTTCTAACTGTCTGTCTAATCAGTGGAAGGTTAGCATATATCCACTGCATTTTAGAGATGACGAACAAAGTGATAGTTCCTAATCCGACCGAGATGGTCGATTTGTATCCTGAGAGCGTGTCCATGAACTCGTTGATGTCGCCCTTCATGAACTCCAACTTCGCCCAATCTCGATAGTCGGTCCTCGACTTGTTGGCGAAAGTTTCCATGGCGCTCTGAAATTCGCGGCATAGCAACCTGCACCGGTCGACGGGCCCCTTCAGTAGCGCAAGCATGGACGCCTCGATTTGCGCAACCTCCTCGAGGGTCTTCAGGATGTTGATGAGGTCATCGAGCTGACCGAGGAGCCTCTGGAGGGTCTTGTCGCGGCCTCGGTACCGCTCTACGGTCTGTTTGAGGGACTTGATCGACACGACCGAGGCCGTCACCACGGCCAGTATGGAGGCAGTCACGCTCAGAGGGTCGGCCATGATGGAGATCGAAAGGGCCGCTGTCTGCGAAGGACATTCGAAAGAGTTGCGTTGCGGTGGCATACAACTTTGGCGCTCGTTGATGAGGGGGTTAGCCTGATCGAAAGAAGCACGCTAAGCCAAAGAAAGGAATGCACGTGATGTGGAGCAACCCCGCCTTACACGTCCGGGATGCCTGAATCCTCCAGGTCATCACCACCGCCTCGTGCCCTTATTGCCAACAAAACGTTCCCCCAGCTTCCAACTATCATCATGAGCCAACCACCGAATGCCCCCAAGCCACCGAGTCCACCACGACTCCCTGCCGACCCTCTCGCGTCACCCGGCGACCCAGCGAGCCCGCCCGCCAGTGAGGTGCCCAGCCCGACTCCCAGCGCAGCAGTCGACCCCGCCCACGGGCCGCCGCGGCTAAAGCATGTGACGCGGGACATCAAACAGGCCAAGAATACGGTCGTCTTCCACGCTACGACGTACAACTACCAAGAGCTGCTCACAGAGCGCTTGGATGTCGAAGAGGGGTCGTGGAATGTCGGCGGCGCGCTTGACCGCGAAACTGCCCAACTGCTCATAAGAACTATCGGCGAAGACAAAAAGGCCGCTGCTCCTGAATCCCCCGCGCCGCCAGAAGCTGAAGGGAACTTTCACCGCGCAGGAAATATCGTTGGGTTTCGTGGGTGATGTGGTTGGAAAGTGATAGATTTGCGGGAATACCTACATTCGCCTCTGCGATTTAAAGAACTCTTGTAAATCCTCCGACGTTGCCGACACGATGTACTGCCTTGCCCTGTTTCCTAGCCTGATGCGTTTGGCCTCAAAAAGCTGGTCCCGTGACGTGATTAACATCTGCTGCCCGTCGATGCCAATATCCATGTCCTCTACCACATGAACGTTGTTGGACGATGCCTGCTCGGCAGCATTGTGAAGGACCGTCAGACACTGTTCGGTGCTGTGGGACTCATTCAGAAGCCTACGAGCATCGTCGTGGGCGGCAGCGTCTGAAGCTCCTGGGTGGAGCGCCACTGCCGGGATGTAGCGCCCGGCCTGCTCCTCCTTGGCCCGGAGGTGGAGGGCCAGATCGTCTCTACACCTTTTCAAAGCCAGGAGGGTCATGATCTCTGCGAGCGTGAGGTGCTCTACTGGCGCAGCCGTCTGGGTGCTACCGTCGTTCTGCAACCTCAGCTCGTCAAGCCGGGCTAGGCCGTGGGCACAGATGTCGAGGCACTGCTCTGTGCTCTTCCGTTCCCTCTCGAACCAGCGCCTGTCCTCCACCGTGAGCGCGGGTGGCCGGCCGCTAAGTGGGGCGAGAGACCGTAATTTCGCGTTGATCTCCTCGAGATGATTCTCGAGGTCCTGAGTCGTGGCTCTTATCATGTCCTGGTACTCGTCGAGGGCGGCCCGCGTGATCTTGCTCGAGCGTCTGGTTGACTATTAGCCGGCAATCTCCTATAGGAACGGCGACCTCACAGGTTGGCATCGGCGAGCGCCACGGATATCGTCGACTTATACCCCGCCAGCATTTCGGTGAAGCCCCGGACATCGGTGTCCATGTATCGTAGCCGAACCCAGTCCCGTACGCTAGGGCGGGCGCCGTCGGAGTGGGCTGTGCACCGGTTGACTAGTGCCCTGAACTCGTGACATGCCTCGCCGCACTGACGCAGGGGGAGCTCAAGCGACACAAAGAACGACGCCTCCTCCTCGACCACGCCATAGAGGGAGTCGAGGACGCCATCGAGGCTCTTCAGTTCGTCTTGGAGCTGCCGCACGGCGCGGGGCTGGTCACGGAAGCTTTGCACCGTCTCGTACAGCGCCTTCGTTGACTGCGCTGTGGCGATAATGACACCGATCACGCCCGACACAATGCTCAATGGGTCCGCCATCCTAGAGCGCAGTGTGACGACCTTGGATGTCTCGTGGCTACACTGACAGGTCTGACTGAAGTCGCAATCTGCCGAGGCAAAGTAAGCGCATCCCAGCTTCGTCACGTGGTATGGACGGCTGTTTGTAGCGCAGTGGATGTGGGATTCTGCGAGTAGGCCACTGACGGACCTAATGACCACAACGGGCATCCATGGACAACGACCACGCTCCTTGGGATGTCGAGACGAGCGCGCGCCCGCGGCCAACCACGATTGGGTTTCTGCGCATCGCTTACGCCGCCAAGCGGCGACTGAATGCTACACGCTCGCGCGATATGCTTTGGACGGCGTGGTGCGAACAACGCCCCAAGTCGTTCATGATGGTGCCTCGCGGCGCGTGATACACGGGAAGGGTGGCCAGATGGTATGGCCCGCCACCGACATCACGATGGTCATGCCTAGGTCGCGCTCGGAACCCCGGGCTTTCTGGCAAATTGCCCCTTAGGGTATTTCCCATTCGGGTAGGTGCCCGTTGAGGCATATGCCTTGCGCCTCAGCTCGCACCCGATCCTATGTTGCTAAATATACAGCGGGGTGCCAAATGGCGGCCCCCTAGTCGCTGTGATGGGTCGAAGGGAGAACGTTGTAGGATCATTGGTCCTGTCGATTGTTTAAAGGCTACCACTGTCGCCCAGCTTGTCTCTGATTGCTTCCACGGCTACCCCCGAGAACGCTCACCATGCCACATCGCCAACACTCACGCGATTCGGACGACTTCCTGTCACCTGACGACCGGGTCTTCGATGCGAGCGACGAAGAGTGCGATGCAGACACGGAGGCCGAGATAGCTCCCTTTGAGGGTGCCAATCGCGAGGCAGCGGCGGGGCCAACGGGCGAGTGGTACGATCGCCGCGAGACCGATATCACAAGACCGGGTTCAGAGCCAGACAGGCCGTCCGCGCTTGTCAAGGTAGTACTCTCGTCGGGTCTTGTTGTCAAAGTACACGACCTGACCATTCTCCGCGTAGCGGTACAAGACCCCAGTTGCTGGATCCTGGCTGTATCCGCCGACCTGAGAGCTTTGTCCTACTCTCGACGATTGACCCTGACTGCTGCCGGACCCAGACTTGGTCCTGTCCTTGCCCTTTCTATCGCCTGAGCTCGGCCCTGCCTGACTTTCCCGCCAATCCGCGACAAACTGCGGATCAAGCCAACGCGAATTCTCTGCGCCCAGATCATCCACAGTCGCGGGGTTCACCTGCAAGATGGGGAAGTCGGCCTTGGATGGAACCACGGTCCCATCGGGGTAGACATGAAGTGAAAGACCGGAGCCCTTGAAGTCTTGCCCTCGGCGAAGTGCCACCGATGCATGAAATGGATCCCCCGTCCCGGGGGTGGCATGGGGCGATCCACTACCATTTGAACACCGTTAGTGGCGGGTGCTTTTTGAGAACATAGCCGGATGAGACGTACTTGAGTTTTGCGAAGGCCAACCCTTGCAGACGACGGGAAAGATTCGGGTACTCGTTCTTGACACGTTCCGTGTACTCTTCGACGCTATTTTCTGCCCAAGCGACCCTTACTTCACCCTTGAAGATGAGATTCTTCAGTCTGGCTAGGGTCGACTTCATCGTGATGAATATGGGCTTAGAATGGGAAGAGAAGGCTCTGAGTAGAAGGTGCGGGACTCTTCAAGGTGTGGATAAGGAGACTGGAGAAGGAGAATGAAGTTCAGGAATGATGACTCTGGCGGTCTGACTTGACCATCAGGAAGCTGCTCGAGGCAGAGCATGGCGTTTATATATCTAACATGCACGCCGACTGTCCGCGTTGAAATTCGTCGGTCATGCCATGTTCCAACTGTCTTCTCGTTCAAGAGGTAGTTCTTAATTTAGTTCACGATGGCTCCTTTGTTGGTAGCAGATCTTGGGCATCCTTGCCAGTAAGCGCGCCGCTGGCCTGAATATCGTGGTCTCTGTGAAAAGATGGTGACATATCGCGACACAAACAAGTGCCTCGTTTGGAGGAGGTGCCAACAGGGCGCCATTCGGTCCAGAGGCCAACAGCCAACAACTGGCTCCAGGGTCGCCCGACGACGGCCAGGCGGGGCTAAGCAAGTCCCGTGGTCTGTTTCAGGACAGACCCAAGCGCGCCTACAGCGCTGTAGACAATGCCATCAGGTTCCACGGATGTTCGTTCCTTGGCATGTCATTCTCAGCGCTTCCAAGTTTCAAGGAGTGGTGCTGGGAACATGGCGCCAACGGCACTTCTGGCCAGTATCCAATTGGGCACCCTTTGGTCATGGGAAAGCGGCCAGGCGCCTAATCCAAGACATATCCCAGTTATCAAGACTCCGAATTGACGCGTGCAGTATGGGCTCATCACATGCCCCTATGTTCGTCAGTCGTGAAAAAGGGGAGGGGAAATTGTCGTGGAGCGGCAGCGCCGGGTGAGTTGGCCTGTGCTGGCTTACGTAAGGTGCTTACGCATCCTCAGGGATCTGCTCGTCAACATCCACCACTGGCACTCACGGTCTCGCGTCCCCCATCCTTCACCGTGGAACCTCCTGATACCACAAACCCACAGCACAGAGGGCGCATGGTTTGAAACCTCATCGAGCCTTCATCCAAGGCGTCAAGAACAGAGTCTCTCTCATCATTGGATAATGGCAGGCGCTTTTTCAGCGATCAGAGCACGCCTTCCGTGGCATATGCAGCCTCGTGCACTGCCCGTTCCCACTGTCTCTTGGAGGCCAAATGGCTCCTTATCCAGCTCACAACAAGACACCAGCTACCTGACCAACGACCCCATCGAAGAGGAGCTATTCTCAGAAGCTCGCCTCAAGAACTTTCACCCTACCCGACCGGGTGAAATTCTCGATGGAAGATTCAAGACCATTTCCAAGCTTGGGTATGGTGCTGGTTCTACGGTTTGGCTCGCAGAGAATCTCAAATTGTGAGTACCCCAAACCCTCAATCCGCAGCGATAGCGAATTGGTGGTCATTAACACTGATGATAGCAAGAAATGGACGCTCGCTTCAGCGCCGCTGCCTCGTTTCGTCAGCATCAAGATCGCCGCTCTTGATACCGACGCGTCGGGAGAGGCCACGCGTTCGAAGTTGATCGCGGAAGCCAATCCATCTCACGACGGCAGGGATGTCATTCGCGCAGCCATCGACGAGTTCCAGCTACTGGGGCCAAATGGTACTCACTTCTGCCTCGTCTATGAGCCCATGCGAGAGACTCTGTTTCAGTTCCAACAAAGATTCGATCACCAGAGATTCCCATTCCTCCTGTTCAAATTCTATGCCTATTGTCTCCTTCAGGCATTGGACTACTTGCACACCGAGTGCCGTCTCATTCACACCGGTGAGCCATGATTTTGGCCCTACATCTCGCGAGAGGATCGTTGACACGGCGCAGACATCAAGGATGACAACATCATGTTTACAATTGAGAGCGACGACACCATACTCGACTATGTGAAGTTTCATCAGAAGCCCCCCTACTACAGGCACATCAGGAGCCAAGATGACCGCGTCGTCTACCTCTCCCAGCCAGACTTCGGCCCCCTGCGAAATCTGAAGCTTGTGCCCAAGCTCGCAGATTTCGACCTTAGCTTCCCTGGGCTCGAAAACAATACTGGACATCTTTCTGCGATCCAGTCCCATAGATATCGTGCCCCAGAAGTGTTTCTTGGATGCCCATGGTCGTACAGCGTCGACATCTGGAATTTAGGGTTGCTAGTAAGTACTCGCCACTTGACTTCTCACGCCCGTCGGCTTCTCACCAGATTATTAGATGTGGAACATGCTGGAAGACGTGAGTCTTTTCGAGAGACCAGCTGGCGAAGACGGTGAGTACGATGCACATGTTCACTTGGCTCAGCTGGTATCTCTCCTCGGGGACCCTCCAGCAGGGTTGATACAGAGGGAAAGATTTGTCCGCGGACACCGACTGAAGAATCCGGTCATCAATCTTCGCGGGCGAGAGGTCAGCAACATGAACGACTTTTGGGGCGGGCCTTTCTTTGATGATGAAGGTGAGTGGCACTGTCCGTCGGGACGGAACCGTCACAGTGAGGATTGGAGAAGCTGACTGGGAGACCCCATGACAGGCCAGATGATTCGCAAAGACTTGCTCCGAGAGCGTAGAAACTTGGAAGATACCGTGACGGAGCTGAGTGGCGAGGACAAAGCCTCCTTCCTTGACTTGGCCTCGCATATGCTCCAGTGGCTGCCAGAGAAGAGGATGACAGCCAAGGAACTGCTCCAACATCCATTCTTCGAGTCCATCAGAAAGGATCGAGAGCGCAATGAGAAACGATGAGATATCGGACTAGGGCTGCATACCTCTCTCCAAGCCGCAGGCATCCAAGACATAGGAACTCGATTCATCGAGTGCAGTCGACGACAAAGATGGCTAAATGGGGCTGAATAGCTAGTATCATGTATATTCCACGTATCACAACTTCTCCAGAACAAGACTAAATGGAAAGCTGACGATTTAGCGTGTCTGACTTGAGTTTCCCTGCTGCGCTCTTCCGCCGAGATTCTCAGTTGTTGGCATGCAGTGGGTGCTCGCCATGGGCCTCTTCAGTAGTTACGTCAGACCCAACGACATTCGACCTTTCTTCGCCAAGGCAGGCCTGCGATGGAGCGTGGGCAGGTATCATCGCGTGAACTTCTCGTTCAACTCAGAGGCACTTCAGGCGGCTCTCCCGGCCGAGTACAGTCCGAAGGCGCTATTTCTAAAAGGAGTGGATGCAGGCGCGATTCTTTACGGGTTTGATGATGGGTCCAACGAAGGAACAGAAGCTGCGATTGCTTTCGCGCAGGTCGGCGACGGCAGGGATGTCAATGCTGAAGAAGGGACGACCGCCACCCAGTTCCGATACAACATACAGACATGATCAATACAGTCAATTCACCCAATCAGACAGGATCCAGGGATCTGACAAATCTATCCACCTTGCTACCGTTGTTTCCTTCCCGAGCCACGCCGCTTGGATACACCGCGCGGTTTCGATGTCGATCTCGTCGCGCCGGCCATTTGCCTCGGCCTCGGCTGAGCCGTCCTATGCCGGGACGATGGTTGATGCCCAGGGTTCGCGTCGGACGGGACCGAAACCGCGCCAGTTCCTTTCTGCAGTAAGCGTTGGCTTCTCCGTGTCATCGATGCGGCGGAGCCGGCGCCAGCCCTTGGCCGTTGTTGTAGTCGTCGACCTGCCGTCCTTCTCCGCGGAGTCTCGGGCAGCTCCGCAGACATTGCAGTGTGGTCGGCAGCGGGCGGCTCTGGTGCCGGGGAGTCTCGGTGGATGCGTGATGCGGACGGAAGCAAGCCTTCCGGGTCACGGCACCCGAGCGATCCCCGAGGTTCTGCTTCTCGTTCTCCTTGCTCAGCCACCTGAGGGACGAGAAAAGCGTCGTCGGCCGGTAGTTCCTCCAAGGGGTGTTCATGCTTCCACGACATGCCGGGCAGAACTCCCCAATTCGCGTTCCAGATGCCTCGTTTGACCCATTTACCCTTGACGAGGTTATACGCGCGGGAGTGTATGTCGGGAATGTTAGGCATGTCGGCGGCGACGCCATTCGGGAGGGCGGCCCGGGGTTTCCCTTCGTCGAGGATCCGATCGCGCTCCAGCGAGACCTGGCAGAAGAACTGGGGGAGGGGGCGAGAAGATTCTCGCGCCCGCTCTCGCGCCGGCCGCCGCTCTGCAATCCGCCGCCTCTCCTCCTCATTCTTAGGTCGTCTCCGCGGCGTCATGTTTCGCCTGCCAAAGACGGGCTTTGGTCCGGCGTCGGCGTCGTCCCCCGTGTCCTCCTCGGTGCCGGACTCGGACTCGTATGGGTCCTCGTGCTTCCACCGCGCCCCAGGTGTGTCAAGCTTCCCCGGCTCTTTGGCGTTCCAATCGTCCCTCCAGATGCCCTGCGTGATCCAGCGCTGTTTGACTCTCTCGACGGCATAACGGTGGTACCACATTCCGATCGGTACGTCGAGTGTTCCCCGTTGTAGGGCGTCCTCCACCCAGGCGGACTCTTCTTGGCAATGGGCTTCAAATTGGTCGCAGGGCATCGAGGCCATGCGCTGCCGTTTCATCTGGAACTCCTGCTCCTCGACAGCTTGCCGTTCTCGATCCGGCAGCATGGGGCTTTCGGCAAGTGTCGAGTTGTGGGACTGGTTTGACCGGTACGACGGGGGCGAGTCGCTGAAGCGACGTCTCGCATGGTCGAGCAGATCTTCGTCGCGGGCAAATGCGGCCAGATCTCTGTGTGCAAATTCGAGGCCATCTTGGATGGAGTTGGCCATGGATAGGAAGACTGTCGTCTGCAACCAAAATGTGAGCAACGGGGCGATCGAGAAACAGTCTGAGGTGGAGGTGACGGTAGTCTAGTAGTTTTCTCGGACGACGCGACGTGGGGAGCTGGGCCCAGCGCTGGAGAAAACAAAGCTCCGTGCAGCGCCTGGCGCTTAAATCACACCAATCACCTTCCCCCTGAGTTCTCATTGGTACACGACGTTCCATCCTGAAAACGCCTCTGGCGCGTCCGTCGCCGTTCGGCGGGGGAAGGACGGATGGATCAAAAGGATGAGTCCCCGGGCTCTGTCTTCTTTTTTCGGTATGTGTGCCCTCCCGCTTTGTGACTTTGCCAATTCGGCACGCACCACCCTCAGCCATGCCTCATCATACTCTCGTCCTGTTTTCCCTCGTTCCTGTTAACCAGAGGGCTCGACTGGTCGTCAACCATCCGCTCAACAGCCATCTCCTTTCGACACTGGACAACGGGCTGAAGTGTATCGATATCGGCCACGTCTTGTCCAAGTCCGGCCATTCCACTCTCGCGACTCTTGGCCGCGGCGAGACCGACGTCTTCGTGGAAGGCGCCAGTATTTCTAAGATCCAGTGTTCGTTTGATATAGAGCCGAGTCGACAGGTGGTCATGCTCTACGACAGATCCCACGGCGGCACCACCCAGGTGTCTGGCGACGACGCCACGCCGTTCGAGCATGGACGCCTCCGCAAGGTGGCCGTGAACGAGAAGCTCAACACCAGGATCGGCATGGGGGGCGAGAAGCGAGATCTCGTCGTCTTCGACATCAAGTGGCACGCCGACGTGGTCATGGGGGACGTGGCCCGGATTCAGCACCGCCGGACGGCAGGCTTCCAAGAAAATCCCCGCTTCGCTCGGACCGTCGACGAGGCCGACACGAGACTGCCGTCGCAGAGGCAGACCAGAGTCCACACGCCGCGCCAGCTCAGGGTGAGGTACAAACCCTTTGAAGAGCTCGGGAAGGGCCAGTTCGGAAAGGTGTATAGGGCCCTCGACGTGGACGCCGGGAGGATCCTGGCCGTCAAGATCATAGACGGACTGATAGGAGCAGCGGGGACCAGGAAGCAGCTAGGCGAATTGAAGCGCGAGGTAGAGATCCTCGCCGGAATCAGCCATGTGAGCACTCTTTTTGAATTCTGGTTGCCTGGTTGGTGTCTGCGAGCTAAACGGCAGCGCCAGCCGCATATTGTCGAGTACGTCGCATCCCAGGGCTGGGGCGGGCCACGGGTAGAGATCTTCATGGGGCTAAAGCAGGGGACACTGGAATCGCTTGTGAACCGGGGCCCCGCGCCCCACAACCTCGGCGACCTTGTCCTGAAGCATATGCTCCAGGCGCTCGACTTCTTAGCCATGCAAGACATCGTTCACCGGGACGTGAAGCCCGAGAACATCCTCTACGTCGCAGCGGAGGGGGACCAGTGCCGCTTCCAGCTCGGCGACTTTGGACTCTCCAACCGCGCCAGCATCGCCGCCACCTTTGCCGGCAGCCCGCTGTACATGGCGCCGGAGATGTTCGAGCAGCAGCAGAAGCAGACGCACAAGGTCGATGTCTGGTCGCTCTACGTCACCATACTATGGACCCTGGACGTGAATGGATTCCGCCGGGAATCGGAAGACTTCAGATCGATTCAAACGGTACAGGATGCCATCCTGGAGGCGTCCAAGAAGATCGCACAGATCGGGGAGATGTCGAGGGCCAACCCGGACTGGCGTGCCTCGGCAGCGCAGATGCTGGTCAAGATATATAATGGAGAAGGCCTCACCACCCCGCAACACAGGGTCCCGCGTCTCGAGCCAGTCCCCTCAACACGAGAGCCCGTGGTCGGCTCTCAGGCCGAATCCGCTCCCTTCGCCCCCCCGGCTCTAGCCGTTCGCACAAAACCAGCGGGCCGGCGAGCAGCGCGAAATAGAGTCGCGAAGTTCTCTCCCGGGCCGACCGAGCTTCGTCAGCTCCGTATCGGCAACCAACGGCGTCTCGCCACGGCGCCGAGGGCGGAGCCCAAGATGGCCACCATGAACCCCGTACCATCTCCCCTATTTCCCAGCAGTTTTCCAGACGATGCCATTGATATCAATGACTAGACGGTCTGGGTGCTTGAGTTGGCCATCTCTAGAAGTTCTCCATCAGCATTGCGGCGATACCGCGGCGGCAACCTTCGGTACAGGCCGCTCGGCCATGTCGCCACCACCGGACGAGCACAGACATACAGGCCCTGGTCGGGCTGGCTGGCTGGGCTCGAGGGGAGGGAGGGATAGAGGAAGTGCTTAGGATTGTTTTTGGTGTGGTGTGTGTACCGCTCCCGCCATCTCGAATGTTGCTGTTGGGCAGCTGCCGAAGGGAACGCCTCGTCGTGTCGGCGGAGGGTTCACAGCGCCGGCCGGTAGCTTAGCGTCATCTACGCCTTGAGCTCGTCGTATACATTATGTATCCATCTCGTGCACCCCCACCCTCACATTGCAGCCTTGCTGGCTGCCAATCGAGGTTCGATATAACGAGGATAAGTAGCTTTTTGAGGGATAGGCGAGCGTTAGAAGCTAGAGGCTTACGGTAAAGGATTTGGTGATAATAGATATAATATACGGGGTTAGGGGTCTATATACTACTTTGGTTTTCTACTAAGAATTAACGAGCTTAGATAATCTACTATATATTACTTATAATCGAGAAGTTAAGTGTGATACGGGGGACCCGATCGTTACGAAGTAATACCTCACATGGCCCTGACAGAAAGGACTTTGATACCGATAGTTACCCTCTGGTGAGGCAGCAGCGCGTCTCGACGCGTCAACGTCATCGGGAGGCCTGTGGAGATGAATTACTTTACCGCCTCGGCCCGAATCGATGACTAAGTAAGCGCTGGTCGATGCCTTGTCAGCTTTGAGGTCAGCTCCTGCTCGGGCAGTTCGGAAATTCGAGTAGTTCGAAAAGTCCTCGTTGGAGGCTGCTCGATCAATTCGGAAATTCGATCTGCGTTGGTATGATAGATCCGATCCGCCCGTTGTACTATGATGGAGGTGTTTTTGAGCACCTCCTGTTCCTCAGCTGGGCCGGGTGACCTTTATTCGAGTGCTGCAGCCAAACCAACAGACAGACAGTCGTCGCCGCAGTCACTACAGCCTTTACGGAGCTGCACAAGTTGAGAGTGCTCCATCACGACGGAAAACCTCGCAACATCTTATACGATGCAGGCAGTAGCCAAGTCATGATCGTGGATTTCGAGCGGGCGGAGCTCTGCAATCGTCAACCTCTCGGCCCGATCAGCCCGAATGGCCAGGCTCGGAAGAGGAAGCGAAAGGCGGCGAAGAAAGGAAGCGACCTCTTCACAATGGAGTTGCGGTCTGTGGTAGCGTGCGTCTCGGGGCTGGCATATTGAATGAAGGCTGGAGACGATATTACCTGAGCTGCTCGCGCAGCCGCTACCAAGGACTCTCCGAACTGCGCGGTCCCATCACCAAGGTCAGCATGTCAAGGTGGATGTCAGGATTGGGACATGTCATACCAGGAAGGCGGACATGTCAGGGTTATGACATGTCAGCCTCGGGGAAAGGACATGTCAGGGTTGGGACATGTCATACCCGAAAGGCGGACATGTCAGGGTTGGGACATGTCTGCCCCGGGGAAAGGACATGTCAAGGTTGGACTTGTCAGGCCTGGGACTTGTCAGGCTTGGGAAACAGACATGTCAGGACTGGGGACATGTCAGACCCGGAAGGCGGACATGTCAGGGTTGGGACATGTCATGGTTGGGACATGTCAGCCTCGGGGAAAGGACATGTCAAGGTTGGACTTGTCAGGCTCGGGAAACAGACATGTCAGGCCTAGGACTTGTGAGACCGGGGAAATGGACATGTTGGGCGTCCTCCAAGTGGACGAAACTGGCATCGGTTGAATAAGGACAGGCAGGAAATGGCCACCTGAGCCCGCAAATTTTCATGAGTATAAGTTAAGACTTCGCCAACATTTAGAAACTAGGGCGCTCCATCTCCGTTCTCCTCGAAACCTGTAGTTTCAGGGTCCAATCCGTCATCGTTAGGAGACATTCCGCAGTTGGGCGGCCATGTCAAACGAACGGTCTTGTAGAGGCGGTGGCGATAGCGTCAGTCGAAACAGGTGAACAACCTTGCAATCCTCTACTCGGACCAAGGCAAGCTGGCCGAGGCGGAGGAGATGTATCAGCGAGCGCTGGCCGGCCGTGAGGAGGCCCTTGGATCCGGCCTACGGGCGACAAAGATGATCCGTCGGCTCGGGCTGTCAGCCAGCGAGCGGAGGCTCGTCTGCAATCCTGTGGCGATGTCCTCCAAAGATTGTGTACTGCCGCTGTCTGCGACCGTCGAATTGTAGCCGTATGTCACCACCCGTGCCATCGACCTGTGCATCGCTTCGTTCGTGAGATCGATGGTGTTCCGTCGCCGCTAGCAACAAGCCACCGTCCAGGTCGAAGACGGAGTACTGGTCTCCTATGTGTAGGGCAAAGTTGCTACTTGTAGCCACGACTTGGGCGGATGCGATGACTCGTCCCGGGAACTGCACTGGGCATCGACACCAGTCACTCCAGAGGCAGCCCGGCAGGGTACCAGTTTTGTGGGGGGCGCCGGATCCTATGTGATGGGATACCAGTACCCTGATCGCCATCCACAGGCGAGACGGGGTACCATAAAAGGATAAGAAGGTGGTTACTTGTCAGGATAGCCTGGCACCCACCTAGACCGTGGTGCTTTTGGGGCCTGCGACGAAATCAGAGCAGGTTCGTTCCCATCCCACGAGCTGAAATCCTCGGGACCAGTCCCACTTGCGACACTGCCCCATACAGTCCGGGGCGGTGGGGTTCAGTGACAGCTAGGACTAGTAGAAACGTCGCGTCTCCGGCCAGGTACCAGTGTCATGGCTTCCCTGACTCTTGGAGACTCGTAACTCCGCCGGGTTTCTCGCCCAACACCAGTCCCGTAAACTTAGCCTTCTAAGTTTACCGGTCCCCCCGACTTTCCGGTACGTATTATGAAAGCACTGGATGGACTTGATAGTTGAGGTCCTAGTAACCCAACCCTGAGCATACGGCCAGGCGTCACAGAAGCCTTACCGAAGAATGATACTGGACGCCATACCGAGCGTCGTATTCTTACCTTCGAAGCTGTGGCGGTAGGTTGTGCAAACCCGCGCGGGTGCTTCCGGCGGCCCTGTACCGTAGAACGCCGCCATCCTTTGTCCTCGGCCAGCAAGGCTCGTTGTGGGACGTGTACTCAGAGTGCCGCCCTAGCCAGAAAACCTAACGGACGTGCCCCGAACCTGGGACCCCTTGTGGCCTCGAAGACAGTCGGCCTTTCAAGGACGGCCGCAGCGCGCTGGCCCTCAGCCAGGCCGCCGGCTCAACCCCAGGCATCAGGGCCTGGCACAAGAGCGACCTCGCTCCTGGCTTCAGGCAAACGTCTGTCACGATGACCGTGCCGTTGCGTTGGCATATAAATCGCGCCGTGCCGCATCGCCGTGTGCTGCCATCTGCCAACCCACCGATCCCAGGGCATATGAGCCTCTGCTTCCGGCTTCACGTCGCAGACAGCCCCTATGGATATTATCGATGGCGGCGTCGGAACCTACAATGCTTTGTTCCCGCCCGCAAAAGAGAAAGACACGTCGCGAATGACGCCCAAGAGCAAGACGGGTGCAAAAAAACGAAGACGACAGCATACATTGACAGCAGCGTCCAGCCACAAGCGCACGGGCAGATGGCTCCATCCTCGGGGCGTGAAAGAGGGAAACGCCGCCGTTGTCGACGGCATCTGTTCCCGCCTGATCCGGCCCGATGCTCTGGCCTTCTTTGCGAACAACTGCGAGATGGCTTTGACTTCCTGGATCTCCATGCTCGAGAAGACCAAGGTACCCCCGACCACAAGCGAAGGCTTTGTGGCCGCCTTCAGAGAAATAGACGGCGTGATTGGCGGTGGAGATATCACAGGCATTCTCCCGCGACTTGCTTACATCCAGTTGATGTATCTGTTCGCGGCACTCGAAAGCGCCGTGCGCTCCGACCACGTCCACGGTTGGCTCAATTTAAGGCGAGGCCACGGTGTCGCGAGCGTGGCAATGGACATCTACGTTAGTGCCCAGCAAGCACCGACCAGCAGAGCCAAGCTACTAGAACGAACCCGCTTCGCCCGACGTCTAAACGAGTTTGTGGTAGAGTCACCATTCTTCCTCGTTGTCTACACGAAAGTCCTCGAGACAGTTGTGTACGTATCGACCTCGCATCGCACCGTCTGACGACGCTGACTCGTTGACAGTGACCGATCCTCGGGCTTAGACGTGCCGACCTTGCGCCTCGTAGCAGCTCGAG
This sequence comes from Entelexis sp. DX6506, assembly GCA_037041025.1. NCBI lineage: Eukaryota > Fungi > Ascomycota > Dipodascomycetes > Dipodascales > Trichomonascaceae > Entelexis > Entelexis sp. DX6506. The sequence continues at coordinate 43,048 of JAXQHU010000022.1, forward strand.
TGGCGCGGGAAGCGCCTCCACGGCTCACCTCTGCGTGCCGGGGCCTGAGAGACTGGGCATCGTCCGCGGTAAATCCAAATGAAGAGCGGGATGTGCCAAGTGTTGTCTCGCGGGCGAGGGAATGTTTGCTCTCACAGGACGAGCCTGCAGGGAATGATCCTCTAGTCACGGTACCTAATAGCTGGCTATCAGATAGTGCGAATACTGTATTTTGACAAGGGGGCGGTCGTCGCGATGCGGCGCTTTTCGTCGCGTTATGACACGTTATGTATCGCATTTACGGCGCGTTATGGCCCGTTGCAGCACGTTCCCCTTGTTTGCGCCCAGATCCTGGACCCTGGCATAAATTGTTTTGTCGCGGCTTCTCAGCGCACCTTATTTTGCACCTCCTGCCTTAGGTGTGCCTCACGGTGTCTGACCTAGACCTGGAACCGTGTCTCGGGCATGTTATTTGCACTGTAGTATTCGCACTGTCAAAGGTCCCGGTACAGGCGGCTGAGGTGTCCTTACGGAGCAGTTCTGGCGCTGCCGGTCTTGTCGCAGTCACGGCACAGGAGGCGTCCTCCACAATCACCCGCACAGGACACCGACATCCCGGATTCTAGCTACATAGCCAATTCCAGTGAATTTCCAGTCAACGGGCCAGTGAGCCTGTAAGCCGGATTCTGGCTTCCCTATCACGGCACAGGAGCCGTCCTCCACAGTCACCCGCACAGGACACCGACATCCCGGATTCTGGCTCCACGGCGAATAGCACAGGAGCCGTCCTCCGCACCCAATCCCCCAGGCCGTGGCTTGAGGGCCGATCGCGACTTTTTGTCTTCAACTGGTTGCGGGCTTCATCGCCACCGGCCTGTCCTGGGGTACACTCTTGCTACTTGGACCCAAGACCGGTCTGCCCTTTATAGGCGCCGGGTGCCTAGAAGACGAGTCCGGCCATTATCCTTGACGGCAAGAGACTGCGCTAGACAGGATTCGTGCTACGAGAGGACGATTTTGCATATCGTCCTTGGTGGTCGGGACGCTGTGCTGGCCGGAATCCGTGGCGGCTAGATATCGTGTTGGCCAGAATTATGTGCCAGCAAGGGACGATTTCGGGATATCCCATGGTGGGAGAGGATCGTGCCACCGAGAGACGATTCGGATGTTGTCCTTGGTAGCCGGATGTTGCGCTGGCTGGAAGCTGTGCTGGCCGGGAGTTGAGCTAGCGGGGGGGCCGTGAGGGCGGCCAATCATGCTAACAAGAACGATTTCGACCACCGTCTTTGGTGGCCAGAAGCTGCGCCGGCTGGAAACCACGGTGGTAAGGATTCGCGCCAGCAAGGGACGATTTCGGATCAGGGACAATTTGTGCCTGGCAACCAGGAAGTGCAAGAGTTCTTTTTCATGTTTGACGATCGAAACCCGGGGGATGCTGCAATGTGCCTCGACTCGTCATTCAGACTACCGAAGGGGATGGATGGGAGCTTCTTCAGGCTCAAGATAGGACGCAATCAGGGACATCTTAGGGACCATTGCCCCGGCACTGGCGCATGGCGGGTCCCAGGTCCTGTAGCGAAACAGGGCACAGTCGCCCCTAATGTCCCGTTGCGACCTGGCCTATTTCTGGTCCTGAACGAACCGGCCAGGCCCAGTTTCGGGCCATCAGGGCGCCCTTAAATCCGTGGCATCCACCCTTATTTCCTCCCACAGTCATTCTCCCATCCACAACCATCACCATGGCTAGTCTGCCCAAGCAACGCGACCAAACCAAAGAGAACTTCGACAAATCCTGCAAGAGAGGCGCCGCGCGACTTCACAAGATAAGCAAGAAGTATAGCGCTCGGGTCTACGTACAGGTATACTAGAGGGGGCGGCACTACGAGTACACGTCCCACGACAAGCCCCGCTGGCCGAGGACAAAGGATGATCTGGAAATCATATACCCCTTGCTCACTCAATAGACCCCGGCCACATTCGTAAAACAACCTTCCTCTGGACTTGCTGCCGATGCGGCTGTGAGTCCGCCGTCGAGCTTTGAGTTGGAAAGTCCGCTATTCTCTTAAGAGAAGCCACTCGAATTAGAAGCCAGCAACCAATAGAGCTAGATTCGGCCGTGCATGGTTGCACTACCTGGGATTGATAGCATGAGGGGGGATTCGGATAGGGCGTGTTAGATGGGCGAAGGAGGTGTAGCGAATTAGGCCTTTCTCAGGCGCACTCTCACGATGAGAAGAACAAACAATGCTCTAGTACGGTGGCCCTTCAAGCCTAACTTGCAAGATTTCCTTCGTCAAACAGCATCCCTCATGTCTTATGTAGCCGTTCAAGAACTCGTCATCGTAGAGCCCGTCAGCCGACGTACGGTCTTCTAAATCGTTTCAGGGGCATTGCACCACCTCGGTCCGATCCCCGTCACCAACATGAGGTGAGAATAGGTATCCCTGACGGCAGGGAGCCGAATGGCAGGAAGCTCCCCGTCCGGAAGCTTTACAGTCGCAAACCGGGCGCCTGGAAGCAGGGAAGCCTTGATTACCCGATATCAACCGAGACGAGGGTGACGTTAAGTCGATCACATCGGAAAGTCCGAACCTCGAACTGCGCGGTCCCCCAAGGTCGGGTCCCGAAGCGGATCAGGAGTCAGTGGGCTGTGCAGTATATGGATGGCTGTGCAATGAGTGTCAAGGCGTAGGCTACGCCATCTTTTGGCTACCCGCGCTGTCGCCTTCTGAAGGACGTCGCGCAACGGCAAGCCAACCAGGACGGCCAAACCCTCACCATCATGGGCGCGTCGTTTGGGGGAGTCATTCGAGACATCGATTCTGATCAGGGGCCGTCGGGGCATCGGCTTTGTCAATGATGAGAAGCCAGCGAGACACCACGATTCTCTCTAGAGGATTATCTCGAGCCTCCATCCACCGACACAGCAGGAACCAGCATCTTCTGAATGAACTCCAAGGACATCTTCAAACTATGGGCACAATGCCACCCAACAGAGATCAGAGCCCACGACTGCTACGACCAGCCGCCCGACTCTGACCGACTGCTACGAAGGGCGAGGAAATGCGGACAAGCTCTTTTTCATACGCCTAGCATCCTCTATCGTGGCCATGCAGCCCCGGCTGTGTCCTGTCGACCTCCCAGTGTTCTCATCCGCCGCCGTCTGCTGTCGTACGCCGCATCCCGTCCGCCTGACGGAACAGGGGTATATCATCGAGGTCTTTTCGAAGAGGTAAGCATACCACCAGCTCGCCCGGCTCGATTTCCATATTATCCAGCTGCTCAGCAGAGACGAGGTCGGATACCTAGAAGGCACGGCGCTGGAATAAGGTGACCAAGAGGAGGGCACAAAGGCTAAAAGGATCAGAAGATGGTTCGGGGATGAAGCCGGTCTTGCTGCTGCAGGTCAGCCTCTTCTATGCCAGGCAGGCCGGCAGCTAAGTAGACACCACCTACCCTAGTATTAACTGAAGGAGAAGATTTCGCGGTCTTTCGTTAGGGTATCTCTTCAGCGCGACTTAAATATTTCCGAAGCATAGCCGCAAGATATCTTATGGTCGGGCACTAGTAGAGGCGTAAAGGGAGTAAAAAAGTTATTCATTAAGACTCCGGAATAGGCGAGGATTATACGACCCGCTCGACATATGTGCGTCTGCCTCGACCGGCCCCTCAGGGAGCAGGGTAAGGCCCTCTACATCGACATGTTCGGCACCCCTGAAGACAGCAATGTCAGCGGCCTCCGTGTCGGCCTCCGTGTCGGCCTCCGTGTCTGCATTAGACCCCTCATCGCCCGAATCGAAGACCCGGTCCCTGGGCGAGAGGGAATCGTCCGAATCGGAGGTATCGTCCTGTGTTGGCGTTGGCGATGGTGGCATGGTGGGCGGCTTCAGGGGAAGCATGAGTAGGCGTAGGTGAGCAGAACGCGGCCGGGGGCGGCGGAGGTCGCCTTCAATTAAATGGTTGACGACTTGTTCATGGGCTGGGCAGGAGGACGACCCTGAAGGTACCCCGCCAGTGGGGCAATCCTGGCGACTTGCCATTTCTGGCCATTGCCTGGGCGATGCCAGTCAGACTTCGCAGCCAGGCCACTGGCTTATCATCCAGCCACGACAAGAGAAGCGTCCCGCAAAGCGCGCGGAATTGCAACGCAGCCAGAGCCATTCATCCTATCACCGGCAACACACCTCGAGGAGTTACGCACTCTCTGGCGCATCCTTGCACGCGTGCAGCTGCGTCGGTGCCATTCGAGTCCATGTCGGTACCTACAGGTATCTCGCCGTTGGTTCGCATGGTAGCCGCGGCCCGTGGCCGTCGCGACCTTGTCCCTGTGACTCTGGTGCGGCGTGCTACGACCATGAGGGCAGCGCATCGTCCGACCACGTCAACCGGCAGGCATAGGACCGAACGGTGACTCTCAGCTACATCCTCAAGCTGCCGCTTTCCGGCCACAGAGACGTGTGCGCCGCTCCTGCCACGCCTACCCAGTCTCCTGAGGCACCCTGCAAGCTGAGCGATAAAGGCCCTGGTAGGTTGCCTTTTGAGGTAGTTACCTGTTGAGGCGACGGTGGTTGCCTAAAGGATGTCGCGCTAGCTAAATAGGGAATTACCTATTCAGGCATGCCGAAATAAGCCAGTGGATATTTCTAAGGATACACTATAGAGCGTAAAGCCACTACTTTAAACACGCGATAAATAAATCCCCTTGCGAGCCGGCAGCTGTAAATAGCTCCCGGATTCTAAGAGTAGCAAATGGCTATAGCGCCAAGGTTGCCCAACACGGCAGCACCCGCTGCCCCATTTGGCAAGTCTCGTCCCCAGACTGCTGGATTGGCCAGCCACTAGGTGCCAGGTCCCAGTTCTTGTACCTAGAGCCTGGGACTAATTTGAAGCTCGAGCTAGACCCGGGACTCTGGCTGCTTGCCACAATCGGCCAGAGGTTATTTGCAGTTAGTAATAAGCGTCTCGACCTTATATAATGGCGCTCCCGCCGTCTCTGGTGGCATAATGGCCGTCTTCCTTCCTGTCTATTATCTGCACCGCCCTGACCCCGACGCCTATATTACCCCTCCCACCTAAACCTTCCACCACCAACATGGCGCGCTGCTAGCGCTCACGTACGGATGAGTACGACTCGGATGGTTCCTTCTTGCCCGAGAATCACATATTCGACGTGGGTGAAGAAGCGTCCGATGCCGAGTCCGAAGTTACCCAAATTAACCCTCTCGATCTCGACGGGAGCCGTAAGTTTCACTAACCCTCGCAGGCTACTGTCGTTGCTGACATCCACAGCCAACGCTGGTGATGCCATCCGCAACCTGGCACTCGACCATAACAGCTCGATCCCGTTTCAGAAGCACTATCTCGGACGCCAGCTACGCCTAGATACGTGGGCCATCATAGGGGGCGAGAGACTTCAGCAGGCGCTGCTGAAGTAGACTTGCAGCAAGCGACGGCCGACCGAATTGACGGCTGAGTAAATGGCGTCTGTCAATACGGATCCTCACATCAGGAAGATGACGGAACAGGTGCAACGACTACCGCCTAGATTGAAAGAACGCCGGGACGCCGTTCGAGCGCTGAGGAACGAGAAGCAGAGACTGAAGAGGGCCATGCTGGAACAAACCAAGGCCGCGGGTTCTCGAAGAGCTTACTCGTGAATTCTACACCTCAGGTGCAGTGTCCCCGGTTCTCGCGGGTTAGGACAGACTAGAGTAATATAGTACTTTACCAAGTGTTATTCATCGATGATTGGCGCTCTGTATCGACATCAGGTATGGGTGCAGCCAGCCCCAGTGCCCTTTGGCTACCATGCTCACTCGTCGCATTAGGAAGTCGCTATTCGCGTTACCCAAACACCACTCCGCCGTTTCCCTTCGCGAAGGAAGCCGACAAAGCCAGCAAGGAGCAGGATTTGGAAGTCTAGAAGAAACAGCAATAGGACGGCCGGCTCGCGGCCGCCGCACCGCCAGGTTAGGGGTTACGATCCGGCTCCGGGAGCACGACGCGAAACAGGAATGGAGAGGAGGCGACGGCAGCGACAGAGGGTAAACGCGGCATCACGCCTAGTGACACTTGCATCGAACGACAGAAGATGGGGGCACGTTGTGGTGAATTCAATACAAGAACCTTTGAAAACACTAGCTTAGCTCTGAGCCGTATACCAGAGCCTCCGATTTTCAGGTCAATGGAGGTCCTTAACGGGCCTTGAAGAGTGCGAGCCCGAGGGCTTCAGTTCAGGCACCCACGCATCGGCAGACACAGCGGCGTTGACTACGCAGGCACTGTACTCTGGTCAGCTGGCACCTCCCAAGGCTTCAAGTTAAGAGAGACCCTGGTGTGTTTCCAGAAATAAGAGACCCTGATGTGTTTCCAGAAATCAGAGACCCTGATGTGTTTCCAGAAAGGAGGAGGCCACCGTATTTCCAGAAATAAGAGACCCTGATGTGTTTCCAGAAAGGAGGGGGGCCACCGTGTTTCCAGAAATAAGAGACCCTGATGTGTTTCCAGAAAGGAAGAGGGCCACCATGTTTCCAGAAATAAGAGACCCTGGCGTGTTTCCAGAAAGGAGGGGGGCCACCGTGTTTCCAGAAATAAGAGACCCTAATGTGTTTCCAGAAAGGAGGAGGGCCACCATGTTTCCAGAAATAAGAGACCCTGGCGTGTTTCCAGAAAGGAGGGGGGCCACCGTGTTTCCAGAAATAAGAGACCCTAATATGTTTCCAGAAACCAACTGGAGGGCCTTGGTTCCAGAAACCAACCGGATGGGGAGAGTTTAGTTCCAGAAATCAACCAGGAAAGTCCTAATTTTAGAAACTTCAGATCATGGATAGGTTAGGCCTGGGATTTAGGAGAGTCTTACATGTAGTCTACGTGTCGTGTGATATGGATTATCCTGATATGAACTGTCCTAAGTTGTGGACTATCTTGAGATAACCTCCTTGATGGCCGCAAGCTGTGCTGGCTGGAAGCTGCGCTGGCTAGAAACCGTAGTGGCTAGGTATCGTGTTGGCCAGAATTTCTGGAAATAGACATGTCACAATTGGGACATGCCAGGTTTAAGTCAAGCTCTGGAAGTAGACATGTCAGGTCTAGAACATGTCAGGCGTCATCGAAGATGCTTCACTGGATGCATATGGGGGACAGTGTTGAGATGTCACGGAAAAAAGGTGATCCTTAAGGACCAACAGAAGGCACACATAGATCAAATAGAGCGGCGGGAAACCTGGGACAGCTGGTCCTTGAAGGGACGAACTTTACATCAGTACGTAAATGGCGGAGTTTGCATCGACGTTCAAGGGAAATAAGCCTTTGACCAGTCAGATGAACCAATAGCAGGCGTTGCCGTGGAAGGAAACACCGCGGAGAAGCAAATAGCTCCAGTCCTCGGGCTCTGATTGGATGTTCGGTCCAATCGATCTTCAGGATCTTCCGCAGTGACTAGCAAGCGATGACAAAGTCGCGGCCTAAGGGAAGCACCCGCGCCCGGGTGCCTGGTGTGTTCGGTGGTCAGGGTGGGGGAGAGCTTGGGTCGCAGGTCTTAGATCAAAGCCAGCGGCCACCGCTTTTGAAGGGAGGTGAATGGCCTGGCAAGGGCGCTTAAACCAGGTGGAACGCCTGAGACGCCTGCTGATTGGTGTGGGAATTTAAGCCTGCTTAGTGCCGAATACTGGCCCTCTGAATACCAGGAGGCAGGTACGCACGAGAAAGCAAGGTCATAAAAGCTATTTTTATTCTAACTATCCCATTCAATGGGGTGTCAATGAATACAAGTATGTGCTCTCTAGACATTGACTAATGTCAGGGCGACTAGCCGCCATTCTGGCCGCTGTCATTGGTTTGTCCTTTCCCTATGCAATCTGAGGGAGGGGTTCTTTTGGCGTTCAATGTGGTAGTGCCTGACGGAGATGCTGAGCTGCCTTTTACCCCCATCCGTCGCTTTCGGCGCTGAATGAAGTCGACTGATGTCTTGCGGACAGGCAGCGGGTATGTCGTGGTGAGCTCAACTTTTGGTACCGGCCACGTGGGAATGTCGAGTGAGCAATATTCGTAATACCTGTGTTGACGACGCACTAAGATGTAGACTTCGGCGTCGTAGTCGAACTTGATATCATTGCCTCGAGCCATCAGGTTTTCACATGTTTTCTTGAAGTTCTCGCTGCTTCGATCCCTTTTCTTGCGGATGTCTGGGGAACTGCACATTGTGACAAATGCGGAGAATGAATCCATCTGGGGACGATTGTGATCTGGATCGCCGTCGAAGCGCGTCAAATAGCAACTCAGCTGACGGGGCCTTTGCAGCACTTGCGCCATGAATGCATGAATCCGAGATCAAGATGTGCATTTGCTGTTCAAAGATCCTAGGTACAGAAGCAGAGATGGTTGATATGAGTATGAGACTTCTAGCATTCAAGATGTCCTGATTTCAAGGGCCTGCGGTCGCTGGACTACACTAGAAATAGCAGCAGCATGCTGATTGGGCCTTGCGTCTGGCGGAGACTCTTGAAGGTGCCCCCAACCACTAGCCAGCGTGGGCGCTGAGGGAGCTGGGCACAGCGTCCAGAAGGGGGTTGTGCACAAGCCACCTGTCCGCGCTTAGGGATTGAGCTGGTCCTCGGCTGCCGCTTTCGGGCCACAGGGACGTGTGCGCCGCTCCTGCCACCGCCTGCCCAGTCTCCTGGCGCTCCCTGCGACAAAGGCCCTGGCAGGTTGCCCTTTGAGGTAGCTACTTATTAAGGCGACGGTGGTTGCCTAAAGGACGTCGCGCTAGCCAAATTAGGAATTACCTATTTAGGTATGCCGAGATAGGCCAGTGGATATCTCTAAGGATGTACTATAGAGCGTAAAGCCGCTACTTTAAATACGTAATAAAGAAACCCTCTGAGAGCCGGTAGTTATAAATAGCTCCCGGAAGAGTAGTAAATAGCTGAAGCGCTAAGGTTGCCCGTTGAGGTAGTAACTACTGCCCTATCTAGTAAGTCTCGTCTCCATAGTAATTGCCTAATTAGGCTAGGTCCTAGTTTTATCCCTAAAACTAGCTTAAGCTATAAACTAGTCCCTGATCCTAGACTCTAGCTGCTTTCCTCTAGGCTATAATCGTCTAGGCTGATTGCCGTTAGTAGTTAGCGGTCAGTGATAACTCTTTTAACCTTATATAAAGGCACTCCCGCTGTCTTTGTTAGTAGAATTGCTATCTTCCTTTGTATTTATTATCTCTATTGACTCTACTACGCTAATACTAATACGCACACTATAACCGAAAACTACTACTAATATACCCCGCCGCTAGTGCTCACGCGAAGATAAGTATAACTCGGATGACTCTTTTACGCCCGAGGAATCTATCTTCGATATGGACGAAGAAGCGTCCGATGCCGAGTCTGACATCACCGAGGCCAACCCTCCCGACGACAACTGCCAGGTCAGCGTCGAAGATCTTGCAGACCTCCTCGACGGTGTCCACCCTCCAGAGTACTACCGTCGCATAGCAGAAGAGGTCAACGATGGCGACCTTGACGCGCAAGATTACAGCCCTGGGACGGAAGCACTTTTGAGTGCAGTCGAGGACCATTGGCAGTGGTGGGTTCTGAAGTCCCTCCGCCCTTGAACCGAATCTAACGATACGGACGTACAGCTTCTGCAAAACGAACGGGTTCGGCGATCCCGACAGACGCCTCGAGTCGATCACGGTCAGCGTACTCAAGAGCTTCTTCACATGGCGGCTCGACCTCAAGGCCGGCAAGGGGGGCAGAAGGATCAAGGGCATCAAGAAAAGCAGCTCGCTCGGCACGAACTGGAAGGTGTTCCGTCTCGTCTACGAGAGGGCCGTGGGCGCGAAACTCGACTCGAAACTGAACCGTCAGATGCACAAGGTTTGCCGCCGCTTCTGTAGTTTGTGTCATACACTAACAGCCTAGGTCCTGCGGAAACTCGCCAAGGAACGCGGCTTGAGTGATAAGACGAGAGAAAACCGCTGCATGACGATCGACGACCTCAAGGAGCAGATCGAGACGACGGTGGGCACCACGAAGAAGTCGTTTTATCTCGGCGAACTCCGCATCCTCGCGGTCCTGTTTCTCCTGCTGCTCGCCCCTGCTGGCGCCCGCCCTCAGGCCATCTTGCGGCTCCGCTTCAGAGACATCCGGGTGGTGCTGGCGAGAGACCCCGAAGGAGGGCCGCACAAGCTTCTCCTGCAGTTCACACCCGAGTTTACGAAGACGTACCTCGGTACCAAGGATTCGTAGGTCATGCCCTGACGGAGGGTGATGCAGTGTTGACGCGGAGTAGCAAGACCTTTACTGTCCCCGAGACGCTGCTTGACCCGACCTTGCTCCTCAGCCCCCATGCCTTCCTTTTAGGCATTCTTTTCCGACATCGGGCGTTCCGAGCATCTGATCTCGCCTCGGCATCCCAGCTGGTCGACCTGGACATCCATCCCGGTGAACGGGAGCTGCGCCTGCCGCTCCGGGAGGACCTGGACGACGTGCCTCTGTTCCGTCGCGCCATCAAGACTCTGACTGGCTACGAGATGTCGTTGACTGAACCCATCACGCCCAGTATGATGTCTGGGTGGATCAGGAGAATCGGCGAGATCTTAGGCAGAATGTACACGACCATCTGCTACAGCCTGCGCTACAATGCGGGCAACGAGCTGGACGGCAGCCGTAAGCATCATCCGGCGCTGGAGACCGGTAAACATGCTAACCTCTGCAGCCTACGCCAGCGATGCGATTCGCAACCTGGCGCTTGACCATGCCAACTCGATCCCGTTCCAAAAGCACTACCTCGGGCGCCAGCTCCGCGTCGATACGTGGGCCATTATCCGGGGCCAACAACCCCAGCAGGCGCTGTTGAAGCAAGCTTGCAGCATCGGCCACGCTAACAGCAAGCGGCGACCGACAGAACTGACTCCCGAGCAGGTGGCATCCGTAAACACGGACCCTAGCATCAGGAGGATGGCGCAACAGGTGCAACAACTGCAGCTCGGGTCGAAAGCAAGGCAGGACGCCGTTCGAGCCCTGAGGAATGAGAAGCAGAGACTGAAGCGTGCTTTGATGGAGCAGATCAGGGATGCATGGACGGACGAGCAGGCTGTGGAAGACATCCAATGCCAGCTCCAAGGCCGCGGGTTCTCCAAGCCACCCGCAGCCGATACTGCCTGCCTGCCTCAACGCCCGGCACAGAAGCGACTCCTTGAGGCGTTGACTGCGCCGGTGGATGACAGCCTCGAGGGTTACTATCGTCGCAGGGCCAAACTCATCGACGCCATTGTTGTGTACTGCAGCGTGGTCGAAGGTCGAACTGCGCCCAGAACCAATACTGCCGCAGTGTGCAAGTCGGCTACGAGTCCCGGTTTGAGGCCCCCCACAGAGGATCCTCTGGAAGCTGCCATGCTGTCTGTGTTCATCAAACACGAAAAGGAGCGGCCGAGGAGGTGCTTCTTGTGCATCGGTGCTGCACTTTCACTGGAAGCGAATGACCCTCGCTTGGAGGAGCTTACTCATGAATTCTACACCTCGGGTGACTTGACCAAACACTTTCGCCGACGGCATCTTGACCGGTTGTCCCACGATGCTAAGCCGCGATGTGAGGTATGTGACTTGGAATTAAAATGTAAGACGCATTTACAGAGCCACGCATTACTGGTTCATGGTACGGTGTCCCCGGTTCTCGCGGGTTAGGATAGACTAGAGTAATATATTGCTCTACTAAGTGTTATTCATCGATGTGTTCGTCAGTGTTCAACGTCTTTCCGACTCTCATGTTGGTGGTTGAGACATGTCAGCTGATCCTACGTATTTACCCCTAAATCGCGAGGAGCCTCGGATCTTAACCTCCTTTCTGCTCCTCGCGTTATGTCTTGTATCTAGAATCGACCCTACGAGTCTCTATAATCAAATATTTAATCTTGAGTCTCGATCCTCCGTCTTGATAGACGTGATTCTTCACACTAGTCCTTTCTGTTCCTAGGAGTAAAGTTCCCAGGAATGATGTGACCACACGGAAGATCTATAGTTCCTTCTGTTCCTAGGAATCTAGTTCCCAGGAATAATGTGACCACACGGAAGATCTATAGTTCCTTCCGTTCCTAGGAATCCAGTTCCCAGGAATAATGCTGACCACACGGAAAATCTATACTCCCTTCTGTTCCTAGGAATAAAGTTCCTAGGAATAATGCTGACCACACGGAAAATCTATACTCCCTTCCGTTCCTAGGAATAAAGTTCCCAGGTGTCACGATATCATGGTGACGCTCAGGTTTGTCACGTGCTGTGCCACTGACCTAGCACGATAGCAGTATCCGGCCACCGGTACCAGGGGTTATACCTCTCTAAGCGATATCACCGTCGCGGGGAATAGAAAGAACTGTGTCTTAGAAATGGTACTGAATAGGCCGCGCGTGCTTATACTGCCCACTTAGTGCCGCCCCGGACTTGTGTATGGAGTTCGTCTGCGTACTCGGAGATAATAGGATACCACACGGGTACGGCGAGGTAGTAAGACGCGTCTCGACGCGTTGACGTTAGTGGGGTTCCGGGCGCTATGACCCGCTGTACGCTAGCACGGCCGTTGTGGATGAGCTTTGCTCACGCCCTCTAAAACGACCCGCTATATTTACACCCCGTAATTTCACCCCTTAGCTACATCTGAAGCACGCTATATATGCTGCGCCGCCCCCGCACTGATGCTGTCTTTGTTCTGACCTTAGATAGAGGCTTAAGTCCTATTAACTTATCTAGCGTAATACTATATAGTTTAAAGAGATAGTAGGTTAACTATAGATCTATGATTATATTGATTGTTAATAGACACCCTCTCCTCCTTGGTAATTGCGGGCCATTATCTATGACGCTTACTAAGAAGAACTGCTTAAGAATAGCTATAAATTCCTTAAATCCCCCGCTAGAGCTATACTAGATTAACTTATCTACCTCTTTCACGGACCTACTAGAACTAGGAAGTTAATATTTATAAAGTACTTTATAAAGACTTTAGATTTAAGCCTCTATAATGTTATTCCTTCTCTTAATAATAACCGCCTAAAGATTATATTTAAGACTCTTCCTAGATATTATATTATTCTAATAGAAGATATAGACGCTATTAAACTAAATACTCTACCTTTATTTCTTAAAGTTATTAAATCCTTAAGAGATAGTTATATTATTATTATAATAACCTGTTATATCTATTAACTTAATAATATACTTAAGGACCCTAGCCTTATTAGTTAGATAATTAAGTTCTAGCTTATAAATAAGGATTATATTACTTTACTATTCTAGACTACTTTTCCTAATTTAGAAGTAGAAGATTAAGAAGCTTTTACTAAGAAGATATTAGGACTATACCTTAGCTTTATAGAAGTTTAAGTATACCTAATTAATAGTTAATCTCCTAAGACTTTAGTTTAAGATGTAGAGTAGTGGTTAGCTAGTGTTAAGGATAAGTGGGAGAGCCTAAGGCGCTAGGTATAACTTGCCCTATTAACGTGAAGGAGACTTAGCGCCGAGGTGTATTTAATCTACGGCATCCCTGCTATTCTTCTATCTAGCTCTTACTCCTTCTCTACTACTATATTATTATTATAGCTAAGATAGCTATAAAGAAGTGTGATTAAATAAAGGAGAATTTTGGAAAATTATATAAGAGAGGTGCCGCGTGGCTAAATAAGTGATACTCCTATCTACGTCTAGGTATTCTAGAGAGGATACCACTATAAGTATATATCCTACGATAAACCTCGCCGGCCGAGGATATAAGATAACCTCGTAATTATATATCCGCTAGCTACTTAGTGGACCTAGTATTATTTGTGAAAGGTTATCTCCCCGGAGGTGATACTAAGGCGCTAGATATATTAAGTGTATACTTAGAAACCTAGTTACTTCCTCGAACGCGCCGCTTAAAATAGCGCCTAAGTAGCCAAGCGATAATATACTACTCTAAACTAATAGAATAAATGATAAGGCTTAGATAGATAAGATACTAGAGGCGAAGTAAGCTATAGGGTGTTAGTAGATATCTATAGATATACCTGACGGGGGTATACCCTTAGTAGAGATATAAGTATATAAGCTATAGAACTAACTAGTATAGAATACCGTCGAAAGTAGCCCCTAAGTAATAATAGCCCTATAAATTTTAGCTTAACTTAACTTAACTTAATTTCCTACTTAGTTATAGCTGCTTTTAGTTAGCGGCTATACCTAGAAGTGGGGTTTAGCTAATAGCTAACGCGCTCTAATATTTAGTCTAGAGTGCCCTACTTCGCTAAATACTAAAATATTTAACTAGCTATCCCTAAATCTCCCACTTTTATACTTAACCTCCCTATCTATATTTAGCTAGTCCCCTTATATAGATCGCGGTTTTTACTAATTTATCTATACCTTAGGCTCTATTAAGGCGCGATACCTCCTATACTAGTTCTATATACCTATAGTCTCCCCCTAGTATTTAGCTTTATCTAGCTAGTAGCTTAATCCTAAATTACCTAAGGATCTTAGTCTATTCTATAAATCTAATAGCTTTTATAGCTATATTATGCTTATTTAGTATGGCCTAGAGGTTATTTTATCCTAGAATAGCTCTTAGTTCCTAGTGTTAAAGTTATTAGAATTAGTAGTATTATAGTAGGATGTATAATACTATTTATTGTCCTTTTTAGTATAGGTAGATATTATCTATAATATCTAGGACCCTTTAGTTAAAAAGGAATTTCCTAAGTCTAATCTTCTTAGTATATATCTATACTAGGATAGCGCTTTATTACTTACTTATTCTATTATAGAGCTAAAAAACCTTCTTAGTTAGCCTTAGTGTATATTAGAAGGAGGTTTTACTCCTTATCTCTAATATCTATTTTATTTACTATACTTTACTAGCCTCCTTATATGCCTATATCTTAATTATTATCTAGAGGGAGTAGAGCTCCCGCGGTTACTCTGCTATTAGGCCTATCTACTTATTCTCACGCTATCCCGTCGCCTCCTTAGCTACCTTATTAGCCTCCTTATTGCCCTAGATTCCTATATATACTAATATCCACCGAATTTCTATTAGGAGACCTTAGCTATTAAGATCTTATATCCTTTAGGTTATATTCCTAAGTAGGTATACTCCTAATTTACCCTTAGGCTTAGCTATCAATCTAATAGCTACTTAGTTATTAGTATAGATAAGTAGCTTACTCTTATTATTACCTTATACTCTATTAGCCTTAGCTATCTAGAGGGCTAGTATAATACCTTAGAGTTCCCCGGCGTAGACTATTAATATTATATCTTCTCTTATATATATACTTATTATTTTATTAGTTATTATATAGACTACTACTATACTAATATAACTATTAATTCTACTTCTATCTATATAGATATAAATAGTATTAGGCTCTTACTATTACTTTCTCTAGTATTCTTTCTAGGCTTTCTCTATATTACCCTTAATATACGCTAGAGGTCCCTACCACTAAGGCAGGATAATATAGGGCTTAATATATTTATACTACCTTCTATCTAGGGATAGCCTCTTCTATAGTTCTAGTCTAATAGTTTCTCTTGGGCTTTACTATTATATTCTACTTCTTATAGTATTAAGCTATTAGTAGTTAGTTATTTTACTTATTCTTCTAACTATAACTATATTATACTTCTAGATCTACTATTTAACTAGGAGTAGGTATATCTTAATATCTAGCGCTAGGAATAAAGTAGCCTTAAAGGCTCTACTTATCACCCTTATAGCTTAAGCTTATAGCCTCTCTAGTTAGTATAGTGTTCTCCTAGTATATACTCTGCCCCCTATACCAGCGTTAGACTATACTAAGTAGGTATATATTATCTATAGTATTATTATACTATTATATATTATTCTTATTTCTTTTATTCTTACCCCCTATACTAAGTTTCCTAGGCTATTAAGTACTATAATAGTTATAGATACCTTATACTCTATCTTATTAATATACTATTTCTACATAAGGGTAAAGTTTATAACTAAGCCAAGGTACTTATATATTAGTTTAGGTATAATCTCTCCCCACCTAGTCTATAGTGTTCTACTAATATTAATCCTTATCCTCGCTCTAGTAAAGTAAGTAAGTTAGAACTTATTTAGGGCAAAGATAGAGGTATAAGTTAACGCCTAGTGCTCTACCATAGTAAGCGCCTCTTAGAGTCTCCGGCAAGTTTACTTAGTTATATCGCCCTAGGTAAGTATAGTAATATTATCTATAAACCCTATAGCTATAGTTCCCTCTAGTTAGCTATATATTTTAAGTAGATCTATATTATAGAATAGGTAAAGTATTAGTAATAGGGGTAAGCCTTAGGGTATACTAGTAGTTAGAGTGTATATTTCTAACTTAAATCTATTAATATATATCTCTATCTATTATTAGTTAAGGAAGCTAGCAATCTATTAGACCGTTAGCTTATCTATTTACCTTTTTCTAAGGTTATATAGAAGCCAGCGGTAAGAGATATTATTAAATACCCTAGATATATTAAGGAGGAGTAGGCTTATTATCTTACTCCTTTTAGTATTCTATACTCTATATATTCTATTAATAATAAGGTATAGTGTATATTCTATTAATTATTACTTCCTTCCTCCTATATATATTTATAGTAGTAGTTAGTAGGCTTTAGCTATATAACTTAACCTCTTTACTATAATAGTGTCTATAATCTTTCTAAGGGTATTTATTAACGTAATAGGTCTATATACCTTTAGCGTTATATAGTTAGCCTTACTAGGCTTCTTTAGTACTACCGTTATAAACTATCTAAAGTATTATAGGTAATATCTTAGCCTTAGGCTTTAGTTAAAGATCTAGGCTAAATAGGGCCTAATTATTAGCTAGGCTAGCTATAGTGCTTTATTAATAATACTATTAGGGCCTAGCGCTTTAAGTGGTACTACTTCCTATATAGTATTTTCTACCTCCTATTCTACTATAGGTGGTATTAAGAGCTAGTCGCTATAGGCTATACTCTTGATATCTATAAGGTTGGCTTTAGGGGGTATAGGGAAGAATATCTCCTTAAAGAGGGCTACTTTCTCTTCTAGCGTAGTTATTATTTTAGTCTTATTAAGGTTTTAGAGTTCTAGTGTGACTATTAGCATCTAATTCTATTATGAGTATACCTATTTAGTGACTTTCTAGAGGGATATTAGGGATTTAGCTACTTATTCTACCTTCTCGCGGTATATAGCCTATAGTGCCTTTTAGATAGTCTAGCCCTTCTAGTTCCTTACTATATGGTATACTTCCTATATCTCCTTAGTATATTTTTAGCTATATATCCGCCGGAGTTACTTAGCTTCTATTATAATAGAGGTATATTTATTATTTTATCCCGGTCTTAACCTCGGGGAGTGGGTTTTAACTAGTACCCTTATATCTATAGCGGCGGAGATAACCTAGGTTACCTCCTTAATATATCTATCTAGGGCTATCTTTATTTAAGGTCTCTATAGTAGAAGAAGTGACTATCTAAGGGCCCTCTTAAACCCCGCTTAATCTAGTGCCTTCTAGTTATGCCTATCTTATTATTATAGCTATATGACCGTGAGATTAAAAGAGGTAATAATAGGGAGGTAGTCTAAGTTATAGTTAATATTATTATTAACTTTATACCTAATTATCCTATTAACTAGCCCGGTGGTAGCGAGGGATAAGTTAATAGTTATATGATATTCTCCCTCTTTATATATTATTATTCCTAGGGGTAGTTAGCTAGTGAGGTTAAAGTTATTTATTAGTTTAATTAGTTTATTTACTTTAGTATCTTATGATTAGATATTATTTCCTCCCTAAAGTTTATAGTAGAGGTTAAAGTCCCCTACTACGATCTATTTTATATGTCTATTAGCCCCAAGCGCTACTCTTAGCTAGTTTAGGGCTCTTAATCTATCCTCGTCTTAGTGGTGTGGTTTATATATATTATGTATAGTGACCTATGTCGCTAGGTCTTTACTAGTACCTAGGAGGATACTACCGTAGTCTTTACTTCCCTACCTAAAAGACTATTTAGATTAGTCTAGCCTTTTATTAATAAAGAAGTAGATCCTAGCCGGGCTGTCTTCCTTGTTAGTGGGGTGGTAGAGGTGGAATTAGTCCTTTGCTAGATGGTGTGTTGTGTTGCTAAAAGGGTTCCTCTATAGCTCCTAGATAGTGAGAATGTTATAGTTATTGATCCTAGGGTTGCGGAGGAGTATTACTATCACTATGTCTTTTGATTTTCTGATATTATACTATAGTATTATAAGTGTATTTTATGTGATTATTTACTATTATTAATGACTTCTATTCTATTGCTACTATGTATAGTATTAATGTCTAGGGCCTCTAGGGCTTATTAGGATTATACTATAATATACTTTAGTCTTAGGTTATTGCTAGTGACCCTGATTATGTTTTTGGTGTTCTTATTATTAGCCTAGCTATCTACTAGGTTTACTCTCTTCTAGAGTTTCTTTATTAGTGACCTACTATACTCTATTTAGGTCCCCTGGGATTAGCCTAGTTTGAGGACTAGTTACCCTATCCTTAGTGCTGTCTGGGGCCGGCTTGCCGTTATGGTGGCCGAGAGGGGCAATATAGTCTCTAGGTGGTATTTTAGTTAAGACTTATAGGCCTCTTTTACTTTATTAAGTTTATATTTCCTAGTAGGGTACTAGCTATACTATACCTTATAGTTCCCGTTATATATAGCACACTTCCTAGGTGTGGCTATATTATTCTTTATGGGATACTCTTAGGTTGTGTGTTCTTATGCGTAGTAGCTATATATTATTATTACTTTATACTAGGCTCCTATGTGGCTATATTTATAATATCTAAAGTATTACCTTAGATAGTATTATCTATTATATTACTTATATTAGAATACCTCCCCTTACTAGATAAGCCCTTTATTAATAATCTTATTAGTATCTTCTACCTTTAAGAACTTAATAATAATAGATAATATGGACTTACTTACGGCGGATTATATTAGCTAGCTGATATACTTGATTTTAGCGGTGGGGATAAATGGTTTGTTATCCTGTAGTAGCTTGTCCCGGAGGTCTATGAAGTATTCTATATCTATTAAGCTTATTTATATACTGTGTGCTAGTATACTATACGTTGGGATCTATACTGTGGCTCTATTACTGATGTGGGATTCCTAGTCCTCGGTAAACTAGCAAAGTGCTTTTATATCTACTATCGTGGCGGTCTTAATGCTAAGGTTACTGCTTTTTAGTTAGTTAGCTAAGACTGCTTATAGCTTATTGATATTCTTATTATTACTCTATTCTATAGCGCGGTCTACATGGGCTTTAAGGCTACGTAGGCTTATAGCTCTAATGTTAGTAATAGTGATGGGGTCTCTAATATTCACGATAATCTTATAGAGGGTCTAGACTAGGGATATTCTCTAGTTCTATAGGTTATAGATACTAGTTATAAGTCCTCCTCTAGCAACTATACTAGTATATATCTATACTATATTACCCTAATTTATAAGTCCCTATACTTTTATATCCCTAACTATTTTAAGAGTTATCTTACTTACCTTTAATACCTCCTTTACGGTAGTATTAGTAGCTTAGATAGTATTTATAGTGTTTTTAGTTTTAGTATTATTTATTTAGATTATATTAGTAGTTATAGTTAGCTCTTCTTAAAGGCTTATTGTGGCTTGGGCTATATTTTTAGTAGTGGTCTTTATTTTGGTGTAGAGGTAGATAATAGCGTTATAGATATAGTTAAGGTCTAGAATGTTTAGTAGTTTTATAAAGAGTAATAGGGTTCTAATGATTATAACTTAGGCGCTCTAGGGTTTAATAGGTATACTATTAGCGTTATTAATTAATTTTAGTAGTATCTAGAGGTATTTACTTAATTTCGCGGTGTACTCTTAGAAGGGAGTTAGCTAGGTGGTATTATTAGGCCCCGGGGTTACTATGGTATTAGTATTACTTTAGGTGTTATAATAGATAGTAGGCTATCTAATTAACCTTTAGAGTATATTCTAGAGTTATAGTTTACTTTAGATTTTAAAAGTTAAGTTCTTGCTAGTGATAATATTTTTCCCTGTAAATTTTAGTATTTTAGTATTTATATAGCTAGCCTTCTAACTTAGTTATCACGTGATATATTATATAATAAACTAGAGGCTTTAAAATTTAACCCTACTCTTTATATCTAGGTGTAGCTATAAGACACTATAACTTAGATCCACCGGATAGGGTTTATATAACTTAATATGGGCGGTGACGGGCCGGACTAATATAAGTGGGTAGTAGTCTTTTTCCCGCGATTCTATTATAGATAACTAACCTTATAAGTATTATCTTTGTATATAGGCTCTAAGGCTATCCCTAGTGGACGTGGGGCGATGATGCTGACGATACTAATAACGGCCGGGCCCCGATATTGTCCTCGAGGACCTCCTTCTAAGTATTATTCCGCGGTAAGTAGAAGGATACGCACTAGGTATAGGTATAATAATATCTAAATAATATCTTAGTTAAAGATGTCTTTAATTTAGGTGAAATAAACTTAGTAGTAATAGGATGGCTTTAAAAATCCGCTAATGTGATCCTCGCGTATGAGTCTTGGTGTGGCTATGAGCCTACGCATAGTGTAACTAAGAACCCTCCCTTCTTAGGCCCCTCTTCTCCTCTCTGGTCTTGTCTACTTATACTTCTACGCCCGCGACGGCGTTACCTAGATATAGCCTATATTCTAAGAGGAGAGAAAGTACCTCAGTATAGCTAAACTCTAATTCTGGGACCTGACTGGTAAACTTATCGGTAAGCCGCTTGATAGTTGTGATATTGTTGGAGCCTTTGAAGATGAGGTAAAAGAGCTACCCGATGAGCTCTCTATTAGTAAGTTAGAACTTAACCTTAACGTCTATGCGGCCAGGCCGGATTAGTGCCTTATTAAGGCGCTTAATATAATTTGTAGTTATAATAAGGAGTTGGCCCTCTTAAGAGCCCACCCTATCGAGTGTGTTAAGAAGGCTAGAGAGAGTTACTTTCTTTCCCTACTTCTTCTCTGAGTCGCTGGAAATAGAATTGGAATCCTTATCTTTGCTTTATGCCTAATTTAAAGTTACTATGTTAATATCTTCTAGGAGGATAATATAGTTCTAAGGTAGTTTGGCTAATAAACTAGCTAGTACTATATTATTAAGGTTAGCGAGACTGAGAATATAGATATCTAAGCTGAAATGCCTGGTAATTAAAAAGCTAAAACTAGATTTTCTAGTGCCTAGTGGCCTATAGAGTAAGTATCCTTGTTAGTATAGAATGCCTCGCTTGACGTACTAGTCCCGCGTGCTTGGGTCAAGAAACTTCTCTATGTCGCGCAAGATGGCTTCTTTCACCTTAATGTTATAGAGGATAGTTAAGATGTCTTAGTTACTTCTTGTCTTAGACTCCTCCCACTGTCCGCCTTATGCCTTGAAGATAAGAGTTTTCCCACGGAGATTATTTAGGTACTTTTTGTGGCTTTCCTCTAATAGAGCCTTAAGGATACCCGTTAACTATCTAAAGCACTAGAGCGAGACTTCTTCTATTTCTCGGGTAAAGATATTATTATTACTCTTCTTAACACGTCTAAAGATAATCTAATAACCCTTGTAGAGAAACTAGAACTCACTATTCCACGGTGTATACTAAAGAGGCTTCTTATTTAGACTATGGGAAGTGGGGCGGTATGCCTTGTTAACGGTGATAAGGGATAAGTTGATGTCTTTAAAGAAGGGTTAGATAGAGAGCTAGGTAAGGAGTATGCTATAGGACTTATCCCTATAGGAAAGATAGAGTGTTAAGGCTAGAGAGTGTGAGTGAGGTATCTTAGCTATATTACTTTTAGGTTAATAACTTACTATAATAGCTCCTTACTATCCTCTAAAGCTACTAATAAATATACTTATAGAGGAATAGTAGTAAGCTAAGAAAGTAAAGAAGGGGAATAATAGTATCTAGGTTAATACTAGTGTAGTGTTAAATAATCGGTGAAATATAACTAAACCTAGGAAGAAATATATCTAGGATAAAGGTATATCTATCTAAGATAGGTAAATTATTACTTTACTCTACTATTATTATAGTATACGGGAGGAATAATATAGTATAGAAGGAATATAAGATAATATAAAGCTAGGATAAAGATGTAGAAAGTACTAGGAGGGTAATAAGTAAACTATAACTAGATATACTTCACCTAAGGGACTCTTTATTTTATATCTTAGGAATAGATAATAGGCTAGGCTTATAATATAATATAATTAGGATAACTTTCTATATCTAGCCTTTATAAAGCTAATAATCTTAAGAGCCTAGTCTATCCTTATATACTCTTAGCCTAGAGTATAGGTGCCACTAGGCTACTATATGGGCTAATATGAGATTATATATCTTTAGCTAGTGATATTAAAGTTATTAAATCTAAGAGTTAGTCTAGGTATATTCTACGGCGGGAAGGTGTTTTTCACCCTTATTCTCTTTTACTAACTATATTTTAGGTTACCTTGCCTCTACTATAGGGTTCTACCTTATATAGATAGTATGTGGGGGTTTTATAAGTATAGGGAGAAAATATAATCTATATAACTTATTATTAGTCTAGGTATACTATTAAGATATAGGTAAATAGATTATAACTAGCTATACCGCTATAATCTTATTGCTGGTCTATTAACTTAGAGATAGTCTCTAAAATTAACTTAGGCTAGCTAAACCTACTTAATACTTATTATTTAAGTTATGATATTAAATAAAGTCTTGATACTTATTTTAGTGCTTAGTATCTAGAATGGGTGGCCGATTACGTGTGTACTATACTAAGTGCGCGTGCACTATGCTGAGTGCGCGTGTACCTTGCCGAGTGCGCGTGTACCTTGCCGAGTGCGCGTGTACCTTACTAAGTGCGCGTACACCTTACGCGTGTACCTTGTGTATATTAGCCTATATTAGGTTGAGTGTATATATTAGTTATAGAAAGAGGATAAATGAAGTTTATATTAGAAAGCTAAAGTGAGATATTAGTACTACCCGCTAATCCCCTATTATAGCTAGGCCTCTTACTCCTCCCTTAATATAATAAGTAAGTAGAAAATACTATTATGTGGGGTTATAGATTATCTTTAGGAGCCTTATATATATTAGCTAAGTTTCTGATGAGTTTATCGTCTAGAACTTATAATATCTAAGGGGTAGGTTATTATTACCCTCCTTTCTTAGTATAGAAAGAGTAGATAGTACTATTAGGTTAGATACTATTAGTATAGGAGCTATAGGATATTATATTTAATATAATAGGAGTATTAAAGGCGCGTTAATAAACTTAAATATATAAAAGGAACTAATATAAGAACTAACTAAGCCTAAAGATCTCTTGGGAGTAAGTCCTTTTTATAGTATATTAGGTACTATTTAGTTTAATAGTTATATTAGATTACTACTAGTTAAGGACTAGTGGGGGTAAAGCTAAGCGACCGGGTGCTTAGTAGTTAGGTGATTAGTAAGCGGGGGATAGATTTTCCTAGCTAAGCCCCTCCCTTTATCCTAGACGCTAGGCTAAGCTAAAACTTATTCTAAGTGATAGCCTAGCCTAAGTTATAATTTTATTAACTACCTAAGAGATCTTTAAAGAAACCTAGGTTTCTATAGTAGTTACCCCTAAAGAGTTAGTAAAAGTATTCTAAGAGTATAGGATCTTCTATTAGTAAAATATAGAGATTAGGGAGATAGTAGCTAAGTTATAACTTAACCCTTAAGCCCCCCTTACCGCATTTAAGTTAATTCTCTTAAAGGATCTAGTAAGTATTAAATAACTAACTAAGAGATAGGTGCTAATAATATCTAGCGCCTTAGTAGGATACTTACTTCCTACCGTTAAGTATTTTACTTCCCACTTAGTCTTAACGCTAGTGTTTTCTATACCCTAATAATTAAAGAGGAGGATTAGAATAACTACCTTCTAGTATTTATATAGGAGCCTAGGATAGTACTAGAGTTTTCTTATTATTCTCACGTAGGGCTATTAAAAGGAGTCTTGGCGTTAAATAGCCTAACTTAAATACTATATGCCTATTTTAGAAAGTAGTACTAAGATAAGAGTATAAATATAAGTTAAGGTAGAGTGTACGCTAGCTTATATCTTTATATCTTGCTATCTTCTGACATAAAATAGCTTAATTATATATCTAAGACTTGCCTTTTCTATCACTAAAGGCTTTATAAAAGGTTATAGATATTAGTAATTCTGCCCCGCCTAATCTAGGTAGAATAAAGTGTCCTAAGATTTACTATTTTCGCTATTACTAAGGCCACCTAAAGCCTTAAAATGGGTCTATATTATATAAGGCTAGGGAGTATTTAGTTAATACTAGATATTTAGTATATACTTAAAGAGAGCGGCTAGGGAGGGCTAGTAAAACTGTGATATATCTTATCTAGGTATTAATAGCTTAGGTAACTAAGAAGGTGCCGCGGGTACTTAATCTTCCGGTATATACTACGGGGGACTAATAGAATTACTACTTAGTAGTCTTTCTCTTAGAGTAGTAGGCTAGCTATTATAGGGGCTGAGATTATAACTAAACCCTTAAATTATCCTACTAGTAGGGACTAATCTCTTATATTTCTACTTAATATTATCGTGGAACTAGCTACTTATATTAAAGTGTCTATTAAGCTCTCTCTTAATTTACTTTTAAAGCTTATTATACTAGCTTCTTAGGCGTATATTAATAATAGGCTATCTAATATATTTATAGCTTATAAACCTACTTGCCTTAAAGTAGGTGGTAGAGTATAAGGGATAAGTTTTATTATATTTATAATCTACTTAGATAGGTTAGCGGCTAAGTAGACTAGAAGTACTAATTATCTCACGTATATTATAATATTAGGCTAGTTCCTACTTCCTATTAAAGCTCTTAAAGCTTTATCTATAAGTTTTATATAGGTATATAAGTAATCTCTTTACTCTTAAAGTTTAATCCTAAGCCTAAGGGGAATCTAGGCTACTAGTAGTCTCTACTAATTTATTATGATCGCGAGAGTTAATATAACTCTATAACTCTAGCTCGCGGTATACTAGTAACTCTAAAACTATATTAAGAAGCTACTAGATTTAAGCCTAAAATAGTTTATTAATAAGGATTTATCTATGTTAGTAGAAGCTCCTTACCTAATATAACTATATATACCATAGAAGTTTATTACTTAATAAGAACTATTTATAATATATCTCATACTAAAGTGATATTTACGCTATAGTTAATATATTTAGTATTTAGCTATATAGACTATAACCCTACTTTAGATAAGCCTAGAGATATTATCTTAAGGATACTTAGCTAATCTAACCTTACCGCTTAGTTATAGTAGAGCCGCTTAGTATTTAGGATAGGCTATAGTGGTAGGTAGGGCCACCCGGGTAATAGTAGGCTTAGTAGTTAACCCCGCTCTACCTTATCTAGTGCGCGTGCGCCTTATTTAGTACGTATATACCCCTTATCTACTACTAGTGTATATACACCTTATCTAGTGCGCATATACCCCTTATCTACTACTAGTGCACGTACACCTTATCCTATGCGCGTACACTTTATCTAGTATATATATACCTTATCTAATCTACCTTATAACCTAGCCTAACTATACTATATATCGCTAGCTAAGATAAATATAGCTACTAATAACTCTTATATAAGGTCTTATATATTACCGCTTTAGAATTATTACTTTAGTAAGTCTATAAGGAAGGTAGTAGGCTACTATTTATCTTAAGTGATCTAGTATGCCCCTAAGTCTATAAGGAGTACTCTATATATATATAAAGGCTAAGAGATAAATAGTTAAGGGATTATAATAAGAAGTAGAATTAACTATTTATAAGAGAAGAGAAGATACTATAGATATATACTATATTACTAATTTAGTTACTATCTAAGATAATTTTAGTTATAGCTATATTATAATAACTAGCTCGGGCAAAGTAAGTTAGTGCCTCTACTATAGCTATTTAATAAATGAGTATGCGGGTAAGCGCGACTCTAAGTGTTATAGGTGTGGCTAACTCTACTCTATTTATTAGATAAATATCTATAATCTTAGTATTAAAGGCTAGATACTCTATAATGTTCCTTGCGTATGCGGTCTAAAATATTAACCACCTAAAGCTTACTAGTGTTAGCGGCTTCCCCCCTTAGCCTATATATCTACCTATCTACTCTATGAAAATATTATTAAGAGTAATATAGAGGATGTGGTAGAGGTGGTGGAAGAGGATATGGGAGAGGATGTGGGAGAGGATGTGGGAGAGGATGTGGGAGAGGATATGGGAGAGGATATGGGAGAGGATGCGGGAGAGGATATGTAGGAGGAGGTGGAAGGGGAGATAGAGGATAGTTTGGTCGCCGAGGATCCCATTCGAGAACCCGCTCCCTAGAACGAGTGGGTGTATATCATAATCGTGGATAGGTTCTTTCGTCACGGTATTAAGTATATCACGATCTAGCGCGACTCCCCCGCGAGGCTTTAGTATATACCTATTAAATCCTAGAAGTAGGCGTATATACTTTAGTAGGAAGAATATATAGACTACTTCTAGTTCTAGGATTTGCCCACTTAATAGACGTTCTAGACCTAGACTCTTAATAAAGTAGATAACGGCGCAAATAACTTATAGAGTAAGAAGGGAAAAGGTTATATATGGTCCTAGTTAAAGGATTCTAAGGATCCTCTAACTTAAGAAGAGGTTATATCTATTAGCACTTAGATTATAGTAATAGGCTTAGATAAGCGAGGCGAGTTATTATAAACTTTAGCTTCCGCCTTAATACTATAGCGCTATATTATCTTATCCTAGTGTAATTATAAAAGATAAATTTACTTTGTGGATCTAGTGTCTAGGGAGGAAATATACTTAAAGGAGAGTAGCTAGTAGCGGGTGAGAGGGGGCTATATCTTTATAAGTAAATAACTCTAGCGTGAATTCTTTACGTTAATACTACTAAAGGGTAGGTAGATAAGTGGTTTAGTGTGGGATAGGCTATTTCTTAGTATAAAATATAGGTCTAGGGTAAATCCACATAGGCCTCTTTCCCTTGAGTCTATATATTTATACTATGCCCGTCGCGCTCTAATAGTCTCCCTTCTCTTGCGCCTAATCTTTAGTTAATAGATATTTTGAATCTAAGTTAAGAGTGGGCGCCGAAGGTTCCCGTCTGCCCCGTCCGCGATGCCCTCTTACCTTTGCCGGAGGATATTTACTAGACACTCTATAATGGATAGTAGACCTAGGTATTACTCCTCTAAATAGCTTAATCTTAAAACCGTGGGTTATAGTTAAATGACCTATTGAATCCCTATATTATCCTCGGAAATATTCCTACACTTTTTTAACTATTGCCTCGAAAGTAACTAAGAGGACGGCCGTGTTAGCGTGTCCCTCTTCTATCGCGGTATAATTGGTTGAAGGATAGTAATAACCCCGACCGCGACTAGAGCCCTGAGAGAATATATAGTAATTAAGTCTTAATCTACTTGCGACGCTATGATGTGGTGATCTGTGATGTTTTAGATAAAGCTACTTTATTACTTGTTGACGAATACTAGGATGCTACTAGACCCCTTGCTATTTTGACGCTGTGCTGGGTATATATCTTGTCCGCTTGGCTCTTAGAGGTATAACGCCTAGATATTTAGTATACCTCTCACTAGATCTATCTAAAATAACTAGCCGGTTTAGAAGCTCTAGAGCCTGGGTAGTATATTCTATATCTCGGCGAAGCGTCCCCCGCCCTTGTCTGCTGGCTGTGTAGTATTCTTAGTCCCGAGCTAGGGTGGACTAGTATTAGCGAAGGCTTCTTGCCTTAGTCTACCTCTCTAAGTGAAGAGTGTGTTATTATGGTCGCCGCTAGTATATAGACTGGTATGTCTAGCCACGATGGAAGGCCCTTGAGTTCTACCGAGGTAACTAATCTTATAGTTGAGTTATATTAAATATTTAATTTAACGGCGGTGTTATACTCACCTCACGATTAAGCCCTAGCCCTATGTAATATAGTATTTCTTATAGCCCTAATAATCCCCTTTTATAGTAGCTATTACCTCTAACTATATTTCCCACCTCTACGCCTTAAATCTAAAAATACTAGATTTAATAAAGATAACGCGAGCTATATTTAGTAGTTTCTTGTAGATGTGCTATACTTTATGACATTAAGCTTGTATTTAAGTCTCTTTACTTCCTATCTATAGAGTGTATTCTAGTAGCTAGAGATTATCTATAACCTTATGAGCCTATAGTTTATATTTATATATTAGACCTTAAAGCTAACTATCTAGGCAAATAATCTAGAGACTCTACTTAAAGTTCTTCTTACTTATTAGCCTAGGTGCGGCGTATAGTGGTTTGCTATGTTTATACTCGGCGACTATAGTATTCTCGGCTAGATTCCTAACTATCTTAATAAGGTGGAAGAGAGATAGGGCTATGGGACTCTATTACCGCTAGACCTGTTAGCTATACTATGGACTAGCATAAAGGAGTCCTTCTTAGATAGCGGAACTACTAGATTATATAAAGGCCCCTCCTATATAGTCCTAAGAGAGGATTGGCTATACTGTTAGTTTAACTTTAAGCTATAGGACTCTAGTTATGTCCTACTAGCTTGGCCTCCTTTTAGAAGCGTTGATAAAAAAGATATTAAACCTAAGCTTTGGCTATTACTAGAGATAGCACATGAACGTGAATATCTTTATTTTACTTAGTTCTAGAACTATAGAATGATAGTAGGAATAAGGAAAACTAAAAAAATTGATAGCCTAGGTTTTCGTATTGAGACTGGGCGGGGTATTATAGATATGCCGGATAACTTGGTGATGTAGAGGCTAGATACGCGATGTCCCGGAAATTGTCGCCGGGGACTCTGAGAAGTCTTGTCTAGGAAGGTGATATAGAGGATGATGGTTCTCCTCGTGGAGAACGCCACGTATGAGCGGTATTGGGGTAATGTAGCGCTACTAGGCGCGCTTGATGACTACCGCTGGCTGGAGGATTGGGAGGGCCTTGCCACGATGGATGCTGCTCCCCGGGAGTCTCCTGATGAGTTGAAGTGGTAGTGTCACTTAGCGGTTGACGACTGGATATGGGGTGTTAACTATGTAATGGACGAAGTAGATAGGTAGATCTATGCGTACTGACCCAGCAATGCTCTATTTAGGTCCTGAGTTGTGAATATGTCTTTTGTTGTTTTCTGAGGTTGTGAAGGAGTCTGCGGTGGGAGACGTTAGACATGGGAACTGGTTTATTAGGCCCGCCGCCTCTATCTTGA
This sequence comes from Entelexis sp. DX6506, assembly GCA_037041025.1. NCBI lineage: Eukaryota > Fungi > Ascomycota > Dipodascomycetes > Dipodascales > Trichomonascaceae > Entelexis > Entelexis sp. DX6506. Next base: position 72,384 of record JAXQHU010000022.1, read on the forward strand.
ATTAGAGCATGCTAGTCTCTGCTGCTAGTGTTGCGTTTTGCCCGCGTAGATAGCTTGGGTTGTCGCTATAAAGCTCACGGTAACTGCGGAGCGAATCCTGATGGATAATATTAGATTGGTATAGTTTGTTGCTCTCCTGGGGCGGGCGATAGAACTTCTTTTGTAGTTACTTCTTCTTATTTAGAATCTTAGTTATGTGCTCCTTAAGTAACTGCTGCTCGAAGGAGTATGGGCGGCTGATTGAGAACCTATGTGGGATGGAAGGCCTGACTCTATATTAACTTGCTGTAATTATATTAGAATATGCTGCCGTGATCTCTATCTCGACTGCTAATAATGACGTCGCCTAGGCGAATGTTGTGGTTTAAACTCGGTGCACTACCGCCGATGCTAACTATTAGCCCGATGCGGATATTATAGAAGCTATGAAGTATGTCCCTCGCGACTATTGCTGCTATTGTTGTGCTGTATTCGCCGTTAGGCGGCGTAGCTATCGTGACGTTGTGATGTCTGATCTTTCCTAAAGTGTAGATATTGTTGTTGTGATGCGCCATGTGCTTGGGACTGTTGTGTTGTTTGTCAAGGAATTGCTGGGCGGCAACCGACTCGGTTGGGATGGCGGAGATCTAGCCGATGGTGTACTTTGATGGGTCTGATATTGATGCTGGTCGCGCACGACTGTCTTAGATAAGGAGGATGATGGTTGTTGAAGGTGGAAGTGAAGTGGTTGTTATTTGGGGCGGGTGCGTTGGTGTAGAAATGATTGGGTGAGTTGTAGCTATTCACCGCGATATCCCCCCTCTATTTTAGAAGCACGAGGTAGCTGGTATTTAGAGGGGTGTCGAGGCGGCGCGAAATAATATTATATATTCTCGAGATATGATGGCTTCTCTTCTGTAGTGTATATGTGAAGCGGGGAACTTAACCTTGTCTAAGGAGTGCTTGTCTTATCTGAGTAGGCGAAGAATAGACTTGTAAACGCCTAAGGTGATGATGGCCGACGGGATGGAGCGTATTATGTGCGGTGTTAGACTAGTGTATAGCCCCGCTAGGCCTTTGTCGCGCTAGATGGTCCTGAAGTACTGGGCGAGGCCTGTGTATTTTAGGTGCCCGCTTACTGTCGGGGCTTGTCGGAGTCTGGTCCTGATAACCTCGTGGGGGTAGGTGAGAAGGCTGGCTGCTAGCTTGGCGACCCCGGCTGTGCCGCTGGTGCTGATCTATTCCGCTAGGCCGTCCTATAGGCCCGAGGTATTGATGTGTGTATTGGGCGGATGTAAAGTCTTTCGAAAAATGACCTTGTAACGTTTGTAGAGTATGAGATGCAGAGCTGTCTCTATGGTGCCGAGATAGCTTGCACTTAGGCCGCGGTAGAGCTTACCTACGCCTTTATGCCGGAGAACCTTCTGGACGTAGTCTAGGCTGTTTTCGTATTGACGGGCTGTCTCGCCTGATGATTCTGCCCGCGTGGTTTTGAGCTGTATCCTGGTCTTGACGAGCTATATGGGGTTTGTCGCCGTCGAAGTGGCGATGCCTATAGCGATGGCGGCCGCGGCGTGGACTGACGCCGTATCCTCACTGTAGCCTATTATCCGCGCGCCTATCCTCTCTTGTAGTTGTTGTACACGAGGAACTTAATTGCGGTGGCGGGGGCTACGCCGGCTAGGCTAGGCCCTAGGCCGCGAAAGAAGCCTTGCTAGCCTTCGGTGTATCTGATGGAGTTGATTATCTGTAGTGTATTGCGGATGTGGGCGACGGGAGTAGCTAGCCCGGGTACCGAGAAATGAGTGTAGGATGCGACTTGACTTGAGGCGAGCGGCTTATAGAAGTTGGACTGGAGTTGGGTCTGGATGACGTCGAGGGGGGAGGTGACGATGGTAGTAATGATGCTGCCGTTTCTGTGGGAAGAAGTCTAGTTAGATGTGCTCACTGTGGTGCACGGGAGAGGGAATTAGTATTTACGCGCCGGCGATAAAGTGCGCCTATGGCGGCGCCGCCGTTGGCGATGCCGTTGAAGAATAAATGGGTGTTGAGACTGGACCTATATTGGCGGGCGCGCGTTGTTAATGTTGCCGCTGTGTATTTTGAAGATGGAAGATAATGAGGCGTGTATGTACTAGAGGATCTATGAGGAGATTTTCGCGCTAGGTGGAATGGCTGGTTTAGCCTAGCCGAATGTGGACTAGTTGCTGTTTTAGCTTCTCTATCTAAGTAATTGCCACTTGTCTGATAAGGGTATTAAATAATGCTTACTTACGTAATTATTGGTTTGGGATGGGCCGAGGTGATAAAGTAGTCTCTATATAAGTGGTCTATAGTGGATATGCTAGGGTATAGCTGATTATAGCGTCTAGAATCCCGATGGTGTTGACGCGTTGAGATGCGCTATGGCCTTACTAGAGGGGAACTATTATTTATTAAATAGGAGAAGAAATTGTCCCTAGGCTATTAGTCTAGGTACCCCTTATATGTTAGTCTGACTAGTAGGCGCGGCTGAGATAGAGCTGTGAGCGTGAAGCCCGGCCTATAGAATGATGACTTAGGCCTAGCTGATGTAGTGTTATTACCTGGCGTTGATGTTAAATGCTTTGGTGTATATCCCTAGAGTTTAATTGAGGGTGAGAGGGGAGGTAATGGGGTAGTAATTAATAGATAAGATTAGAATATGTGTTTTAGGTCTCTTAATCTCCTTTTTTCTTGTCCTGCGCCTGCTTTTCGCCGTGTGTACTTCCTAAGTGTTATGAGTATAGTATGGACGGGATTAGGGTGTTGAGCTAATGCTGCTCTAAGGATGCTAAAGTGGGAATAAGCTGTGGGGGCTAACCTAAAGCTAATAAGGTATTAACTAGTGCTTGCTTATATAATTATTAGTTTAGGGACTAGTTAAGGCGGGAAAGTTAATAACTTTGGAAAGTCCTTATCTAAGGCTATATAATTACTTTGGGGAACTTATAATAAAGACTTTTTGAAGTAATTGATTTCCCGAAGTAGTTATATAGCCTCTAGTGAGGACTTTTTGAAGAAATTAATTTTCTGAAGTGCTTAGCTATTTGAAGTACTTAGCTGTTTAAAGTACTTAGCTTTTTGATTAGTTTAAAAAGTCCTTGTTAGAGGCTGCTTGAGTAGTTTAGTAAATTGATCTATGCGAAAAGTCCTTGTCGGGGGCTATTTAAGTAGTTTGGAAATTTAAGTAGTTTGAAAAGTCCTTGTTAGAGGCTACTTAATTAATTTAGAAAATTAATTAGTTTAAAAAGTCCTTGTTAGAGGCTGCTTGAGTAGTTTGGAAATTTAAGTAGTTTGAAAAGTTTTTGTTAGAGGCTACTTAATTAATTTGGGAAGACCTTGTTTGAGGTTACTTAATTAGTTTGGAGATTTGTGAATTAAGGTAATATAGTATAGATATATACTAGTGTCGCTAGAGGAGGACTTATAGTACGTCTTAAGTCTAGACTACGTGAGATAATTATGAATATTAGAGACCCTATTACTATAGCTAATATGTAGGATGGGCTAGGATATTAGGTGTATTGGGATATTAGATGTACTGGGATATTAGGTGAACTTGAAAAGTCCTTGTTAGAGGCCGCGACTCTACTCCTTCGCGTTAGTATTACTTGTTCTATAACTTGTCACGGCGCGATTGGTTATGTGAATGTTTGGTTGTAGGGATGGTTAATTAGCGGGCTAAGTTGATCTTATTAATAGCTGATTTATATATGATACTTAGTGATTAGATCTTGGCGTCTCTTGAATAGTTGGAAACTGAAATGGCCCTTAAATGGGACTCTGGCTGCCTTCCTCTTGGCTATAACTATCTATTAGTAGTTAGTAATAACCGTGGCTGTCTTTTATGCTGTCTATTGTCTGAGCTGACTCTAAGGCCCTGACTCCTACTGCCCGTCCCTGGATCCTGGCGACTGTGGAGATGAGACTTCTAGATGGGGTAGTGGGTGTTGCACTGGGCACTATAGCTATTTGAAGCTCTTGGAAATCCTTTGTCGCGTTGCCCGAGAGCTATTTGCAGCTGTCGGCTTAGGGGTGCTAGGCCTCTATTATCTAACGCTGCCTTGTCTTAGTTCTAACTTGATAAGCTTTCTAAATTGATATGGCCTAACCTCTGTAGCTTGACTTGCCCCGCCTGATATGTCTGTTGTTTAGGCTTAACATGCTAGCCCTGACTTGTCGCGGGCCTGACCTGTCTACTATTAAATCCTGGCTTGTCCGCTAAGCGGGACACGGCGAGTTGTATTGGGCTTGCTGCCGACACGCCTTGGCCAGCTATATCTTAGCCTGATCACGGGTGGCCCGTAGGCCTAGGTGATGCGTAGGTATTAGGCTGTAACCTCTGTATCGTGTAGATATCTGCTTCTCCCTAACACTAATAGTATGGAGCCTGTAAGCTTTGCCGTTGGCCTGGTTGGGCTTGCCGGCCTGTTTAGCTCTTGTCTCGATGCCGTGGAACGGGCGTAGTTGTATAGATTGTTTGCTAGTGATAATAGGAACCTGGACGTCTAATTTAGCGCTGCTAAGGTCCGCCTCGAGAACTGGGGCCGCGCGGTGGGCTTTTACGATGGGAAACTATCTGATGAGTATAATCTAGCCCTCGACGATGAGAAGACCCGCGGGGCGGTGGACGAAGTCTTTGACCTTGTCAGGAATATCTGTGACCCCTCGGATGCGCGTAAGTCGCGGTCGAATCGCGCCACGATGGGCGCCATAGGCGCCGGCTTGCACCTCCCGGGTGCGCCGGGCGAGTTGAGACGACATAAACTCGCCTGGGCCATGGGGAGGAAATTGAAACGCACAGAGCAGGTTGACCTGCTGAAGGAGCTGGTGTAAGTCTTGCATAATCTGGTACCGCTGGATGCCGTGCTGGGGACGAGGGCGCTATATCTGGCGGACAAGCGAGCCGATATGCTCGGGCTAGGGGCAGGTACGAGGATGTGTTTGGCGTGTCACGCCTATTATTGCTGAGTAGCTCTAGGATCCTCTCTGGCGAATGTATGGTCGGCCGACTTCTGCTAACTTGTTTCCCGGCTTGAAGGTGTGTGGACCTGTGTCTGCTTGGTGCCGCCCTGCCCTTCCTAACTGAGCTTAGCAAAAACGCGGCGAGAACTATTTGTATGGCTCTGATATGTCCCCGACGAGCGGTATGAAGACTTGTTGTAACGGCGCCTCGACGGCACTTGTCTTTGGATCCTCTAGAAGCCCGTGTTCCTGGAGTGGGTCTCCCCTGGCTTCCCCTCGGGCGCGAAGGTCCTCTAGATCCATGGGCCTGCGGGGTTTGGCAAGACTGTGCTGTCCGCGAATATCGTGGAATAGTTGAGGGAGACGCTGTAGACGCTGGTCGCCTACTTCTTCTTCTCGTTAGATTCTGAAAGTTGCGAAGATGCCTTCCTAGCTGCGCGGTCATGGACCTCTTAGCTTGTTTTGTAGCACGATGGCGCGTTCTAGTACGTCCTCTAGCGCTAGGAGGCTGACATAGACCCCTCCGCGACGCGCTATACTATCACGTCCCTCCTCGAGAACCTTGTCCGCCTTGTCCCCGGGTGCACCTTTGTGCTCGACGGCCTGGACGAATGCGTGTATCTGGACGGCATAAGTACCTCTGTTGCAAACTTTCTGCACGCCACGATGAACGCTATTGCCGGCATAGAAACGCGAATCCTTATTGTTAGTTGTTTCCTGGCGGACGTCTAATATGCTCTTAAGCGTGACGACCGCGTGACCCTCTTGGAGTATAAACTGGGACCTGATGATGTTTAACCTGATATAGTAGCGTACTCGCGTGATATTGTTGACTGGAAGCTGTCTAATAAGAACCCGGTCCTCTGGTCCTCCCTCTCTGAAGTAATGGCCGCGCGGTGCGAGGGATAGTTCTTTTGGCTTAGGCTGTAAGGAGAATCCCTGTGGAGGGGTATGTCTAAGAGATAGCTGGAGGAGGCTGTCGAGGAGACCCCGACTGAGCTTGACTGCGTATATGATTAAAATTGGAAGAGGATTATCTAGTTTAGAGATACCGATAGACGTCGCGCATGCGCGCTCCTGTGCTGGGCTGCGTTTGGCTTATGGCCCCTGGCTATTGAAGAGGTCGCCGAGGCTGTTGCTATTGAAGAGTTAGACTGCGACGACCTGGCCATCGAAGATCTCTGTGATACGGTAGACGACGACTATATTGACAGCGAAATCCTGGGCCTTTGCGGGCCACTTTTGGAAGTTAAGACTAATTACTTAGATGTGTCCCCCGGCCGATGTACTTTGTATCTGCTGCACTTTATAATCTAGTAGTACCTTCTCTGTAATCTTCCCCTTCTGGAGCGCGTAAGCTATAATAGCTTGTGTGTGTTGTGTGAAATGCTTTACTATATACTGCTCGTAGAAGTTTGCTTGCGTTTTATTAGCCTTCTAAGTATCTAGAAATAGAAGTCCTCTTATAACCCTACTATTAGCACGAGGTTCCTCTACTATATAGTATTTACGTGGTATCGCTATGTACTATCTAGCGTGGGTGATGAGCTGATATTAATAGAACTTGCTATATGACTTTTCGAGAAAGATAACCTATGTTTTGTTAATTAGAGTAACCTTGTCGTCCGCGTAGATATATTAGTATAAGAGGAGGCTATTAACCCCCCGAGCCCCCTCTACCACGCTGTGAAATTCGAGTTAATGGACCTGGTAGCCTTACTGGTGTAGTCTAAGAAGTGCGATGTGAATAAAGGTTCTAATAGAGGAATGTTGCCGTTAGTAGTTGTGTTAGCTAGTAGGGTTATTACTGTTGTGAGTATATTTCTTGAAGTAGGCGCTGATATTGTGTTTCGCGATGGTTATAGATAGATATTTGTCTATGCTATATCTAATAGCGGCCACACGGAGGTAGTAAAGCTTCTCCTTGAGGAGGGTATAGATATCACGGTTGCCACTGATAATAGAGTAATACTTATTATTATAGTATTATATAATAGCTATATAGAGGTTATAAAGTTTCTTATTAAGAAGGGTGTAGATATAATAGTTACTACTAATAATAGATAGATACTAGTCTATATAGTATTATGTAATAGCTATAAGGAGGTAGTGAAGTTTCTCTTTGAAAATAGTATAGATATAATAGTTACTACTAATAATAGATAGATACCTACCTTTATAGTATTATATAATAGCTATATAGAGGTAGTAAAGCTTCTTCTTAAGAAAGGTGTAGATATAATAGTTACTACTAATAATAGATAGATACCTACCTTTATAGTATTATATAATAGCTATAAGGAGGTAGTAAAGCTACTTCTTAAGAAGCGTACGGATATAATAGTTAGCGATAATAATAGATAGATGC
>JAXQHU010000023.1:0-79985 GCA_037041025.1 Entelexis sp. DX6506
CCCGCCCGGCGGGCGGGTGGGGGGGGGGGGGGGGGGCGGAGGCAATATATGGAGAAACCAGTTCTTGGCACGTGCGCTTTGTGGGGTACTGGCCGGCGGTTCTCGATGTGCGCAGCCATTACAGGCACGCCTCGTGGTCATGCGCGCCTCGCGATCTCGGTGGCTCTTGGCGCGTAGTTTCGGTCCGAGCACGCGGAGGCGGCCGATGAGCCCCGGGGCGTCGAGCGCCGCGCCTCGAGATTGACTTGAGATGTCTGTTATACTCTATCTAATTAGCAGCTTTACTTGTTCTTGCAGCGCAGCATTATCTGGCTCAACTCATGCTGACCCTAAAAACTGATCCAATTTACTCAGAATACATAAATACGTATAACTACACAGTGCACAATACACATAATTTCAGAGTACACAATACATAACTACAGATTAGAGAAGGAGGGCAGCCGCCGCTACGGCCGCGGGCGCCCACGTCCAACTCGGGGCTCGCGCGTTGTTCTTGCTTGCCCGCAGAACAGTGCCATTGGCGGTGATGTTCGGATTTATATCCACGCGTTGGGGCCGCGACAAAGGGTTCACAAACGTGCCGTTCACCACAATGCCTTCGCCCACCTCGGTGCCTCCCTCATAGCTACCCTCCGTCTGGTAAAAGATATACCTGCCGTCCTCGAAGGTTTCGTTCAGTAGTGACCCGTTCACCCAGGTGCCATTCCCGGCCTGCGTTCCGTTCACATACATCTCCTTGACTGTCGCATTCTCAGAAGAGTGGTGCCCGCTATTCCCATTGCCATCGTGGTGGCTACCATATGGGCCGTAGAACCCGTAAGGCCCAGCAAGGAAAAACGGCGCGGCAGCTCCAAGCGGCAGCAGAGAGCCGTAGCCATACGACCGATACGGATAGTACTGGCCATTCCAACCGTTGCGGTAATTTCCGCGGTTCCCGTAGGTACCAGGACTATACGGAGGAGGGGCGGCTGGCGGCGCGTGGGCGCTGTACTTCGGCGGTGGATACGGCGGGGGAGGTGCGTCGTCGTAGGGATACGGCCCCTTTCCGCCGCTGTTGCCGCCTTTGCCATTGCTCGAGCTGCCTCCTTTGCCGCCTTTCGTATCGCTTGAACTGCTTGAGCCGCCCTTGCCGCCCTTGCCGCCCTTTCCACCACTAGAACTAGTACTTGAGTCGCCGCCCTTGCCGCCCTTGCCGCCGCCTTTGCCGCTATTGGACCCAGAGCTTCCTTTACCGCCGCTGGACCCAGAGCTTCCTTTGCCGCCGCTGGAGCCTCCGCCGCGTGAGCTGCTTGAACTGCCGGAGCTACTCGAACTACTCGAGCCACTCGAGCCTCGGGAGCCGCTCGAGCCAAATATACCACTGAAAAACCCTCTGCGCCCGATGCTGCTACTAGAACTGCTTGTCGATCCTCCTCTGAAAAGGGAGCCGAACCAGCTCGATCCGCCCCCTGACGAGCGGCTTCCCCAAAGCCGTCCAAAAAGCTTTTCTGAGCCCCTCAGTTCGTTCAGATCGTCCTCGCTCTCGTCATCTTCATCTTCGCTTGCTACCTCAACAGTGCTTTGACCCTCATTCTCATCGTTAAAAGAGTCGTCGAGACTTTCGTCGAAGACCTCGTTGCTGTTACTCAGGTAAGACGCGTTAGGCGCGTCGTCGGCGACTGCAGAGTCCGTGCGGCTCGAATGAGAATTGTCGTCGCTGGGATACGAGCTTTCGGGGATGGTGCGGTTTGCAAGCACATCAGCGTCGTAAACACCGGCGGGCGCGCACTTTGCCAGCGCCGCGACTAACAAAACCTGACCGCGCATGTATTTATCGGAGAAAACCTCGAACCACCGCGCTTATTTATATGATCGCGTCTCGGGAAGTATTCTTGCCCAGAGCGCTGCAGCCTCGAGCGGCATCCAACGGTTGTGACATCATTAGGGCACGGGCAAAGACTGCGAGCTCTGGAAGTTTAGATTCCTCGTAACACATACCTAGCAGACACCGTCCTGCGCACACTGCAGCGACTACGCTCTTGCATGCCAGTCGCGGTTAGAATTGAACTGTCTTGGATGGCTGTTAAGAGGTTGAAATGTCGTGGGTTTAGTGGTAACGCTTGGACAAGTAGTACATCATGTTAACATCAATTCATCTCGTCCACGTGCGCCATCTACGCTATCTGAGTGGTGATCTTGCAGCTAATTAGAATGACATAGTCCAAAAAGTAAGGACCTGCCTGAATATAAGGTTCGAGCTATTACATTATGCTAACCTAAATGCTACCGTATGCACACCAAGTCGCACGCGTACGGCTGCATGCCCACCTCATGATTCTCCTAGAGTGTAGCGAGCAAAGCACTAGTAAACTGACCTGATTCACACAGCCGTGCACAGGCGGCTTCTCGACCGACCAGCCCCGTTGTCTGCATGCGGCATCGCTAAGCCGCACCGACACCCATCGGCACAGGGCAGGGGTAACGCCATGCAGGTCAATAGCCTGCGCACCATGGCGCCGCTCGGCTCAGCCTCGGCTCATCGCTCGGGTGTTTGCGTAGACGGCACCGCATGCAGCCAACGCGTTGAGCAATGATGTTCTAGCTTTTGTCCCACGTGTATTTGGTTGCCTTTTGGTTGCTTGTGAGTTGCAGACACAGCCCGCAAGCGCCGCACTACGTAACTGCAACATAATTGCTAGGGCAGTTTAGCAGGCGGGGTCGATGATTGTCTATATCGCATCTGTATACGAGTTTCCACACTATGTTATTGACATAGGAATGACATGCATACAGAACAATACTTCATTTATTAGGCTACGTACTTCATTAATGGACTCTTCAAAGCAAAAGGGCCGACACAGCAACGGCTACTGCTGCCCATGCCATTCCGGTGGTGCCGCTGGCCTTGTTATCGTGCAGGACCGTGCCGTTAGAGGTCTTGTTCGGATTGATCGTGTGAATGGTCGAATTGCCTATGGGATTGACAAACGTTCCGTTCACAACCGTACCGTTCAAGATCTCCACACCACCTTGGTAGCTGCCCCTTGTCTGTAATATGGTGTACTTCCCATCATCATAGGACTCGTTGATGTAGACGCCTCTGACCCACGTCCCATTTGCCAACTTGGTGCCATTCACATACAGTCCGTCAACCGTGGCGTTACGAGAAGTGCTATTTCCATCGGGATGAGACTGTCCGTAAGGACCATAGAAGCCATGAGGGCCAGCAAGATAGTACGGGGCAATTGGAATAGGGACAAACGAACTGTAACCGTAAGAGGAGAAAGGATAATACTGACCGTTCCAGTTGTGGCTATAGCTTCCCCGGTTTCCATAGGTGCCTGGGTGATACGGCGGGGGTGGTGCGTTTTTCGGTGGCTTGGGTGAGTACGGAGGAGGAGCTTCGTCCGGAGATCCCTTTCCGCCCTTTGTCCCGCTGCTTGACCCGCTGCCTGAGCCACTGTTTGACCCACCTCTTGATCCGCTGCCCGAGCCACTGCCCGAGCCGCTGCTCGATCCACTGCCCGAACCGCTGCTTGACCCGCTGCTTGACCCGCTGCCCGAGCCGCTTCTCGACCCGCTGCTCGACCCGCTGCCTGAGCCGCCTCGGGATCCACTTGAGCCGCTGCTTGAGCCACTGGAGCCGCTGCTCGAGCCACTGCTTGAACCACCTCGCGATCCACTTGAGCCGCTGCTCGAGCCACTGGAGCCGCTGCTCGAGCCACTTGAGCCGCTGCTCGAGCCACTAGAGCTGCTCGAACCACTAGAGCTGCTGCCTGAGCTGCTTGACCCCCCTCTGGATCCGCCGCTGCTTCCTTTGTGGTCTATAGGATCGAACTCGCTGTCCCTCACGAAGATATTGTAGTTCAAGGTGCTTTCATGAACAGTCTTCTCCCGTTCGTCAGTGAGCAACGCAAGCTCATCAGGAGTAGATAAATCAGATACAGGGACGCAGGCCGCGAGCGAAAGCGTTAGAAGGGTTCGAATGCGCATCGTTACTTTTATCTATTATTACAGGAGTGTTTTACATCCAGCTTAAATACCTCACTATAACAGGTAAAAATAGATTCATAATGCACACAACGATGCACCCCCGGTCGGTACTGGGGCACGGTTTGTTCTAATAGAGCCGTGCGTCTGCCGCCCGAGATGTGCTAGCTAATGCACATGCATGACAGATGTTCTTAGCTAAGACGCTCGACGCTCACGAAACCTCGCTAACGCACTGTATCGAGCGGAACAAGCACGGCACGAGCACTCAAGTAGCGAGCAGATGCGACTATAATACAACATAATTCGTATCTGGCAACGATTGTTTCACGTTCTATAAGATGTTGATGCTGATGAGACCGCCATTTCACTCCCACTTCTCATCTGCAAGTGTATGACAACATGACATACTCACGCGTTTCAGCGCTGATCACTTCATTATGTCAAGATAAGCCAATGGCTGGCCTTTCTCGGAGTATAGGAGGTAGCCGCCCTTAGCACATTGAAATGGGCGTTATTGCTGCTGATGTGACAGAATGACGACAATGCGAGATTGTGATGTAACTGAACTACTTCTGTAATTAGCCCGACGGGTTTGTATATCACCAAGCCCACATCGGACTAGCGCTAATCAGGAAGTGCGGGGGTGTGGTGGTGCTAATTTTGTCTGATTGTCCTAGGCCTGATTCTAAGCCACTCATTTGGCTGAGCTTCCCCACAAGTGATATGTCAACTCATAAGCAAACGGGTTCCCATTCTCTATGGATCTGTCGCCATTTGTTCTGCAAAAAGCCTTGACTTCTGGTATACGAATCAAAGATGCGCAATACAATCATTCTTGAGCCTTTGATGCTTTCTGTTTTTTCGTTTGCGCTATTCATCATCGCTTACAAGGCGGAGCCCATTATACGCATCTCTGATACTCTTCTGGATCGACCTGAGTTTAGCCACGGTCCGTCCGAGATTTAAGCCCATGAGCTGCTCTTGTTCAGGCTGACTAGTTGATACACTTGACTCGGGTTGGATGCAAGCTTGCATTCATATAATGAACATCAATTAATTTTGTCACAATCACGAGTATATGGCATCAGTATCCAAATCATTTTGTTATGTATGAGCAGTTATTGTTCCCATAATTTGTCTGGTTTGCTGTTTGTAGCCCTAAAATTTCACAATGCGGAAGCACCTTTCACAAAGCTAGAGCGATGAGTGCGATACAAATTAGTGTCCAGCTCCAGGCTTGATGCTTGCATGAGCCGCTCTTGTGCGAGCTCTGGCTACCGGACACTCTGTTCGAATTCCTATCGGATGTGCTCACTGCTGAGCCATTGGAAAAGAGGCGAGTATTTATGATGGTCTTACGCGTCTCTCCTGTAGGATCGATGAATGTGCCATTAACCACAACACTATAGGTAGGTCTATCCAGCGTACCATTGTTTGTTGCTTCTTCGAAGCACGTTCCGCCAACGATGCTACCATTTGTCTCGTAAATGGTATAAATACCATGGGCGTATGTTAGGTTGAAGAGTGTGCCATTGACTCGCACGTCTTGACTATTTGGCTGGCTGCCGTTCACATAAAGATTTGAAACGGTCGCGTTCGTAGAGGATCCAGATCCATATTGCCCAAAGAACCCATAAGGTCCTACCAGGTAGTACGGTGATATATTTGGTCCTATGGGAATCACGTTTGCGTATCCGAACGAAGCAAAGGGGTAATACTGGCCATTCCAGCCATCCTCATAGGGACCGTGATCCCCATAAGTGCCCCAATGGTCTGGTGGTGGAGGGCCATTGGTTGTGTAGGGCGGCGGAATACCACTTGAGGTATAATCGCCCTGTTTTTTCTTGTTCTGGCCTGCTGTAGACGCGACGGCTACACAAGCTGCTAACAGAAATACCGATAATTGCATTCGATAGAATAACTGAGGAGACCGACAAAGACTGCAAAACTTTTTCAGCGGTGCCACTTTCGAAATAACGATGAGAATTAATGTGTATCGTTAGTCACCCTTGCGCACTGTGACGTCAACGCTAAACAACTATGCAGTGAGTCAGACATTAAACAGCTTTAGCGAGCTCTACCCTAAACCAGTAAGCAAGGGTTTATTGGAGTCCCAGAGGCTAAGAAGCAGCTAAGAAATCTGCAGATTGTGTGTTGAAACCGTTTTTCCTTTTTGTATGGATCGCTAAAGCTCGATCTACCGTGCATCTTGTCCTAACACGCTAGACTTAGCTATGCAACTCTAGCATGCATGTTCCACATGCATGAAGCTGCAACAGGGTACCGCATCACTTTGCTAGCAAGTGATATGATTGACCTGCTTTATAGGAGAAGCGACATGACAGTTAGGCCCATCAACGTCCACGACCACGCCTCTTGCTTGCTCGCGGCGTTCTTCTTGGAGCTGTCTGTGTTACCATAAACTCCACCTGTGTTGTTTGAGCTACCGTTGGTCGGGCGCACAACAGAGCCATTGGCCGTCTTGTTCACATTGATCACAATCTTCTTGGGCTCTGATACGGGGTCTTTGAACGTACCATTGACAGTGACCCGGAAAGTCGGCTTATCCAGCGAGCTGTTGCCATCCGCGGTTTCAAAATCAACCCCTGAATACATGGACCCCTTGGTTTCGTAGATGGTATACTCACCGTTTGCGTATGTGAGGTTGAAGAAGGTACCGTTTACTCGCGTGCCGTTGTTGGCTTGGCTGCCATTCACATACAAACCTGTAACAGTCGCGTTGGGATTCTGTCCCGCGCCGTACTGGCCATAAAATCCATATGGACCCGCCAAGTAGTATGGCGAGAAGTCAGAGCCGCATGACAAAACATCGGCGTAGCCAAACGAAGCGTACGGATAGTATTGGCCATCCCATCCATTGAGGTAGGAGCCGTGGTCACCGTAAGTACCCTGATGCTCGGGAGGAGGCGGGCCATTTGTCGCATAAGGCGGAGGAATTTGCTCTGTGGAGTGTTTGTTACTATCAGACTTCTTCGCTGACACGCCGGCAGCGGCTGCGAGCAATAAAACCGAGAGTTGCATTCGTAAAACGTATGATATCTAGATTATGCAGTATGGCCGGTACTTATAGAAAACAAGATTACGTATTTGGCTAGCGTATCGCCCGTTGCGTGTGCGTACGTTTTATTCCTGCCGAGTAAAACTCTGCATTGTGCGGCATCAGTCAACATCGACAAGAGCGTGCACCTAGCCCTGATCTCAAGCGCCGTTAGGACATGTAGGGAGCACGAGCCAGCTCAGTCCATCTATGATTGTGTGTAAAACAACACTGAAAGAGCGCCTGCTTCTGCACGAGTATATGCACACGTAAATTAGAGTAGCCGAAAAGAGTGTCAATGGGTATACCGTTTTTCAGCCGAGTCCGTTCGGCGTACTATAGTTGGACGATCAATCGCATAGCGCTGCATGCATGTTGAAGTTATATGCGCCAGGATCGATCACTAATAGGCCACAAGTAAACCAGTAGTATCAAACACGTAGCGCCGAGATCGGTTCACGAGTTACACAGCATGCGCAGCAGGCCCGTGTGTATATAGACTGCCGTATGTATATAGATTGTCGAATGTATATGACCGTATTCATTCGGCAGTCCGAGACGAGTTTACTCGAGTGTGCTTCAAAGGCTGAATAAGTTCAACCATTTATGGGGCGGTCTCGATTCGTCGCACGGTGCGTCAATAGTCCACGACCGCGCGCTGCATTAAATCGCCGACCGTAGTCGACAAAATGATTGAGTACTTGCGAATAAAGAGTCTATACGTATCTAGTCTAGGGGTCTAGGCTAGGCAGTCTAGAGAGGCAGCTCGAAGGAGACGTCGATCTTGGCGTCGCGGGCGCCCTTGACGATGTTGGAGAGCTGGACGGCCTTCTCGGCGGCCTGGTCGAGGTTCGAGAAGGAGAAGATCTTGAGGCCGGAGTCCTGGATGAGCTGGGCGGCCTGCTCGAAGTTCGTGCCCTGGAGACGAGCAATGATCGGGACCTTGATATCCATGTCCTGGGCCGTGCCGATGAGGCCCTGGGCGATGGCATCGCAGCGGACGATGCCGCCGAAGATGTTGACGAAGATGGCAGAGATGTTCTTCTCGGTGAGAATGAGGTCGAACGCCTTGCGGATCGACTCGGCCGTGGCGCCACCGCCGCAGTCGAGGAAGTTAGCCGGGTTGCCGCCGTTCAGCTTGATGATGTCCATCGTGGCCATGGCAAGGCCGGCGCCGTTCACAAGGCAGCCGACGGTGCCGTCGAGCTTGATGAAGTTAAGGCCGTAGTTGTGGGCCTCGACCTCCTCGGGGTCCTCCTGGCTGAGGTCGCGCCACGAGAAGACCTCCTTCTGGCGGTAGTCGGCGTTGTCGTCGAACGAGAGCTTGGCGTCCATGGCGAGCACGCGGTTGTCGACGGTCTCCGAGAGCGGGTTGATCTCGACCAGGGTGCAGTCGCGCTCGTCGAACAGGCGGTAGAGGTCCTTCACGGTCTGCGCGGCCTCGGCCTGGGCCTTCGGCGTGAAGCCGAGGACCTTGGCGATCTCGGCAGCCTGCGCGTCGGTGACGCCCGCGTCGAGGTCGATGGGGAACGTCTTGATGGCGCTCGGGTCGGCGGCGGCAACGCCCTCGATGTCCATGCCGCCCTGGGCCGACGCGACGATGATGGGCTGCTGCAGGGAGCGGTCGTAGAGAATGGAGAAGTACGACTCGTGGCGCGCGAACTCGCGCTTCACGACGTAGACGGCGGAGACGGGCTTGCCCGCATCGCCGGTCTGCTTCGTGAAGATCTTGTGGCCGACCATCTGGTCCGCGTAGAGCTTGGCCTCGACGGCGGAGTTGACCATCTTGACGCCGCCCTTCAGGCCGGAGTCGAGGTAGCCCTTGCCGCGGCCGCCCGTGAGGGCCTGGGCCTTGATGACGATGTCCTCAGAGCCGAGCTCCTTGGCGATCTTCTCGGCCTCGGCGCCCGAGAACGCGGCGCGTCCTGGCGGCACGCCGACGCCGTACTTCGAGAGCAGCTCGGCGCTGCGGAACTCGTGCAGGCTCAGAAACCGTTTGGCCGTGAGCGGGGCCGCAGAGGGGGCGGAAACGCGGGTCAGGGAGCGCAACATGTGGCGATGGTCCTCGTGCGGAAGCGGTGGTGAGTTTGGGGCTCAAGTTTACCTGCGAACCAGAGGGGGGGTCCGCGCCGGTCACGCGCCGCTGAGTCATGCGCGTGTTGGGCGTGGGCCTCTCAGTCGCTGGCGCGCAAACCCTAGCCTGGCGCACCGTTGGGCCTCGGAGGACGCCAGCCGCGGTTCTCGGGCCGGTTATCAGCGTGGAGGATGCCGAAATGCCGGGCCGCGCGGGCGCACAGTCGGCAAAACCGCGCTTGGGTATGTAAATTTCCTGTAGGCTTCGGGACGGCGCTGCGCGTTCCTTAGTGGATGCCCTAAATAACTCTTATGTACGGAACAGGCTTTGCATATGACTAGCGAAATGATCGTTAGTTCAAGTTAATATCAACACAATACTCATTTTGTTTGTGCTAGGTATCTTTTAAGTGCTAGTACTGTTGTTTGTGCTAGCTTTGTTGTTTGCGCTAGCTACCTTGGTATTATAAGTATATATGGCGCCTGGTACAAGGGGCCGTTGACTACGTAGACGTAAAACCGCTAGAAAAAATATAACCAGGTCTTTGTTGTAGAGCGCTGATGCCTCGTTTTTATGGTCGCACATTGACTCACCGTCGCGTGCGCTACCAATAAAGCAAGCCGCCGAAGCCTGAAGCCCTATGCTTCGCAGCCCTCGCCGAGAAAAAAAGAACTGCAGCACCTTCTGTTCTCGTATGGTCTCCCACTACAATACTTGGTAAGGCCCTCAGGTGTTTAAATAGGACTGATCGGACGGGAAGTCTTGTATTCACCTGGGTTTGGCCGCAGCTGACGGTGAGCACAGTTTTTACAGATAAGAATGCCTGTGGTGCAAACGCGTGCCCTTCTACAAATAACGCGGACAACAGTGAAAAGAATAGAAGAATAAACTAATACAATGTAGAATACGATGGCATAAAACTAGTAGTTCTGATGCTTTTCAGTAATTTAGGTATGCGCGTTGGTGTGAGATTTCTTAGGCCACTCGATCAGCCTTCACAGCCTACCGTTGTGAATTACTTGGTGCCTCATGTCAAGTGCACCAGGCCTCGGTTAGTTCGGTGTTTACGTTGTCGTTAATACTTAGTACATGTACATGGCGGCCTTGTAGTGGAGCGTGCGCGAGCCGAGCGTGTCCCACTCGCGCGCCGTCGTCCACATCTCGTCGATGATCTTCAGCTTCGAGTACACGCTGCCGCCCTTCCAGCAGATGATTTCCGGGTCGAGGTCGCGCGGCACGGCCATGACGGCGACCTCGCCGAGCTCCTTCAGCCGCGCGTGGTTCCACATCACGAGGCGGTCCGTGAGGTTGAAGTGGAAGTTCGGGATCTTCGACCCGCCGCCGATCACGAGCAGGTTCTCGTAGTACAGCTTTTCGCTGCCGGAGTGCCGCCCGGCTTGGGCAATGGACTCGATGATGGCGTGGTCGAGCGCGGCCGTGACGACTGCGGCTGGGTCGAGCGACTCGAACGCGTCCATCTGCGGGCGGCCCTCGTCGGCGGCGCCCTTAGCGGCGCCGTTTGTGCTGGCAGCGGCGCTGCCGTTCGCGCCCTGCGACACGCCCGCGACGTCGGCGGACGGCGTGGCGTCGCGCGACATGAACGTGCTGTCGATCTCGTCGGCGTCGTCGGCTGCATCGGCTGCGTCGGCTGCGTCGGTCGCGTCGGCCGCGTCGGCGCCGTCCCCGTCAAGGCTCGCGTCGCCGGACTCGCCGTCGTCGGGCGTCGCCGCCGCGCCGGCCGGGTTGTGTCCGCGCGCCGTGGTCTTGTATGTCTGGCCGAACACGGACAGCGTGCCGAACTGGATATTGATCTCGGCATCCGACACAGGGTCGTTCGGGTGCTGCGTGTACGGGTCGATGCTGCGCGGGAACAGGGCGTGGCGCCAGGCGAGGCGCGGGGGCAGCTCGAACAGGTCCGGGTAGAACAGGCCGAGCACAGGCAGCATGACCTCGTTGTAGACCTTGAAGTCGTACTTGCGGCTGTGGGCGTAGTACTTGTAGAGCTGGACGGAGATGTCTGCCTCGTTTGCCGTGCAGAACTGGCGCTTCAGGGCGTCGAGCGTGGCGGCGTCGGGGGCGCCGGGGAACGCGATGCGCTGGAGCAGGGCGCCGAACACGCGCGTGACGTCGTCGCCGCCGAAGTCGAGCTTCACGCGCGAGTCGGCGATGCACATGCCGTCGTCGACGCAGCTCACGGTCGTGGTCTCGGCGCCGATGTCGACGATGCAGGCGGCGGAGATGCCGGCGCCGTACGTCGCGGCCACAGCCTCCTGGACGACGGCGACGTTCGCGATGCCGAGGCGGAACATGAGGTCGACGAGCAGGGCAAGCGCCGTGCGCTCGATCATGTCCGGCACGACGAGCACGACGTCGTACTTGCCCGAGTTGAGGGCGGGCAGGCCGAGGCCCGCGTCGGACTGCAGGGCGTAGCGCACGATGTCGAAGAGGTCGCCGGCGAGCTCTTCGGCGCTGCGGTAGAACGCCGGGTCCTCGTTCAGCACGCCGCGGCGCAGCGGCCAGAACAGGTTGTGCTGGGCCGACGGCGCGCTTTGCACGCAGAACACCTTTGCGTGCTGCGCCTGCGCCTGGCGCGCCTCCTCCTCCTCGGCGGCGTCGTCCTCGTCGTGCTTGACGTCCTCGCCGCGCTGGCGCTCGTTGAACTGGCGGCACGCGTCGGAGCCGTTCGGCACGACGCGCATCTTGTAGAAGCGCATGCGGTCGCGGAAGCTCTGGCGCGCCTCGTCGAGCGCGTCCTCGAAGCGCGGCGACGCGCCCGGCGCCGCGTCGTCGTCGCCGCCCGCGCCGCGCGCGTCTGGCGCGCTGTACAGCGGCTGGCGCTTCGCGACGTTGAACGGCAGCGTCTTCGGGTACACGTCGGTTGTGCGGCCGACGCGCAGGTTGCGCGAGCCGAAGTGCAGCACGACGGCCTCGGAGTCGTCGTCGTCGGGCCGCTCGCGCGGCTTGCGGCACAGAAACTGGCTGTCCTTCTTGAGGTAGTTTGTGAAGTAGTTCTTCTGGTTGATGGCCGGGACGAGCCGCAGCGTCGAGAACTTCTGGCTGTTGTCGACCCGCGCGAACGCGGGCGGGACGTCCTTCTTAGCGCGCTTCGACATGCGCTGCTGCCGGTCTGAGGGGCGCGGAAGTAGCACGGCTGGATCTCGTCGCGCGGGCGAGGCCGTCATGTGATGCTCCATTAAGCGTGGTCATGAAGAGCGTGAGGAACGTGGGTCATGAAGAACGAGGTAGCGCGTGATTGCGCGGCCGCGGAGAGAAGCGTTGGCGGGCGAGTTCGGCGGGCGAATTGGCGAATTGGCGAATTGGGCAATTTGTGGGGTGCAATTCTGTATGGCCAGCTTGTCGGCGGCCGTTGTGCTGCGGTGTCACCGCGCAGCTGCATCGCGCGCGCCGGTATTACCGCCGCTGGATTACCGCGCACGCAAGCCCAGTGCGTTTTCACGTACTCGCCGCGCGAGCGCGCTCGCGCTCCGTGCTTCCGCCGCTCTTCGCCGGCGGCGTTGCGGTGCGTCCGCCCTAGCCCCGTTCCCCTATCCGGCGCACCGCCGCTCGCCTACCCCTGCCAATGCCCATTGAGCTAGGAAACGCCGAGGCCCTCGGCCGCGACAAGAAGCGCGTCGTGCGCCTCACAGGCACTGCCGCGCTCGTGCTCGTCGCCATCATTGCGCTCATCAAGTCCGGCAGCTGGGCCGCGGCGCCGCCGCGGCTCGAGCCGGCCAAAATGTGTGCCCAGGTGGACCCGCTTGCGCCGGACGGCCGCGTCGCCGACACGCGCCAGTTCTTCTCCGAGGCGTACCGCAACGCGTCGGCCGAGCTGCTGGGCGGCGCCGTGCGCATCCCGACCGAGAGCTTCGACGACATGGCCGCGGACCCGCTGGCCGACCGGCGCTTCGACGTGTTTGCCGAGCTGCGCGCGTACCTCACGGCGCGCTTCCCGCGCGCCGCGCGCCACCTCGAGGTCGTGAACGGCTACGGCCTGCTCTACACGGTGCGCGGCGCGAGCCCCGAGCTCCCGAGCGTGTTCATGGCGCACCAGGACGTCGTCCCGGTCGAGCGCGAGACCGCCGACAAGTGGACGCACAGCCCGTTCTCGGGCCACTTCGACGGCGAGCGCGTGTGGGGCCGCGGCGCGCTCGACACGAAGTCGTCGCTCGTCGGCCTGCTCGAGGCCGTCGAGAGCCTGCTGGCCCAGGACTGGGCGCCGAAGCGCGACGTCGTGCTCGCGTTCGGCTTCGACGAGGAGCTCGACGGCTCGCGCGGCGCCGCGCACCTCGCCGCCGAGATCGCGCGTCGCTACGGCGAGGTGTACATGATTGTCGACGAGGGCTCCGGCGTCGTCGCGCAGTTCGGCTCCGTGTTTGCCCTGCCCAGCGTCGCCGAGAAGGGCTACACGGACGTCGAGGTGCTTGTGCACACGCCCGGCGGCCACTCGAGCGTGCCGCCGGACCACACGGGCATCGGCATTGCCAGCGAGCTCGTCGTGCGGCTTGAGCGCGGCCAGCTCGACGGCCAGACCGCCGTGCTGCGCAGCGACGACGTCATCCAGCAGCTGTTTACGTGCTTCGCGGCGTACGGCGCCGACGTGAGCAGCTGCGACCGCCGCCGCTTCGTCGACTCCGACAAGCTCGTGGCGTACCTCGGCGCCAGCCGCGAGCTGCGCCCGCTCGTGAGCACGACGCAGGCCATCGACGTGATTGCCGGCGGCGCAAAGATCAACGCGCTGCCAGAGCAGGTCTCGTTCGTCGCCAACTACCGCATCGACGTGCACTCGAGCGTCGACGCGACGACCGACGCCGTGCAGCGCGAGGCCGAGAGCGTTGCCGCGCGCCGCGGCCTCGGCCTCGTGCGCAATAACCGCACGATTGTCGAGCCCACCGCCGCGGGCTACATCGAGATCCGCAACGGCCAGAGCCTCGAGCCGTCGCCGGTGTCGCCGCACGAGCCGGGCCACGGCCCGTGGCTGCTGCTCGCCTCCACGACGCGCAACGTGCTCGAGTCCTACTTCGACATCGAGCAGACCTACGCGGCGCCGCTCGTGCTCGGCGGAAACACCGACACCGTGCACTACTGGGGGCTCACCGACAGCATCTACCGCTACACGCTGAGCCTGCCCGACGCGGGCGCGAACGCGCACACCGTCGACGAGTGGACGTCGATCGACTCGCACCTCGCGACCGTGGCGTGGTTCTACGAGATGATCCAGGTTCTTTAGGCTGGAAGCTGCTCAGTGAATTTTGGTTACTGCACTGGGCGGCTGCGCGTAACACTTCGCGGTGCTGTGGCTAAAAGTCAACACTTAAAACTGCGCTATAGAACACCTCCCGGTGCCGTGGTAGTTAACACTTAGCGAACCGGCTGGTGCGGCGTGTCACTACGTAGAAGAAGTACTTCAATATCACATCGTAACTTGAGTTCCGACGCTGAGCGCCGGGTAAGCTATTAACTTAACCACATTCGTGCTCTGCACATGTAACCTGTTCTTGAGCACGAAGCTGTTCCCTATACAGGAGTATCATTAGTGTACTTATATTAATATTAGGTCGGTATGCCATCCTAGCCGGCGAAACGCTCGCATGTATAGGTTCAGGCTGCGAATGTCATAGTGAAATGGGGTGGTATCATCAGAGACGAGCGCCGCGCCGCATCGGGCACGGCCGCATCGAGTTGCTTTGAGGTGCGTTGCGTGGCGCTGCGTCGAGCTGCGCTGGTTCGTGCCGGTTCGTGTCGGCTGGTGCCGGGTTGCGCCGCATTACGCGCCGCTCGACCCGTACATACCGGCCCACTGCTCGAACGCACGCAGGCCCTCGGGCGACACCGACGGCCGGATCGACCGCATGCTCTCGCGGAAGTCCGCCATGCCCATCGGCCGGATCTGGTCCGGCGCCGTTGTGAGCAGCGCGTCGCCGAGGCTGCGCAGCGGGCCCATCGCCGCGTCCTTCGCCAGCGCCGTCAGGTCGCTGCCGGAGTACCCGTCGGTTAGCGCCACGAGCTGCGCCACGTCGCCGTCGTTCAGCGCGTGCTTCTGCCGGCTCAGCAGCTTCTCGATGTGCACGCGCCGCGTGTACGGCTCCGGCAGCGGGATGTACTGCCGACGCACGAAACGGCGGCGTGCGGCCTCGTCGATGGCCCACGGCAGGTTTGTGGCGCCGAGCACGAGCACGCGCCGCACATCCTCGTTCTGCTTGCCCGCGGCCGCCGCCTGCAGGTCGCTCCACTGCACCAGGAACTCGTTCTTGATGCGGCGGCTCGCCTCGTGCTCGCCCGAGTCGGCGCGCTGCGTCAGAATGCTGTCGATCTCGTCAACAAAGATAATCGACGGGGCCAGCGCCTTCGCGAGCTGGAACAGCGCGCGCACAAGCTTCTCGCTCTCGCCCATGTACTTCGACGTGAGGCTCGACGCGCTGATGCTGAAGAACGTCGAGTGCGACTCGGTCGCAACGGCGCGCGCCAGCATTGTCTTGCCCGTGCCGGGCGGGCCGAACAGCAGCATGCCGAGCACAGGCTCACGCAGCCCGCTGAACAGGTCCGGCCGCAGAAACGGGTACACAACGGTCTCCTTCAGCGACGCCTTGGCGCGGTCGAGGCCGGCAATGTCCTCCCAGGTGACGTGGTCGCCCTTGAGCACGACCTCGCTGAGGATCTGCTCGGCGGCACCCTTGTCGACGCCGCGCAGGTCCTTGATCTTGTCGCGGGCCATGCGGTCCCACTCGTCGAGGTCGTCGGCGTCGTTGCCGTCGTCGGTCTCGGGCGAGCCGTCCGCGAGCACGCGCGCCTTCTGCGCCTGCTGCGGCTGCGGCGCCGAGCGCGAGCCGCCCGAGGACGTGCCGCCGCCGCCGCCACCCAGCGCAGTCTGCGACGCCGTGGGCGACGCGCGATTAAGGGATCCTCCCTGGTGTTGGTGTTGGTGGTGGTGATGGTGCTGTGACGAGTGGTGCTGATGATGCTGCTGCTGCGGGGGCTGCGCTGACCGCACGACGCGCGGCCGGTAGACGGGCCGTCCTGTCGACGACGGGACCTGCTCGTATGTGACGTGGAACTGCGCAGTGCGCTTGGCTGCGTGCGACGCCTCGGCCTGCGCCTGCGCCTGCGCCTGCTGTGTCTGGAATTGGGCCTGGGCCTGGGCTTGTGCTTGGGCCTGGGCCTGGTGCGGCGAGAACGCGTACTGGTCGGCCGTGGGCGAGTCGCTGGGCACGGTGGGCGACGAGGGCTGCGACTCGGAGCGGAACGCGCCCTCGAAGCCCGAGAACTGCTGCGACGGCGAGTCCGGCGCCTGGTGGACCTGCTTTGCCGCGGTGAGCGCCGTGCGCTTCGCGTCGTCGGCGTCGGACATGCTGAGGTTCTCGCCCGACGAGCGCGGCGACGACTTTGGCCGCGACTTGAGCGGGTTCTTCGAGCGCAGCGTCGTCATCATGGAGTGGTGGTGGTTGGCCGGCGCGGGCTGCGGGTAGTCGAGCGACGAGCGCTGCGGCGGCGGCTCGCGCTTGGCGGACGTCTGTGCGGCGGTTGTGGCCGCGGTGCCCGGGCCCGCGGGCGCGCTGGGCAGCACCGGCGCGGAGCGCACCGCCTGCGAGGGCAGCGACGGCTTCTTTTTGTACATGTCGTAGGGCATGTCGGCGACGCGGGGCATCTGCACAAGGTTCGGGGCGCTGAGCTTGCCGAGGGCGGGCTCGCTGTGGGCGGCGGACGCCGGCGGCGCGGCCTTCGAGCCGACGGCGACGCGGTGCGGCTTCTTCTTGTCGGCCGGCGCGCCGACGCTGAGCTGCGAGATGTCGACGCCGCTCGGGTTCGAGACGTGGGTGCCGTACGGCGAGTTCGCGACGGGCGGCGGCGCGGGCTTCGCGGTGCCGGCGGCGATGCGCGCCTGCTCGAGCCGCAGCTCGAGCGCGCCTATCCTGTCGTGGCACTGGCGCTCGACGTCCATGACGCTGGCGAGCAGGCTTTTCTCCTGCGCGGTGCGGGGCGGCGTGCCGTCGAGCTGCGCCATGCCGGTCGTGATCTGGGCCAGCGTTGTTTTCCACGAGTCGAGGGCGCCGCGGAACTCGAAGCTCGACTCCTTCAGGATCGACTGGAGCGAGGCCTGGTACGCATCGGTGTAGATCTTCTGCAGGGCAGCCTCCCGGGACGGGCGTCGCGAGAAAAGAGGCATGCAACCGAGCGCGGTATTGGCACTGCGTTCTAAGGGGGAGAATGGCTGGCTGGTGTGTTTACCTCTCGCAGGACGTGTGTTGCATCCCGTGACAAAGCCTGTGCGCGGGGCTGACTGAGCGCGGGCCGCCTGGGAGCAAACGAGCGCGACTAAGCGTCACAGGCTGATTGTCGGCGTTATCAGCTGACGCGGCGGCTAAACCGCGCGAAACCGCACAAACAACCCGCGAAAAGGGCCGACGGGGTACTGCACAAACACAAACTCAACGCAGAGTGTGGTGTTGTTTGCAAAGACTGATTTTGTTAGTATGTTTTATGTATTATGTTAGTATGTTATGTAGTGTGTATTACAGTAGGATGCTGTACTAGGATTGTGCCGTCACTTCTACAATGCCACTAACAGCTTCATTCGTTCTCTTGTCTTTTTTGCGTGTATTTTGTTTGTATTTCCTTATATTGGCCTGTATTTCCTTGCTTTCGCTTGTGTTCTTGCCTGTGCTTTCTCGTTTCTATCTGCCTCGCATGGGTGCCGCACCCGGGCCGATATTAGGGATGACACATCCTCACTTTTTCTGGCCACACTGAAAATGTTCAGACCGCTTGCAAGGGCCCTGCACCGGCCGCTGAGGCCCGCTCTGCGCGTGCACGGGCTGCGCGCGATCCACCAGAAGAAGGACGGCAAGCTGCTCGACGACGACATGCTTGCGCGCGCCGGCCTCGACCCGCAGAAGGTCGAGCGGCCGGCCGGCGAGCAGCCGCAGGGCGAGCAGCCGCAGGGCGACGCCGAGGCCGAGGCCCGCTCGAAGTGGGAGGGCACCGCGCGCGCGCCGCGCTCCGAGTCGTCCCAGATCACGCGCCGCCGGCGGCGCGGGTGGCTCGTCACGGCCCTGGGCGGCCTCGCGATTGCCGCGTACCTGGCGCGCCCGCTCGACGAGGACGAGCGCAAGCAGCACCCGGCGGTGTCGCAGTCGGGCTGGGAGCTTGGCGGCGCCTGGCAGCGCGTGCGCGCGCGCTACTTCACGACGATGGACAGCTTCCAGGCGCCTGTGTTCGAGAAGCTGCTGCCGGACCCGCTGCCGCCTCCGTACGACCGCCCGACGCTGGTGATTGCCGTGGACGACCTGCTGGTGAAGAGCGAGTGGACGCGCAAGTACGGCTGGCGCGTGGCGAAGCGGCCCGGCGTCGACTACTTCCTGGGGTACCTCGCGCAGTACTACGAGGTCGTGCTGTTCAGCAACAAGTACCAGGCGATTGCCGCCGAGACGGTGCTGAAGCTCGATCCGCTGCGCGCGTCGGTGTCGTACGCGCTGTTCCGCGAGGCCACGCGCTACGAGAACGGGTACCTGCTCAAGGACCTGTCGCACCTGAACCGCGACCTGAAGAAGGTCATTGTGCTGGACATAGACCCCGAGGCCGTGAAGCTGCAGCCCGAGAACGCGCTCGTGCTGCCGCCGTGGGACGGCAAGGCCGGCGACAAGGACCTGGTGCGGCTGATTCCGCTGCTGGAGTGGATCGGCGCGCAGCCGATCAAGGACGTGCGGCCGATTCTGAAGTCGTACATGGCGAGCCCGGACGGCGTGCTGAACGAGTTCGAGCGCCGCGACCGCCTGAACCGCGAGAAGTGGGCGGAGCAGCATGCGCGCTCGAAGTCGAAGCCGTCGCTGAACTCGCTGCTCGGCATCGGCAAGAGCAGCACCGCCGACATGATGCCGCAGGACGTGATCCGCATGGAGAGCCAGAAGAACTACGAGAAGTTCCGGCAGCACGTCGAGGAGTACGGCAAGAAAATGATGGCCGAGGAGGAGCAGAAGATGAAGGACGCGATGAACGAGCACAAGGTGACGCTGGGCAAGCTGCTCACGGGCGAGATGCCGTCGCCCGAGGAGCTGTCGGCCACGGTTGCGAAGCAGGACCAGCCGGGCCAGCCGGGCCAGCCGCAGAAGTAATGTCTTTGTATATACACGCCACGCAGTGGCTTAGATCTAAGTTTCAGGTTAAAGGGGCCTTTGCGGGCGTATTGTAAATATTACCGGCGTAATCGTTTCATAATTAGTGCTCTATGTCGTAGGCGGCAGAGCGAGCGCCTTGTATATACATGTTAAACCGCGAGGGCACGAGCAATGACTTTTCGTGGTGGTTAATGGTACCGCGAGGCTGTACCTTTCGTGGTAGTTCATCGTACCACGGCTGTACTTTTCGTGGTAGTTCGCGGAAACTTGTGACCACGAGCAGCGTACTCTTCGTTCTTTGTGACCACGGGCACCATACTCTTCGTTAATGGTTTGTTAGCACAAGCACTGCCCTTCTGGGTGGTTGAGGACCGTGGTTTTTAGTTCGCCGGGTGTGAGAAGCTCGGCGTCTCGTTGATGAGCCGGAACGCGCGCAGCGCCGCCTGCGGATCGTCCTTGTGGAACACAAACAGGCCCTGCAGCTGCGCCGTGCTCACGGGCCGGCCGTACGACACAGCAAGGTCGAGGAACTCGGTGGCCTGCGCGTCGGCCTCGGGCCCGTAGAACCGCACAAACATGCTGCGGATCTGGTCCGGCGTCGCGTTGTCGAGCAGCTCCTTCACGTCGACGCGGCCCGGGCGGATGAGCGCCGGGTCGAGGCGCTCGGGGTGGTTCGTGGTCATGAACACAATGCGCTCGTCGGCGGACGTGACGCCGTCGAGCGCGTTGAGCAGGCCCGAAAACGTGATGCCCGTGCCGAAGTCCTTGTTTGCCTCGCGCGTGCGCGCGAACGCGGAGTCGACGTCCTCGAGCAGCACAAAGCTGCGCGCGGGCACGTTGTTCATGAGATGGTTGAGGCGGTCGTCGGTGAGCGTGAGCTCTGCAAGGTTCAGGATGCAGATGTTGTAGTCAAGCGCGCCGGCCAGGGCCTGGATGAGGCTTGTTTTGCCGCTCCCGGGCGGGCCGTACAGCAGGTACCCGCGGCGGTAGGGGATGCCGCGCTGCGCGTACCAGTCCTGGGACGCGAGGAAGCTCTGCAGGTCCTTGACGAGGCGCTCCTTGACGCCGTTCGCAAGCACGACGGAGTCGAGCGAGCGCTTGTGGCGCGGGAGGCCGAAAGGGCGCCACTCGGGCCCGAAGCTCGTGTAGAGCACGGTCTTGCCGGCCTGCGAGCGCTCTGCGCCGCGCTGCGCCGCGGAGAGCATCTCCGAAAACACGTGGCGGTCCGCATACAAAGTCTTGAGCAGCAGCGTCTCGTAGGGCCGGCCGTTCGTGATGTCCATGAGGCGCTGGCTGCGCTCGCGCTTCACGAGGATGTACGACTTGTTCCACTTGACGAGGTGCGTGCCCGGGCCGGGCACAAGCACGAAGTCGGCGGTGATGGAGCCGTTGTCGTGGCGCTTGTACGCGGTCTCGACGGCGAAGTTGCGCGAGTTGCGCTTGGGCTGGCGGGCCATCCAGTCGAGGAACCAGTCGTAGCTCGCGTCCTTGGACGCGATCTCGAGGTCGCAGACAAGCTGGCGGTACATGAGCTGGGACACGCGCTGGAAGCCGCGGCGCGCGATCGTGAGGCCCGCGCCGAGGCCCATGAGGCCGAAGCCCGCGGTGAAGTACGGGTTCGAGCCGATGGCGGACTCGAGCGCTTCCATTTGACAGCAAGCGGGAACCGGCCGAAAACAAGTAGCAGGCGAGCCGGGCGGGGAGCGAGCGGGCCGGGCGGCAGACGAGCCAGGAAAGCGGGTCGCGGGCTAGCTGGGGGTGGAAAATGCAGACGCAGCTGCGGCGAAGGTCCCACCAGGGTCGAGGGTACTGGCAAGCCGACGCACGCGGCCTGCGGCGGTGCGCGCGGCCGCGGGCAGAGCCCGGCAGGCAGAGGCGCGCGGCGGCGGCGCGGCTCGCGGCGGGCCCGCGTGGCTGCGCGCCGCGCCGCCGCCGCGCCCCGGCGCACCCTAAACTGCGCCGGCGTGGCGCGCCTTCCCAAGCCGGGGCGCGAATCACTAAGCAAGCCACCCTTCCAGCGGTGCACGACCCTTCCAGAGGTGCACGACCCTTCCCGAGGTGCACGACTCGCAGACGCCTCGAGCGCGACCGAAGCATGACGGGAAGTGGCGGCAAGAGCACCGAGCGGCTCATCGAGGAGATCGCCGCCTACACGCCGGCGCGCCCGGCGCTGTTTGCGCAGCACCCGGCCGACGCGTACAAGGCCGACGCCGCCGCCGGCGCGCCGCCGTTCACGGGCCGCACGCTGCGCGGGCTGCCGCCGGTCGCGAACACGTTCAATGCGTTTTTCACTGATAGCAGGGAGCACGTGCAGCTCGAGTATGTGCGCGAGCGCGCGCCGGCGCGCGACGGCGCGCTGCAGGCCGCGCTGCAGGCCAGCGCCGCCGAGGCCGCGCGCGGCGCCGAGCTGAGCCCGCAGGCGAGCGCGGGCTCCGCGGCGGGCTCCGCGCGGAGCTCGGAGCGTGCTCACTCGGAGGGTTTGGACGCAAGCGAGCTAGCGCACGGCTCGGGCCTTGATTCGGGTCTTGGTGCGGATTCGGGCTTTGGATCGGGCTTTGGATCGGGCCTTGATGCGGGCCTTGACCCAGGCCTTGACGCGGGGGACGGGGTCGCGCCAAGCGACTGGCACGTCGCCGACGTGCAGCCCGGCGCCGTCGCGCTGCGCTGCCTCGCCACGGGCGCCGCCCTCAGCGTCCGCGTCCTTGCTGCGCACATCCCGCCGCGCATCCGCGACACGTTCAGCGTCGCCGCCATTGCTGCGCGCACGCCCGCGGGCCGCACGCCGCCGACGCCGGACGCGTGCTGGTCGTCGTTCTGCCGCGTGCTCGCCGACCTGCTCGCTCTCGCGCCGGCCGACCGCCGCGCGGTCCCCGTCCAGAACCCGAACGCCAGCGTCAGGCTGGATCTGCACGTGGTGCTCCCGTTCCTGGGCTTTGTGCTCGACGCCGGCGCCCAGCTCTACGAGCCGCCGCGCGGCGACGCGCCGGCCGAGCGCCAGTGGCGCCGCCGCGTGCTGCTCGAGGCCCAGCTCGACGTCGCGCCGCTCGACGCGCGCGAAGACCTCGCGCCGGCCCTCGCCCGCTTCCTCGGCGTCGAGCCCCTCGCATTCACCGCCCAGCGCCTCTCCCCGCGCGAGTACGGCTGCCTCGGCGCCGTCTACACGTTCAGCGACGACCAGGTCCTGCAGCGCTACGAGCTCCAGGTCCGCCACGACCAGGCTAACGTCCCCTGGTACCTCGAGGCCCTGAAGCAGGTCGCCCAAACAAGCGGCTCCGAGGCCATCGAGATGAAGGTCCTTGAGCTGCTCTCGCTCGGCACGCAGACGCTGTCCAGCCTCGAGGAGGCCTTCGCCCTGCTCGGCCTCGACGTCAAGTCCCAGGCCCAGCTCACCGACGAGCAGCTCATCGACCTTGTGGCCGAGTCCGCCGCGCCGGGGCCCGTGCTTGACGCCGCCTCGTCGCTGCGGCCCTCGCCGGCCATCCTGCGCGCCGCCGCCGCGCCAAACCTCTCGTTCGACGACGCCTTCCGCGTGCTCGGCCTCGACGACCCCGACACCGACGACGTCATCGTGACCTTTTTGGCGCGCCGCCTCTGGGAAAGCGGGCCCGTCGGCAAGCTCGAGGCCCGCCGCGCCATCGAGGTCATCGGCGCCCAGCGCCGCAGCCCGAAACTCCTGCATCTGCTCGAGCAGTACACGCCGCTGACCACGCCGCCGCCGTCGCTCGACGAGGCCTACGCGCAGCTCGGCGTCGGGCCCGACGTCGGCGACCGCGACATCGAGGCCATCTTCGAGGCAAACGCAGAGGACGCCTCCGCCGCAAAGCTCCTCGAGCTGCGCCGTAACCTGCACACCATCGCCGCCGCCCGCGACTCACACGAGCTGCGCGCGTTCCTCAGCGGCACCGACATCTCCGCCGACAGCAGCGCGAACGCCGACCCGAACGAGGCCGGCCTCGTCGACGGCGCGCGCCTGCCGGTCGGCCTCTGGAACACGGGAAACACATGCTACCTCAACTCGCTCCTCCAGTTCTACTACTCGCTCGAGCCCGTGCGCAACTTCGTCGTCCAGTACACGGACTCTGAAGCTGTACAGGCCGACGACGAGTCCATGGGGAAGAAGAAGGTCGGCGGCAGACATGTGCCGTTCAACGAGGTCAAACGCTCCGAAATCTTCGTCGAGCACCTCGCCAGCCTGTTCACAGAGATCCAGACCACGCGCAGCGCGCACGTCACGCCAAGCGAGCTCCTCGCCTACCTCGTGCTCATCCCGCCCCAGGAGGACGCCGACGAGATCATTGCTGCAAACCAGGTCCGCAACGCCGAGGAGGAGTCCATGCTGCGCAGCCGCCTCGTCGACGCCCTGCAGCGCCAGCAGGACGTCACCGAGTGCATCGAGAACGTGCTGTACCAAATGGAGGCGGCAACGTGCGCATCCGGCTACGACGAAGACGGCGAGCAGCACGACCTCATCAAGGACCTGTTCTACGGCACCACCATGCAGACGCTGCAGCGCGTCAGCGACGGCGGCAACAAGCGCACCAAGAAGGAGCGCTTCTCGTCGCTGCTCGTCGACGTCAGCGATGGCCCCGCCGACATCTATGACTCGCTGGACAAGTTCTTCGCCGAAGATGTCCTGGATCTTGAGGACGGGCCCACGCTGCGCACTCTACGCATCACAACGCTGCCGGCCATCCTACAGGTCCAGGTCCAGCGCGTGCAATTCGACCGCGAGACGTTCATGCCCTACAAGAGCCTTAACCCGCTGCGCTTCGAGGAGGTCGTTTACCTCGACCGGTACTTGGAAGCGCCCGAGGGCAGCGAGCTCGACACAAAGGTACACGAGATGAAGCAGTGGCGCACCGAGCTGGCCGAGGCCAAGCGCCAGCTTGAGGCCAACAGCGAGGTCTTGCAAGAGCGGGACGCGCTGTCCACCACAATTGCATGGCTCGAGGCCACGCCGACGGAGCACAAGCAGCCCAGCACGGAGTCTGAGGACGCCGCCGCGCCCGAGTCGAGCCATCATGACGACGAAGACGGCCCCATCCATCTCAGCGCCACTCCTGAACCGCCGCAGTTCCAGTTCAGTGAGCACACGCGCAGCGCCCTGAAGAAGCGCTACGCAGAGCTGTGCGACCAGCTTTCGTCGCTGGAGACGCGCAAGGCCGAGCTCGAACACAATATCCAGCACCAGTTCGACTCGTTCCGCTCGCACGGGTACCGCATCCACGCGCTGTTCATTCACAAGGGCGACGCGTCGTACGGACACTACTGGATCTACATCCGCGACCTCGCGACGGGGCAGTTCTACAAGTACAACGACGAGTTTGTGAGCAAGGCGAGCGACGAGGAGGTGTTCGACTTCCGCGAGGAGAACCTCGCGACGCCGTACTTCCTTGTGTTCATCAGCAACAAGCTGCTCGAGCGCGTGCACGCGGCGGCTGACAACAAAGCTCGCATCGAGGAAGGAACGCTGGTGGATGTGTGAACTTGTGACACTTGTTACACACCCTCGGCGCATGACTAGCATGTATGTACATGACGGCACCACGCAGGCCGCTGCGTGCGGGCCCGCTGCACATAGAATGCGTATAAGATAGCGTACAATTAGGCTTTATTTTGAGGAGCCGCTCGGGAAACCGATACCAGCATTTAGTAGAAAGGTAAAATGTATAGTTTTCATGTATGACGCCAAGACTCGGCCTGTCTGTGTTTGAGGGGCATGCACGCAGGTACATTGCAATAATTAAGACGACGGGTGCGCTGCTGCGCGAACACGCGGCCGCACGCGGCTGCGCGCAGTCGAGCACGGCTCAGCACGCGTTAACAAGCGCCCCGAGAGGGAAGGCAGCGTGAAAACATCGACGACAGCACGCTGTTAGGCAGTCACGTTTAGGCCTGGTGCGCGCACCAGCCCGGCAGCGGCCAAGCCGCACCGGAAACTCGCAAAAACATGGCGCCACGGCTCGCCCTCGTGTGGCGTCGGCGCCATGAGTGGGCTTGCCGCATTACACGACGGCATCCAGCTGCGTGTACACCGTGAACACGGCGGCAACGACCTCGAGCTGGCGCTGCATGCTGTGCATGTCCGGAATCTCGGCCGAGACGGCGCGGTACACGGACGTGTCCCAGGGCGTCTTGCCGCGCGTGTGGAACGGGAACTGCGAGTAGTCGGTGAGGATCTCGTCGACCTTGAGGAACGCGTTGTCGCGCGCGTCGTAGGACGCGCTGCTGTAGAGGTTTTCCAGCACGTTTGCGGCGTACGCGCTTGCTGCGAGCGCAAGCGTGCGCAGCACCTTCAGCGGCAGGCGCGCAGGGAAGTACTTCGTGTTGGGGAACGACGGCGCGTACGTCGACGAATTGAGCAGCTCGAGCACGCGCGTGTGGATGTCCTGCTTGGCGCTGGGGTCGACGACCGGGTGGATTGCCATGTCGAACAGGAAGAAGTTGCGCTTCTCGGTGCGGCAGATGCCCTTGTCGACGAGGCCCTTCGCGAGGCGCTCGCGCACCTGCTTCAGCTGGTACGAGATCTTCGAGAAGTTCCAGGTCTCGCCGCTGAGGCAGTCGATCCAGTTCGCGACGCTCATCGGCTCGCTGCTCTTCATGAGCTTCAGCGTCTCGTCGAGCAGCACCTCGCCCGTGAGGCTGTCGTCGAGGACCTCGATCTTGCCGTCGTTGAGCGGCTGGTTGCGCAGGCCCGGCTCGTAGATCATGGCGATCTTGCCCTGCAGCGCGAGCTCGATGAGAATGCACCCGCGCAGCACGTACGAAATGCTGTCGTTCCAGAACGAGAGGTAGCCCTGGTCGGCCTTGAGGCCGATCAGCAGCACCTCGTCCATCAGCGTGAGCACGGGCGCGCCCTGGTTCGTCGTGCTCTGCGCCTCCTCGACGGGGTCGTACGCGATTTTGTGTTCGTATTCGTCGTCGTCCCGCGCGCTCGCGCCGACGGCCTGCCGCCCGTGGCTGCCTGCGCCCGCGCCGCTTCCCTGGCCCGCGCTCGCGGCCCCGCCGCCGCGCCGGCGTTGTACTGCTCCGCCAGACATGCGTGGTTTCGTGTTATTTATCTGATCAAGACACACGTTTCCTGATTTCGAGAGCCTGCCCTCGCTCATCTCAGGCCCCGGGAGGGGCAGGGCTGGGGCTGGGGTTCCGCCCTATACTGCTGCGAACGCGAACTCTAACCGCGCGCAGTGCAAAACAGCCTGGGCCCGTGTCTTTTCGCGCGCTTTTCCGCGCGCCCGCATGCCGAATGGACGCCCATCCCTACGGCCACCCGTACGTTCCGTACGACGTGCAGGTCCAGTTCATGGACGCAGTATATAAGACGCTAAACTCTAAACGCGTGGGTATTTTCGAGAGCCCGACGGGCACGGGCAAGACGCTGAGCCTGCTCGCGCCGGCGGTTGCGTGGCTGCGCGACACGGCGCGCAACGCGCTGCAGGCCGATCTCGACGCGCTCGACCGCTCGAGCGGGCCCGCGTGGAGCATCCGGCGCGCGAAGGAGATCCGCCTTGAGGCGTACGACGACGAGCGGCGCAAGCACGCCGAGCTCGTGGCCGCCGCGCGCAAAAGCATGCACCGCGCGAAGCCGCTCGACGCGCCGGCGAAGCGCGCGCGCACGGCGCCGCGCGCAGCGCCGGCAAAACAGGGCATCGACGCCTTTGTCCTCGAGGACAAGCCCAAACCCGCGGTGGCGGACGCCCTAGCCCTGTGGGCCGACCACAGCGCGCTGTCGGGCGGTTTTCCGGGCGCCAGCGCCGCGCCGGGCGCGTCGGGCCTGCTCGCCGAGACGGACGAGTCCCTGGCTCCGCTGCTCCAGGCGCCAAAAATCTTCTTCGCGTCGCGAACGCACTCGCAGCTCGCCCAGGTCGCCGACGCCCTGGCGTCGCTGCGCCTGCCCGAGCCAGTAAGGTTTGTGACCCTCGGCTCGCGACGCCAGCTATGCATCCATCCCGAGGTCACGCGCTTGGCAAACGTGAACCAGATGAATGAGAAGTGCGCCGACTTGCAGAAGCATGCGAAGTGCGAGTTCCGCCGCAACACAGAGCCGCTGCGGAACCAGGCGCTCGGCGAGATCATGGACATCGAGGACCTCGCCAAGTACGGCAGGGCCAGCGGCTCCTGTCCTTACTATGCGACGCGCGACGTGCTGCCCTATGCCGAGGTTGTCGCGCTGCCGTATCCTCTGCTTCTCGTAGACCGGAACCGCAGCGCGCTGGGGCTGGACCTCAGCGACTCGGCCGTCATAATTGACGAGGCGCACAACCTTGTCGACACGGTTACTGCCCTCAACTCCTCGCAGATCGACGAGCTCACTACCTCGCGGTCGCTCAGGGGCCTGCAAATGTACATGACCCGCGTCGGCAGCCGCTTGTCGCCCACTAACCGCCGCAAGGTCACACAGGTTATGAAGCTCGTTGAGTCGGTTTCGGCCTACTTTGCTGAGTTGAAGAAGCCCGTTAAGCCAGGCACTCGCGTCGACCCCAGAGACTTGTTTGCCAAGGACAACGCCGATACGCTCGACATCAGCGAGCTCAGCGACTTCGTGCAGACGTCAAAGCTCGTGTATAAGGTGGACTCCTACGTGCAGCACGTTGTTGAGGAGCAGCTGGGCGCGGCGAACGGCGCTGCACATAACGCACATGGGTCTGCGAAGGGGTCTGCAACAAACGGCTCTGCAGCTGAACGGGTCGGTGGTTCTGCTAAATACCCAGGCTTGACAGAAGGTCAGCCGACCTCCGTGCCGGCGCAAACGCAGGCGTCTGTGACTACCCTCTCGGCAGCAGTGTCCTCAAACTCCTTGGGCACGTTGATGGACTTCCTTGTTCTTGCCACCGACCCGCTGGCAGAAGGCAAAGTGTTCCTGGATGTTGCAGATGGCGAGAATTTGTCCTCGCGCGTCGTACTTCGGTACTTACTGCTGGACCCTAGTCCGGCGTTTAGGGGAGTCATGGACGAAGCGCGCTCCGTTGTGCTCGCGGGCGGGACAATGGAGCCTGTCACTGACTTCACGCAGCACCTGCTGCCGTATATTGACAAGACCGACTACGCTGTGCATACCTACGGCCACATAGTGCCTAAAGCGCAGCTCATGACGATGCCGCTATCGTCGTTGCAATTCACATTTGCGAATCGCGGTAATCCAAGCACCGTGGCGCAGCTCGGCGACTTTGTCGTGGATATCTGTGCCAACGTCCCGCACGGCGTCGTTGTGTTCTTCCCGGGGTACAAGTATTTGGCGCAGGTAGTGAGCATGTGGCGCAAGAGCGGGGCCCTCGCGAAGATCGAGAAGCTGAAGCGGCTGTTCTGGGAAACGAACGACCCCGCAAAGCGCGACCTAGATATCTTTGCCAAGTACTCGCGAGCGGCTAATGGCAGCGGTGCTGTGCTCCTTGCCGTGGTGGGAGGACGGCTCTCCGAGGGCATAAACTTCAGCGACGACCTTGCGCGTGCTGTCGTCATGGTCGGCCTGCCCTTTCCGAACGCGTTCAGCGCTGAGATGGTAGCCAAGCGCGCGTACATCGAGTCGAAGGCCCGCGGCGCAGGGCGCACGGACGCCGAGGCCAAGGACGAGGCGCGGCAATACTACGAGAACCTGGCAATGCGCGCCGTGAATCAGAGCGTGGGCCGCGCCATCCGGCATATCAAAGACTACGCCGCCATCTACCTTGTGGATGAACGCTACAAGCAGGCCCATGTGCAGAGCAAGTTGTCGCGATGGGTGCGCGAAAGCATAGTTGGCGACAGCGAGCCGCTCGTTGCAGCTACGCGGGCGTTCTTCGCAAGGAACACGCAAAGTCGTAGAAACGCCGAGTAGTGGGTTGTAATAATGCTAGCAGAAGTGCCGCGAAGTCAGAGTAAGGTAGTCGGAGTGAGGTAACTGTATACTACAAATATATAGCGAAGTAAGGTAGCTGTATACTACAAATATATCGGGGTGAGGTAGCAGTATACTACATGTATATAGTGCAATCCTGAGCTGTGCTAATTCCGGCCGTCCTCGGCCGTTCAGTACAATGCTCGCTAATGTATTTACCATTTCTTCTCGCTGGCCGAGAAGTCGTCCACGCCTGCGCCCTGGCGCTCGCGCTCCACCAGCTCGTCGAACCGCCGCTGGTCTTCTTCCACGTCGCCCGTGTACTCTGTTTGGTTCACGGGAATGCCTTCGAGGAGTCCGTCCGTGCCCAGCTCTTTGGACGAGGCCGACAGCGACGGCGCGGATGTGCGGCTGCGCGGCCTCACAGGCTCTGGCTGCGGCTTGGCAGGCTGCGGCGCGCTCGATTCTGGCGGCGTATCCCAGAACGGCTGCGAATCTGCTGCGTCTGCGGGCTGCTGCTGCGCCGGCGAGCGGTTCTTCGCAATCACATTGTCCCAGGACGTGCCCGTGGGCTCGGGGCTGCTGCTCCCGCTGCCGCCGGTGATGCGCTGCATCTTCTCCTGGTTGCGCTGCTGCTCGAGCGCCCTGTAGCGGTCGATGCGGCCCTGGTCGGCGCGCTTCATCTCGTCAATGATCTTGCGGTTCATGATGAGGCAGAACGGGAACAGCGGGTTGTTCTTCCAGTCAATGGTGTCCGGGTCCTTCAGCGCGAGCTCGGGGTGCTTCGCCGTCATGGAGTAGTACCGCGAGCCGAGTTGCGGCGGATACATGCTGAGCAGCGCGTACGCCTGCTGCGCGGCCGGCGCCGACTTGAGCTGCGTCAATTGCACAAACGTGCCGACGCCCATGCCGAACTGCAGGCCCACAAACAGGCCGACAAAGCCGAGCGCGAGCTGCGCGAAGCGCACGTTTTTGTTTGCCGGGATGAACGCGCGGCGCTTCAGCCAATTCGGCGCCTGGATGAATCCCCACAGCACGGGCAGGCCGAGCGCCGGGTACAGCGCGGTCTTCTGCCAGAAGTACGACGCGAGCCGGCGGCGGTCGTCGACGCTGAGCTGCTGGTCGAAGCGGTAGAACTGCTGCGCCGTCTCAATCGACTGCTGCACGAGCGCGGGGTCGTGCGGAGGCAGATTCATGGGCGGCCGCGACGGCGGCGGCGTGGAGTTGCCGCTGACTGCGTTCGACATGGCCGAGTCAAGCGGTTCTGAACTAGTTGTGGACTGCCCCACACCGTTCCGAGCCATTTCACTTGCCGTCCCGTGATCTTCGCCCGAGCGCTTTAGGGTAGGGGCCAGGGCCTGGAGATGTGGTTGGTTCGGCGGCTAACCGCCAACAGAGCCCGGGTGTCTAACCGCAGCAATTATTCGCTCAGCGTTCGTACCGCTGGGTTGTAAATGTATAGTAGAGGTAGTCGCTGTGGTAGTCGCTGTGGTAGTCGCTGTGGTACTAGTCGCTGTAATAGCTGTAATAGCCGCTGTCGCTGTAGTAATCGCTGTAGTAGTCGCTGTAGTAGTCGCTGTAGTAGTCGCTGTAGTAGTCGCTGTAAAATCCACTTTGCACTTATTCATTTGGAGAGGCGAAACTTAATCGGTGCGTCGAGCAGCTGTCAAGACGAGCTATCTTCGGGGTTGGCTGGTCTCACTCCGTACGAGTTCCACTCACTGATGATGCCTGTAGAATTTATGCGGAACTTTGCAGCTGAACACGTAAAAGGGTCGCAAGAACTAGTCGCAATTAACTATAATACGCTTATTATACATCATCTACACTCATGCCATCTGCGCCTCGAGCTGCGTCAGGCGCGCATACACCTCGCGCGGCATGCGGAACTGGATGAGGCCGGCGTACACCATGCTATTGTTCGCGCGCGTGCGGTACTGATCCAGCAGCCGGCTCGCGACAGGGTTGCCCGAAGCCTTCAGGGACTCCGTGATCTTCACAATGCATGTCATGGCCATGACCAGCACTCCGGGGATATTCCGCGCAATGCTCTCATCGTACGACATGAACTGCTGCGCCAGCCCCCGCACATGGCTTACTGCCGCGTCGGGCGTTAGCACCAGCAGCCCGGTCTGCGAAATGCGCTCGAGGCACTGCTGCCACTCCTGTCGCGCCAGCAGGTCCATGCAGTCCGCGATGGCCAGCAGCACAAGGCACGTCTCGCGCGCGTCCGAGCGGGCTAGCGCATCGCCGTCAATGCGCATCATGTTGCGCGCCAGCTGCAGAATGTCCACGGAGTCGGCCGACGCCGATGGCACGGGCTGGCCGAGCTGCACACCCGACAGCAGCAGCCCGAGCTGCGCGTTCACGAGCTGCAGCACGCGCTGCGGCGCCCCAGCAAGACGGAACAGCAGAATCGAGTCCAGCACGCGCCCGTCCTTGTCGGCCTTGACCGCCGCCTCGTACGGAATAACGCGCGTGAATGTCTGCTTGTCGTGGAGCCCGATCAGGTCCATGCGGTTCTCAATACTGCCGGGTATGCTGCGCTCCGTCAGCGTGCCCACGTCGCCGAGCAGCTCGCTGAACCGGCGCGTCTCGAGCACAAGCTGCTGCAGTGCTGCTTGGGCTGCGCTGTGCTGCGCGGGCGTGTTCCCGGGCAGCGCGATGAGCACGAGGTAGTCGACGGCCAGATTCGGCATCGACTGGCGGAAGTGCCGCGTGTAGTGGCCGACGAGGCCATTAAAGTCGCTGTCGTCGGCGGCCTTTGCGTCGAGCAGGCCGACGCTTGCCAGCGCCACTGCATAGTGCACGGCATGCACCTCGTCGTGTGGTCGCAAAAAGGAAATCGCTTGCGTATAGAGGCCGAGCAGCACGAGAATGGTGAAGTACTTCAGCGGGTCGCTGGCCAGATACGTGGGGCCGATCTCGATGAGGTACGCCCGCAGATCCTCGAGGGTATATGCGGAGTTCTCGCGGCACAGACGCAGCTGCAGCCACAGCCAGTCCTCGGTTGTGGTTGCCACGAGGGGCAGCGTCCGCTTCGACAGGTCGCACCTTCCAATCACCTTATACAGGGCCTGCTTGTATGGGTCGAACTGGGCGCCGGGGCGGAAGCTCTGGAGATACTCGGCATGGATCATCTCTGCGTAGTGCGGCGACAGCGTGTGGGTCGGCGAGTCGAGCCACGCCTTGAAGAAGACGGCGAACGACGAGCCCATGGTCTCGAAGATGTCCTTGCGCTCGAGAACCAGCTGGAGCGCCTCCTCCAGAAACCCGGCGCGCACGAGATAGTACAGGTACGCCCAGATGGGCGTCTTGTTGATGAGCGTGAGCCGCGGGTCCCACGCATCGTGCCGGTAGTACTTGAGGGACACGAACGCCTTGACCTTGCTGAAGCTCGACGGGATGCCGCCGAGCTTTGCGTCCTGGCGGTGCTGCGCGATCTCGGAGTCTATGAAGTCGCGGTACTGTTTTTCAAGGAACTCGAGCGGGTTCTGCAGCTCGAGCGCGGTCCAGCTGTCGAGCACGTAGCCGTTCGCGCCGACGAGCGGCTTGGCCGCCTGCGTGAAGCGCGCCACGACATTCGGGAGCCGGAACTCGTGGTCGCACAGCTGCGTCACGACCTCCGCGTACGCGCGCATGAGCGGCGTCATCTTGAGCGGGTCGGCGCTGCCCGGGCCGAGGATCTGCGCGCCCTGGCTCTTGCGGCCCCACTTCGCCTTGCCGGCCTCCTGCGCGGGGCCGACGAGGTCGGCGATCTCGCGCTTGCGCGACGCCCAGTCGACGTTGAGGTGCGTGTCCAGGAACGAGTCGAAGTCGCGCGTGCTCTGGGCCACAATCTGGTCGACCGACGAGAGCGCCGACGGCGGGGCGTTTGCGCCGGCCTTGCGCGCGCCGAGCGCGTCGCCGGGCCCGGCCGCGTCGGCGTCGGCGCCCGCCTTGGCGTCGGCGGCCTTGCCCGGGCGCTTCGCGTCGGCGCGCGCGGACTCGGCCTTGGCCGTCTCGACCGGCGCGTCGAGGCCCTTGCGGTCGGGCCGACGCAGGTTCACGAGCGCGATCTCGCGGAAGACGTGCTCGGCGTTGAAGCCCGAGGCCGCGAGCAGGTAGTGCGCGCGCGCATCGATGCCGCCCTTGTCGTGCGGACAGACGCGGTTCGTGACCTCCTCAAGCTCTGCGGGGCCGAGCTCGATGCGGCCGAGGTCGCACACCGCGTTCGGGAGGTTGTAGGACGCCTGCAAAAGCTCTTCGAGCTTTGCTACGAACGGCTGGTTCATGCTGTGCCTGGAGACAAACAAACGAGGGATCAAAAGGCTGCTGTCAACAGACGCCGGGTGTGCGTCTTAGTCGTATCGTGGGGAGCCCGCCGAGCGTCGTAATTCTAAATAAATTGGCAGCTGGCTATGCGGGAATACGGCTGTTAAACTTCTGGCGTTACGCTGTGGAGTTTCAATGACGTTCGCGATGCTGCCTAGTCATTGCCCTGGGCGGTAGTTGCCCTTGGACGGTAATAATTAGCCTTGGGAGGTAATGAGCCCTGGTCCATAGTAAACAACCCTACAGTGACTAGCCCTGGAAAATAGCAGTTAACGGCTTCACATGAGTACTTGCACTGAAGTGCAGTAGAGTCCCACGTTTGTGCTCTGAACTGCGTACTTCAACGTCCTTGCAAGCACTGCAAGCGTCGGCGGTTCGGACGGTTCATAATGCTTAGGACTTAGTACGTATGCGGCTATCCTAAGCGTCTATTCTAAGGTCTATTCTAAGGTCTATCCAAGGTCAAATCCAAGGCCTATCCAAGGTCAGTCCAAGGTCAGTCCAAGGTCCATCCAAGGTGAATCGGGGTTTAGTAAACAACGTCTACAACGTCTACAGCTTGTTCTCCTG
Organism: Entelexis sp. DX6506; assembly: GCA_037041025.1. Taxonomy (NCBI): domain Eukaryota; kingdom Fungi; phylum Ascomycota; class Dipodascomycetes; order Dipodascales; family Trichomonascaceae; genus Entelexis; species Entelexis sp. DX6506. The sequence goes on from JAXQHU010000023.1 coordinate 33,915, forward strand.
GCGGAACGCGTTGATGTCGATGACGTAGCGGCTGGCGCCGTCGCCAGCCTTCATCTTCGCCCACGCGTCGTTGATCGCCTTCATGTGGATCAGCTCGTAGTCGGCAATGATCTTGTGCTCGGCGCACAGATCGAGCAGCTCCTGCGTCTCCTTGATGCCGCCGATCAGCGAGCCGGACACGCGGCGGTTGCCGAAGATGAGCGGAATCGTGCTGAGCGGGCTCTCCTTCAGGCCGCCGACGTGGCCGACAATGCACAGGTCGCCGTACGGCTTCACAATCGACACGTACGGGTTCACGTCGTGCTCGAACGGGATCGTGTCGATGACGAGGTCGAAGTGGTACGCGGCCGCCTTCATCTCCTCCTCGTTCGAGGACGCAATGACGCGGTCCGCGCCCAGGTGCTTGGCCTCCGCGTCCTTCTTGTGCGAGCGCGAGACGACCGTGACGTGGGCGCCCAGCGCCTTCGCCAGCTTCACGCCCATGTGGCCGAGGCCGCCGAGGCCGACCACGGCAACCTTAGAGTCCTTGCCGACCTTGTACTGGCGCAGCGGCGAGTACACGGTGATGCCCGCGCACAGGATGGGCGCAACGCCGCCAATGAGCTGCTTGTCCTGCAGCGCCTCGGGGACCTTGCACACAAACGGCTCGGCAACAACCACGGCCTCGGAGTAGCCGCCGGCGGTGCTGTGGCCAGACCAGCGGCGCTCCGGCGAGTTGTACGTGTTCGTGGCGCCCTCGGCGCAGAACATCTCGTGCGAGAGCTCGCACTGCTGGCACTTGCCGCACGAGTCGACCATGCAGCCGACGGCAACAATCTCGCCCACCTTCGTGTGCTTCACGGTGGGGCCGACCTTCGACACAACGCCGACAATCTCGTGGCCCGTGACAAGCGGGAAAGTGGGCTTCCCCCAGTCGCCGTGCGCGGTGTGGAGGTCCGAGTGGCAAACGCCGGCGTAGAGAATGTCGATGAGCACGTCGTCCGTGGCGACGTCGCGGCGCTCGAGCTTGAACGGCGCGAGGTCGCCTTCCTCAGTGGTGGCTGCGTAGCTGTTCACGGTGAAGGGCATTGGTGTGCGGTGTGATGCGGTGTGGTGCGGCGGTCGGCGCCGCCGCACGCCTGTTTATATACGCTATTGCCCGGCGGAATCTCCCCTTGACTAATCAGTGCATATCTGCCGGATAAATTTCACTCGCCCGTGCATATCTGCTGCAGTCGGCAGTTACTAATGCACATGCGCACTGCCTGTCTGCCCAATCAGGCGGTACTGGACTGTCTCGTCAAAATGTGTAGTTCACGAAGGGGCGGGTTTACGAGACATACGCGCTTGTTGTGCCGAGAATTGCCCGTGCTCGGTGCGGTGCACACATTGGATCTCATTGTCGCTGGATTGCTCAATCGTTTACTGGTGTAGGCGCAGCGCTGTCTTAGTTCTTAGTTCTCTACAAATGCGCGGGTTTACAAACGGTGCGCGCTTGTTGTGCCGAGAATTACATGTGATTGGCCCGAATTGCCCAACGTATCTCATTGGCGCTGAGTTGTTCTAACGTTTACTGGTGCAGGTGTACCGCTGTTTTAGTGCTTAGTCCTCGAGATCCGTGTGCGCCCATGTGTTCTCCGCATTCCCCAGTGCCAGGGCATGGATACTAGCCCATCGGCAATACACGGCACCGTAGACTGGCTCTGTTTTTCGCGTAGATACACCGCATTCGTAACTACCTGCGGTTCTAGACCTGTGCGGCCCTAACCTGCGTTATCTGTAAATGACATCAGAGCGCGTGCTTTTGGCCTTACCAGCGTCTGGTGCTTTTCTACGCTCTTCAGAGGAGACTCACCAGTAATCAAGGGCGTCTGGTGTAGTTGGTTATCACATGCGCTTAGCATCTGCTAATGTGCGCGAGGTCCCCGGTTCGACTCCGGTGTCGTCCAAATTTTTTGCCGATCTCAGCATTTTGCATTAATAACGCGCCTAGTTTGGTCTGTATATGCTGATTTAAATGCAATGGGGACAACATACGGGCGTCTGGTGTAGTTGGTTATCACATGCGCTTAGCAACTGCTAGTATGCGCGAGGTCCCCGGTTCGACTCCGGTGTCGTCCATTCTTTTTGTCCAGCTAGCTATCTGTTGGCGTTCTTTTTTGCCTGGACATGGTCCTACTTTGACTACGTCGAAACTGGTCCGCTTAGGCTGTGGTTTTTACCTCTGTACAGTATATCCACTTGCGATTCAGTTAGCCGGATCATCGTGCCCTAGCTAGGTCTAAAGTACGTAGCGATAAAATAACCAGTATTTCTCGAAGGCAGGCGGCGAGTCGATGGTTAAATGCGGACCCGAGCTAGCTTGCACGGCAACGGTAAATTTGGCAATTAATTCGCAGCTCTGTGCTGTGGCATAGACCCTAGAACATAATCGCTTAGATGCACGGTTGTCCCATTCCACCGTGACGCTGGCATGTCGAAAGTGCGTGCGTCTGCGCAGTTTGTGGCCGAGCGCGCCGTCGACGTGCGCGTCGACGCGGCGCAGTGCCGGCGCGTGGCCGCGAAAATCCGGCAGCGCATGGCGGCGCGGAAGTACTCGCCGGCAACGTGGTCGTCGCACGCGCTGAACCCGGCGGCGGACTTCCCGAACGTCGCGGATTGGATCTTTACGGTCGACACGCTGAACTTCAGCTTCTGGTCCGACGAGCCGCGGTTTACGGTGAGTTACAAGGGTGCTAACTATACGGGCTACTGGTCGCTTGTGGCGGCCATAAACCGCGCGCTGGACGAGGGAATCCCCATCACGACGCCGGCGTTCTGGGTTTCTGACCGGTTCGGCGCGGACGTGGCTGCGCATGTGTTCCGGTCCGAGACGGAGGCCGGGATTCCACTGTTCGACGAGCGGGTCCGCGTTCTGCGCGAGGCCGGCGGCGCGCTGGCCCGCGCCGGGTTCAGCACCTTTGCCGACGTCGTGCGCCACTGCGAGCACTCTGCGCTGGCGCTCGTGGACTGGGTTGCCGCGCACATCCCGTCGTACGACGACAGGGCCACGTACGACGGCACGACGGTGTACATCTACAAGCGCGCGCAGATTCTTGTTGGCGACCTGTGGGGCTGCTTCCAGGGCCGCGGCCTCGGCGCGTTCGCGGACATCGACGAAATCACCATGTTTGCCGACTACCGCGTGCCGCAGATCCTGTATACGCTGGGCTGCCTCGAGTACTCGGAGCGGCTGCTCGACGATCTGCGGCACAAGCGCATGCTCGAGTCGGGCTCGCGGCTCGAGGTGGAGATCCGCGCGTGCTCGATCTGGGCGGTGGAGCTCGTTGTGCGCGAGATCGACGGCACGAACGCCGTGCTCGCCGACTTCTTTCTGTGGGACACGGCGAAGGAGGAGGAGGCGCAGAACACGCGCGTCGTCGAGTGCCACCGCGTGCGCAGCGTCTTCTACTAGGCCTACGTGCACATCTTGTCGATGAGGCGGCGGCGCGCCTCGATCTGCGGCACGCCCATGGCCACGCTCGCGCCCTGCAGCAGCGGCCGGTGCATGGCCATTGACGCGTAGGTGTCGCGCTGCGCGGTCGACTCCCACTCGCGCTTTGTGGTGTCCGGCGTTCCCAGGTCGCCGAGCGTCGCCTTTTGGCGCTGGAAAACGCGCTGGTCCCGCAAGGACATTCCGGGTTGGAGTGGGTCGGTTAATTAAGTAACGTAGGGGGATGCATTTTGGGAGTGGGAAATAGAGAGCCCAGGCGAAATCCGGGTGGAGAGTAAATAGAGAAGATGAATTTTTGTAGAATGAAAGAGCAATGAAGAAAGCAAACAGTTGCGTATTAGAAGGGGAAGAGAGGAGGAGCAATGAAGAAAGCAAGTAGTTGCGTATTAAAGGCAGGAAGGGCAGGCGCCGCTCCGTGAAGAGAAAGCACGACTAACTCCAACACCCAGCGAGGGAATACTGCGTTAAAAGGCGTTTGAGGCAGTGCTGCTTGAGCGCAGGTCGAATACACGCTTAAACACGCAGGATTCAGTGGGCTGGGAACTGTTACTAGGACGTGCTGATCATTTATTTAGAGCTAGCAGTGCGCACATCCAAGAACAACGTGCGCAATGGGGTGCGACCGAGCAGCTGGAAAACGAACACACCGGGTGCAGCAATGGCTGCCGTCGAAGGCAGCTTTAAGTGCAACCGGCCGCGTCAAATTAGGGAGATTCACCGCCAGCGCGACGGTTTACTTCGACCAGTGTTCAGGAGGACAGGCTACTTCGACCGCCAGAGCATCACGTACGTGGTGTTGTCCTCGGCGTTGAAGAACGCGTCGTGCTTCGCGGGCACGAACCCGAGGTCGAGCGTGTCGCCGTCCAAGCCCAGCTTGCCGTCGCCCAGCACAAGTCCCTCCGGATTGCCGTCGATCTCCACAACGTGGCTCGGGCGCGGCCCGCCTCCCGAGTAGGGGCCTCGGTAGAGATGGAAGTAGAACGCGGACTCTGACCCGCCGACGACCTCGACGACGGGCGCCTTTGCGGTCTCGGGCGGGCGGCCCAGCTCCGGGCGCGGGTCGCCCGCGAGGCTCGCTGCGGGCGCGTCGAGCGCAGTGGGCGCGTCGAGCGCGGCGGGCGTCGCCTGCGCGTGCGGCGCGTCGGCGTTGAACTCGGTGCGCGCAAGCTCGCCCTTGGCCTTCATGCGCGGGAAGCGGTAGTTGCGGTCGAGGACGCGCTCGCTGCTCTGCTCCACAAGCTCGAGGCACGTCTCGACGGTGAGGACCTTGACGCCGGAGTTCTCGATGCCGAGCAGCACGACGGCCGGGTTCATGCAGCAGTCGTAGACCGAGCTCTCGGCGCCGGCCTTGTCGGTGGTTTTTCTGCCAGCAGAAACTACAATGGGCACGATCCAGTCCTCGCCCTTGAGCACGCGCATCTCGATCTCGCTCGAGTCGAGCGTCGCCGGCGGCAGCACCTGCTCGTCCGTGCAGACGTTGATGAACACCTTTTCGCGCGACTGCGTGTCGCTGGTCTTGATGACGTAGGCGGGCACCGGGTCGAGAATCATTTCGGCGGCGGAAGCTCGCGCGGGGCCAGGCAATGCAGCGGCGGGCGCGGCGGGACGAAGTGGTGCCGGAAACAAAGCGGCGGATGATGCGGAATGGGCCGGTACAGGATATGCCTACTGGTCGTCTTCGTCCTGGAGCTTGCCCATGGCGCGCGGGTCGCCCTTGCGGCCGACGAGCACGAGGCTCTGCAGCAGCGTGGCGCGGTCGGCGTCGTCGCCGTCGAGGAAAATCTGCACGGACGTGACGTTCTGGAACCGCACGAACCGCACGGGCAGCGCCGTCCAGCCGGCGCTGGCGCCGAAGTGCTCCTCGAACGCGGCCTTCTGCGCCTCGGCCTCCTCGAAGCCGAGCGGCTGGTGCACGCTCGGCCACACCTTGATGCGGCTCGGCAGCTGCTCCTCGCTGTCGCCGACCTCGGGCAGCTGCAGCAGCACCGAGTGCACGGAGCACACGTTCAGGAACGGGAGGTACAGCAGGAGCTGGGAGTCGACGTCGGAGCGCGTGGCGGCGGGCGCGGCGCCGCCGCTGGCGCGGCACAGCGCGCGCGCGGCCGCGTTCGGCGAGTCGGCGCTGGCCGTGTTCAGCAGCTCGACGCCGCTCCAGTCAATCGCGTCCGTGAGCACTTCGAAGCCGGCGGGCACGGGCGGGAACTCGGGCATTCTGGGGCGCGGGCGGGGCCTGGGGGGTGGCTAATATGCTTCGCTGCGTCGCGGTCCTCGTCTCGACGGCCCGGCCGTGATACGGTTAGGTCCGGGATCGCGCAGGCGCATAATCGCTAGTGGGCAAGGACCTGGGTGTGGCGGTTAGGCGGTTAGGCGGGTTGGCGGGTTGGCGGCGGGTTGGCGCCGAGCGGTGGACGTCAATTGACACGGAATATTCGTCTGGTTTTGCGTGGTAGGGTCGAAGTGCTGGAGTGCGCGCTGGGCTGGCTGCGTGTGTCCGTGTGCGCAGTGTAAGCGGTAAGTGCTTGAGTTTAGACTTTTAATGGACTCAGAGTAATGTGGTTTTCAAAGTAATTGTAGTAATTGTAGTACTTAAAGTGCCTTCCATTCCTGGCCGCCGTCCGTTCGTGGCCGTAGTTATGTGTGCTCGTGGTGCGGAAAAAAATTACATAACAAGCACCGACCGCGGCCGTAAAATTTCAATCGGCGCCTCTCTCTCGTCCAGGCGCCGCGCTCGCAATGATCAACGTGAACAGGGACTACGTGAGCAACGTGGCCAGCACCGACTTCCCGGGCAACTTCCCCGGCGAGGACCTGGCCTGGAACATCGACACGTTCCGCAAACAGTTCAACATCGACATTGCATACATGACGACGGAGACGGCGAACTTCGATCTCGTCGGCATCGACACGTCGTTTGCCAACGCGTTCCGGCGAATAATGATTGCCGAGGTCCCGTCCGTGGCCATTGAGACGGTGTTCGTCGAGCAGAACACCTCCGTCATCCAGGACGAGGTCCTGTCGCAGCGCCTCGGCCTCGTGCCCATCATCATGAACCCGGACCTGCTGACGTGGGTGCCCAAGAACGACGACGGCACGACGGCGAACGACACGTCCAACACCGTCATGTTCGAGCTGCACGTCAAGTGCGAGCGCCGCGGCGACACGATTGTCAACGACAGCGTGTACGCGCGCGACCTGAAGTTCAAGCCCACGGAGGGCCAGGAGTTTGAGCCTGCGCCGACCGTCGGCAACCCGGACATTCTGCTCGCCAGGCTCGCGCCCGGCCAGGAGATTCTGCTCACATGCTGGGCCGTGCTCGGCGTCGGCTCCGACCACGCCAAGTTCAGCCCCGTCGCCACGGCATCGTACCGCCTCATGCCGGTCATCGAGATCACGGGCGACATCCAGGGCGCCGACGCCGAGAAGTTTGTGCGGTGCTTCCCGCCGGGCGTGGCCGAGGTCCGCGACGGGCGGCCGGTCATTGTGAACGCGCGCAAGGACACGGTCTCGCGCGAGGTGCTGCGGCACCCGGAGTTCGAGCACAAGGTCCGGCTCGGGCGCAAGCGCGACCACTTCATCTTCAACGTCGAGAGCACGGGCGCCATGACGCCGGCCGAGATCTTCCTCAAGTCGATCGACTGCCTGCGGCGCAAGGCAAAGACGCTGCAGAAGGCGAAGCTCGAGTAGGCCTTTTTTAGCTTTTTTGTAGCGCTATATATTATTTTATTATTTCTAACGGACGTGGGCGATGATGAGCGGCGTAGCCACTCAAATAATTAGTTAACGAGTAGGACAGACATGACGCGGCCGAGGCCAAACAGGACTGCGTGCTCGGCTGTCGGCTCTTTTCGGGATTAAATGACGGGTCCTTATCGGGGCAACCTGAGAAGCCACTGTAGCTGAGGGTCCGTGGTGATCGGCGGGGGAATCCGTGGGCTAAGGTGGTGACCCGTGGGCTGAGGATCCGTGGTGATCCGTGGGCTAAGGTGGTGGTCCGTGGGCGTAGGACCCAGGGCGACCGAGGATGGCGTTCCGTGGGCTGAGGATCCATGGACCCGTGGGCTGACGGCTCAGGAGGGTTCATTTCTCGAGCAGGCGCCGCCGGTACGCCGCGCCGCCGCGGCTCGAGTCGTGCGTCTTCACTACGCCAAACGTCTCCGGCTGCGCGGCAAACATCTGCGCCACCTTCAGGTGCACGGCGTCGAGCGAGAACGGGCGCCCGCGCTTGCGCGTGAGCTCCTGGGCCAGAAACAGCCACTTCGCGCGCTCCGCCTCGTCGAGCGCGCTCTGCAGCGCCGCGCAGTCCTCCTCCGTCCAGAAAAACGTGCCGCTGCCCTGCTGGCCGATCAGCACCTGGTACCGGTTGCGCGCCGCGAGCTGGTTGTGGCAGTTTGCCTTGGCGGCGATCTCAGCCCACGTCTCGCCGTTGCTCTTCAGCTCGAGAATCAGCCGGTCCTGCTGCGCCGTGTATTTGCTCTGCTTGCGCAGCCGCGGCTGCGGGTCCGCCTCGAGCGCCTGCGGGTACGCCGGCATGATGTCGCGCAGCGGCGGCTGGCACATCTGGATGGGCAGCATGATGGCGTCGGCGTCCTCCTTGAGCTCGTCGCTCTGGTCGCTGTCGTCGTCGTCGTCCTTCTCGTCGTCGCTGCGGGCAATCTTGCCCATGACCGCCCAGTAGTACCCGCCCGGCGGCCGCTCGGGGACCTGCGAGGCGGCGCGCGTGTCGAGGGCGACGCCCGGCGCGTGGCTCGGCGTGATGAGGGCCACGGAGCTGATGCGCGCGTCGATGCTGTCGCTGTGGCGCGATGTGTGGCGGCGCCGCCGCGCGCGGCCCGACCGCGCGTGCCGCTGGCTGCTGCTTGTGCTGGGCGGCGGCGGCTTCTCGACGCGCGGCGGCGGCACGGCCGCGGGCGCCGGCTCGTAGTGCACGGGGTACGGCACGACGGGCGCATATGTGCCCGGCAGCGGGTTGAACGGCACGCCTGCGGCGCGCGGCGATGCGGCATACGCGCCCTCGGGCGCCGGCGGGCCGAAGCGCGAGCCCAGGCTTGGCGACGCGTACGCCGACGCAGGATACTCGCGCGGCCAGTACGCGGGCTCGCTCTGCATGGGCTGCATGCCCTGCACGCCGACGCGCGGCAGGTAGGGCGGCTCCCACCGCGGTAGGTGCGCGTCGTAGGCGCGCGGCGCGCGCGGGGACAGCGGCGGGAGCTGCGGCGGGAGCTGCGGCTGCATGGGCGTCAAGCGCCGCTTCGGGGCGTAGCGCGGCTGCGCGTGCGGCGGCCGTGCGTCGCCGTCGTGCTCGACGGGCTCGGCGCCGCCGGCCGCGTGCTGGCCTTCATACGAGCCGTGCTTTTGCTGTACGCCGGGCTGGCCTTCATACGAGCCGCGCTTTTGCTGTACGCCGGGCTGGCCTTCAAACGTCTTTTGGTGCGCGGCCTGAGCGGGAGACGCGGCGCGCGACTGCCTCGCGCCGTACTCGGCCGGCACCTGCGCGTACGCAAACGCGCGCTCGGGCTGCATGGGCGGCAGCGTGTACGGCGCGGATTTGGGCGGCAGCTCGTCGTCGGCGGAGACGGACGGCGAGCGCGACGCCGGGCGACCGCGGAGCGGCCAGCCGGGCGACTTCTCGAGGGCGGGCGAGGCGTCGAAGAACGGCGGGCCGGCGTCGTGCTGCATGCTGGGCAGCTGTGTGGGCAGCTGTGAGGGCAGCTGTGAGGGCAGCTGTGGGTGCTGCGAGCCGGTCTGTGCACTGGGGTGTGGGCCGGCGTGTGAGCCGGCATGTGTTCCGGCATGTTGATGGTGTAAACCGGCGTGTTGTGAGTGTGTACTTGTGAGTTGTGAGTGTGCACTGGAGTGTGCACTGGAGTGTGCGTGCGTACTGGCGTGCGAACTGGCGTGCGAACTGGCGTGCGAACTGGCGTGCGCGCCGGCGTGTGCGCGCGCGCCCGCGAGCGGCGCGCTGCCGCGGCGCATTGCATACGCATAGTCGTCAGCCAGCGGCGGCAGTGCCGGCGCGCCGGCCTTCGCGTCTGGCGCGTGCTCGGCCGGAAAAGGCAGGTCGCCCATCTCCGGCGCGGGCTCGCGCGGGGCCAGCGGGCGCGGCGCGCGCGCGTCTCGCGTGTCTCGCGGGTCGAGGCCGCTCGTTTCGAGTTCCTTTTCGAGTTCCGTGTCGAGGCCGCTCGTGTCGAGGTGTCGCGGCTCGCGGGCTCTATCGAGTTCTCCCGTTTCGAGGTCGCGCGCTGCGAAGTCCCGGGCGGCGTCGCGCGCGGGGTCGGATTCTATCGCTGGTTCGGCCGCAGACGGCTCGGGCTCGGGGGTCAGACGGGGCTCGGGGGTCAGACGGGGCTCGTGCTCGACACCCCGGGACACATGTGTCGTGCGGCGAAGGCGGCCTGGGCGGCGGGAGACAATCAGCGGGTGGCGGCGCGCGGCAGGCTGACCCGGGCTGTGTCTTGGTTTCGGTTTCGGGCGCGGCACGACGGTGGCAGCGCGCAAATGTCGACAGGAGGTGCGGACACAAGAGCTTATGCAGGCGGCGAAAACTTGTCAACGGGCCGAACCTGCATATGCCGGCCCCGATTGTTTACCGGGCGAATGGCGCTTTCTCGCCGCCAGTTCTTGCTCACGTCCTGCAGGAGACGCCGCTGCCCTCCGCCCCCCTCTGTAAGCTGTATGCAGGGCGCGCCCTGGCCCGTACCCATGCGTATGTGGACTTCGACGTCGACGGCCGCTCGCGGGTGTCGCGCGCGCGCCCGCCGCCTCCGTGCCGCAGCACGGCGGAAATAAGATGTGTGCTGCGGGCGCGCTCGCATCCCGCGCCGTGTGCCGCTGTTTCCGAGGTTTCGATGCCGTGCGCGGCTAAAATGCCAATTGCAAGATCTCGAGTTTAATGCGGCCGCAGAGATGCTGGCGAGAAAGGGTTACTCAGTGGCTGTGCTGCTCTGCGGCTCGCGGAGCCGCTGAGGTGGGTCGTTTAGGTGCGATCCAGAGTGCGACAAGCAGTATTGCAGTGCGAGGCGTACTGCGGGACGCGTTCGCACGATGCGTTGTACGCCTGTTACGTGCCCTGTTGCGAGGCCTATTGTGCTGCTTGTTGTGCGGTTGTTGTGCGGTTGTTGAGCGCCGCACTGTGTGCCTTCGAGCGCGGTCTTGTCGTGGCGCTGGGGCCGGTGCGATATAGCTGGTGAACCAAAAACGTCTTGCGCACGCCGATGTGAGTCTCCAGGGGAGCCTTTAGGGGAGTATTGAGGGGAGTATTGAGGTGAGTTCTTAGGGAGTCCTTATTTGAGTATTTATTAGAGGGCTAATGGGTGCGCTATCGCGAGGCCTTGCAGCCGCTGTACCGGGGCAGCGCTCCGTGGCAGGGATGCCAGGGCATCGACATGGCCCCTGGTTCGGCGCCCTGGGCCGCAGCTAAGACCGCGTAGCCCCACGCAGGAACACAACATTAGTGTCCGCCCCGTGGTTAAGATTTGGCAGCGGTATGCAAGACCTAGCCCTCCGCAGTGAATGTTTCAGGTTTATACGAGAAGCCCCCGTCCTGCGCGCGTTAAAATTGGGGCACCCGGACGGCGCGCCGCTGCTCGCGGGCTCACGACAACACGCCTCCTCTCTGCCTTGTGGACCGTCGCGTACGTGCGGTCGCTGTCCAGTGCCGCGATAACGTCGGCGTTTAGCGCGACGCAACTGTAGGGTTATGTGAGTAATCGCGGCGACCTGAAACAGACGCAGGCCAAAAAAGCTGGCGCGCAGCATGCCAAGGCGCTTGGCAGCGGCCGCGCATCGAGGCGGGTCTCTGTTCCCGCCCGCATTTTTTCTCACTGCAAAAAAGCGAGAACAGCGAGCGGGCTGCGGCTGCACAGGCGACGGGCCGTGACGTCAGTCTATCGCGGGTTACAAAGCGCCGCAGGGTAGCGCCCGCGCATTTCTGGCGCTCGGGCCATGCGCGAAGCTAGCCGCGGCAGGCGCCCGGTCAGGTGACACGGGGATTGAGCATTTTTTCGTCTTTTTTTTCTGGGCGGCCCGCTGCACAGCCGGCCGGCCCGCGCTGCCGCTCCGCGCGCTGCCGTTTGGCAGGCCTCCCGCGCCGCAGTTGCTCGAATTGGTAATACCTCGTGGCGGGTTGGACCGCGCGCAGGCGAGATCTCTCCCAACGATGAGTCCCGTGCCGCGGACCCCGGCGACGACATGGGGAGGCTCAAGCGGACTAATGACAGAACCCGTGCCCCGGTGAGCTTTGTTAAACCTTGTCTTTCTCCACAAACTAAACCGCGCAAACCCATTGGCACACATCCCTGCAATGGTGTGGGAGCAGGTCCAGGACGAGGTGACGCGCCCGCACGTCGCGTACGCCACCACGGGCTTTGCGCTCATCCTGTTCGGCACCATTTCCCTCTTCATCAAGGAGAGGCTCTACATCGGCGAGGCGACCGTCGCAACCATATACGGGCTCATCGTCGGCCCGCACTGTCTCAATTGGTTCTCGCCCACAACATGGGGCAACACCGACTACATCACGCTCGAGATCAGCCGCATTGTTCTGATTGTGCAGATCTTTGCCGTCGCCGTCGAGCTGCCCAAGAAGTATATGCTCCGCCATTGGTGGAGCGTCACAATGCTGCTCGTGCCGGTCATGACCTACGGCTGGATCATCACGTCCGTGTTCGTGTGGAAGCTCGTGCCGTCGCTGCGCTGGATCCAGGCCTTGTGCATCGCCGGCTGCGTCACGGCAACCGACCCCGTGTTGGCGTCGGCCGTCGTAGGCAAGGGCAAGTTCGCGCGCCGCGTGCCGGGCCACCTGCGCAACCTGCTCAGCGCCGAGTCCGGCTGCAACGACGGCATGGCGTTTCCGTTCGTCATCATGGCCGTCTACATTCTGCGCGACGAGCACCATCCGGGCGAGATTGCCCGCGACTTCATTCTCATCGGCGTGCTCTACAGCTGCATTCTCGGCATTGTCATTGGCGCCGTCATCGGCTACGGCGCGCGCCACCTCATCAAGATTTCCGAGCGCTTCAACCTCATCGACCGCGAGTCGTTCCTCGTGTACTACTTCTGCGTCGCTCTGTTTTGCGCCGGCGTCGGCACGCTGTGCGGCGTCGACGACCTGCTTGTTGCCTTCAGCGCCGGCGCCGCGTTCAGCTGGGACGGCTGGTTCGCTAAGCAGACCGAGGAGAGCCACGTCTCGAACGTTATTGACGTGCTGCTCAACACGGCGTTCTTTGTCTACTTCGGCGCCATCGTGCCGTGGCCGGACTTCAACAACGCAGACCTCGGCATCCGCGCCTGGAAGCTCGTGTGCCTGGCCATCATTGTGCTTGTTGTCCGGCGCATTCCCATCATCATGGCAATCAAGGTCATAACGCCGGATATACACACGTGGCGCGAGGCGTTGTTCTGCGGCCACTTCGGGCCCATTGGCGTCGGCGCCATCTTCATGGCCATTCTCGCGCGCGCGCAGCTCGAAACTGAGTCCGAGACGCCGCTCACGGATTTGCCGCCAAGGAACGCGCAGAACTACTTCCTCATCTCCACCATATGGCCCATCACATGCTTCCTCGTAATAGCGTCCATCATCGTCCATGGGTCCTCGATCGCCGTGTTCACGCTCGGTAAGCGTATCAACAACATGGCAATCACCATGACCTACACGAGCGGCGGCAACGAGCCGTCGTGGCTGTCGCGTCTGCCGCGCCGCAACACCGAGGGCGGCAACATTCTGCAGCTGCAGCGCATGGAGACGGAGGAGCCGCTCGGCAAGAAGCTGCGCCGGCGGCGGCCCAAGGTCAAGCGCGGCGGCCAGGAGGATACGCCGCCTGCCGCCGCGAAGCAGACTCCGCACAAGCCTGGCGAGTCCCCGCACGCTAACGAGACCATCAAGCTGCGGCTTACCATGGAGCTTTCTGACGAGGGCATGCTCGAGCAGACGGACGACGTGTCGGCCAGTGCCTTTGAGCACAAGAATCTCGAAGAGATTAATGCATACCGCGAGGGCGATCACGTCGTTGTTGAGGACGAGGACGGCAATGTGCTGCACCAGTTCGACATCGGCGACTCCGGCGGCAAAATCAAGGGCCAGCCGCGTCTTCAGATCGTGGCGCCCGAAGATATGGAGGAAGAGATCAACGAGGAAGGCCTTGATTCTAGCCAGGCTAATGTCGAGACCGAGGGCGACGCCGAGCTTGAGCGCGAGCACGATGCCGAGCCTGAGGGCGGTTACGATACGAGCCTAGAAACCAAGAGCGCCGAGGAATCGCCGCCCTTGGAGACGCCCGAGGGCAGCCGCCGCCAGAGCGTGCAGCGCCCGCGGCGCCAGATTCCTCGCATGACGCGCCAGCGGTCGCAGCTCCCGGTGCCGCACTCTGGCGAGCGCGTGTTCGCATACCAGATCGATGACACGGTGATTCTCGAAAACGAAGACGGTGACATTGTTCGCAAGTACAAGTATGTGGGCCGCGGCAGCTCTCCGAAGGGGAAGACGTCGTTCAAGTGGAAGAACTACCTGCCTGCGTTCTTGCGCAAGAAGGTCGACTCTGTCTCCCGCACGCCTAGCAGCGAGCAGTCTGGTGAGAGCGACGAAGAGTTTAAGGACGTGGAGAACAACCCCGAAAACCTGCTTGTTCCCACGAACGAGGGGCTGCCCATGGAGCACACGGCCAGCCATGCCTTGAGCGTGGAGGACGAGCACATTGTGCGCAAGCGCCTGCAGCGGATGCTGAGCACTGGCAAGATCCAGCGCCGCGACTCGTCGATCAACACGCGGCGCAACAGCGGGCTGCGCGTTCCCGCGGCGTCGCTGGCGGCCAACTCGACGCGCAGCCAGGCCGTCAGCGACGACGACGACGAGTATGCGATGACCGACGAGGACGAGGACGCGGAGCCCGAGACGGCGATCGAGCGGCACCGCCGACTCGCCGCGCTCGGTGTCGAGGACAACAACGACGATGGTGCAGACGACGACCGGGGCGGGCGCAACGACGCGGACGAGGACGAGCCGCGGATTACGTTCAAGCTGCCCGAGCGACCGACCTAGTTTGGCGTGCTGCATTGTATTTATTTTTTTCTCTTTAATTTCATTGTCGTGTCCCGCAACGTAACCATAGACCTTTAACTAAAAGACTAATTTAGGATATCCCTTTACAGTGCCCCTTTTTCAATGATTTTTGTGCGACACAAAACCCGAGATGCGGGAATTAACGTTATCGCTCCCTGCGCGGCTAGTTGCCGCCCGCTGGTTGCCGCCCGCAGGCTGCCGACGCCGGCTGCCGCACCCTGGTTCGGTGATATCAGCCCGGGGAACTCGCGACCCTAGTCCAGGTCACATTACCTCTAACTTCGGCATAGAGCCCGACGGGCAGCACTTAACACGTTCATAACGTTACACGTTCATTACCCCGCAAAGTGGCAGCGCGACAAATACAGAAATGCTTGGCGGGCTCACAAGTGCCATCATAGTGGCTGCGAACGCCGTGAACGACTCGCGGATTCCGTGGAAGCAGCTTGTCATTGGCGGGATCACCGCGAACTTTCTGTTTCAGACGTTTCTCGACATCCGCCATTACCGCGTGCAGTGCCGCGACTCTCCGCCCGACGCGGTGAAGGGCGAGGCGTTTGCGGACGAGGCCTCGTTCCGCAAGAGGCAGCAGTACAGCCGCGCGAAGCTTGTGTTTGGCGTTGTCGACCGGGTCATTTCGTTCGCGCTGCAGTTCTATATCTACCGCGTCGATGCGCTGCCGAAGCTTTGGCGCTACTTCATGGCCACGGCGCCGCAATACGTTGGTGGCGGCGAGAAGACGGCTGGGACGTTGCTGATGATCAGCTTGGCGGCGGTTGGCACGGTGCTGGACCTGCCTGCGAAGCTGTACTACACGTTTGTGCTCGAGGAGAAGTTCGGGTTCAACAAGCAGACGCTCAAGCTGTGGACTATTGACCAGCTGAAGCAGTGGGGGCTCGGTCTTGTGTTCATTCCGCCGCTCATTGCCGCGATGCAGGGCATTATCATGCACTTCGGGTACCGGTTCGTGGCGTACATGCTGGCGTTTGTGCTGGTGATCAACATTGCGGCGATGATTATCTATCCTGCCGTCATTCAGCCGCTGTTCAATAAGTTCCAGCCGCTCGAGGACGGCGAGCTGCGCCGGGCGATTGAGCAGCTCGCGCGCTCGGAGGGCTTCCCGCTCACGCGGCTCTACGTTGTGGACGGCAGCACGCGCTCGGCGCACTCGAACGCGTACTTCATGGGCCTGCCCTGGAACAAGCAGATTGTGCTGTTTGACACCCTGATCAAGGAGAGCTCGACGGAGGAGATTGTGGCCGTGCTTGCGCACGAGCTGGGCCACTGGCAGCGCAACCACCTGCTTCTGCAGTTCGCGTTCGTGCTATCCATACAGTTTGTGAACTTCTTCCTGCTCGGCCTGTTCCTGGAGAACACCTCGTTCTACGAGTCGCTCGGGTTCACGAAAAACGAGACGCCCGCGATCATAGCGCTGATGGTGTACATGGACGTTCTGTCGCCCGTGCAGGCCCTTCTGACCTTTTTGCAGAACGCGCTGGTGCGGGCTTGTGAGTACGACGCCGATGCGTACGCGACGCACTCCGGGCACGGCGAGGAGCTCTCGCGCGCATTGGTCGGACTCAACAAGTCGAACCTTGGCGTGCTTGATGCTGACTGGCTCTACTCGACGTTCCACTACAGCCATCCGATTCTGCACGAGCGGCTGACGGCTATTGGGCTCATTATGAGGAAGAAGCACTAAAAGTTAATTTTGGCGTAAACGGTTCTGAAAACGAACAAGTATTTTCTAGGCAGCTCGATTCTTATTGCCCGCGCACTGCGATGCGTGATACGGATTATTGACGCGGAGCATAATGACGCGCCTAGCTCTAAGTTGACCCTTGCCTTGATAAGCAATTGCGCAGATAGTGCTCGGCAGCGCTGCGCAACTCGGGACTGTATAAACGGCTACAGTTTGAATTAACGCCGTTCCCGGTTTTATTGTATTCAGTGTATCTATAGCAGAACGCGGAGTTTGCGTGTGCCGACATAAGACCAACAACTATTGGCACCCTGGAAATCATGATGCCCTGTGATACCAATTGACTGCTGCTACGCCTCCATTCCCCCGGATCGGATTAATCGCGTTCGGAAAAATGGTGCGCAGCCGAACCCCGCGGAAGGACCAGGCGCGCTGGCTATTTCGCGCACGCGAGGGGCCGCGAAACGCATCGAACGCATGGGAACCCAGCAGCCCAGAGCCCATGTGAGCGCATCCACGCAAGCATGCCCATGTGACTTGAGAAAAGCCGTTGATCGTGGGCATGCTGCTGTGGATACGATGGGTTTAGGGTAGTACCGTGAAAAAGTCCGTGGCTTGCTTTCATGTCAACAAAGGTATTTAAGTGGCAGCGGCATCTACGTAGTTAACATTAAGAGCAATGGTTGTAGGAGAGTCTGTTACACGCACGGGCAGGGACCTCGTGAACGGGGCGACGCAGACGACGAAGTTCGCCGAGGGCGATGTCGAGGGCGCTGTGAAGCAGGACGTGCCTGGCGAGAGCGAGGTCGACCACCTGAAGTCAGCGTCGTCGTTCCGCGGCTCGACCGACCGTTTCCGCACGGGCGCGCACAAAACGCCTGGCGAGGCGGCCGAGAGGACCGGCCAGAGCGAGGAGCAGCAGGCTGCGAGCAAGGCCAAGAAGCCGAACTTTTTCCAGAAGATCGGCCGCTTCTTCAAGGGCTGAAGGCGCAGCTGTCCTAGTTCACGTTTCTAGATGGCAGCCGCGCACGCATAATATCTGCTGTTATAGACGCGCTAATTTTGGCACCAATCAGGTCTTACATATTTTTGGAATAGCGAATACTTACACGATTAGGCTGAGCAGGAATAGCGATTAGTTTTGCACGATTGGCTTCTTACGATTAGGGTGAGCAAAAATAGCGATCAGTTTTGCACGATTAGATTTGCGCGATTAGACTGGGATGTGCGGCAGATAAGGGCTCGGCTAAGAGATGCAGGCACGTTGGCCCACACAAACGCCCTGAGCACCCCGCAGCGGGCGGAATCTAGCACACAGATGATTTGCGTTGCTGCTGCGCGGACGCCGCGCTTACGGCATCGCTTGCAGCGCGGGCCCAGCGGGTTGGGGGACGTGTAATCCAATCATGGATGACACGCCCGATGCACATGCGTGACGCCTAACCTTGACTGCAAGGGCCGACAAGAGCGCAATTATCCAGGCGGTGCAGTGGCGCGTTTGCACTGCGGATCTGCTGCCCGTACCTCGGCGCGCACGGCTTTGCGCGGTTCTGGCCTACCAGAAAGCCCAAAAAAGCCTCAACGAGCGGTTAGATCAAGGTGATATTTTTCTCGAGGTTAGGGCCTTGAGACATGCGGGCGCCAGACGGCGCGCGACAGGGGCCCGCCGAGCAGGGGCACCGAGTACCCGACGGCCGTACGGCGAGGGCGCATTTCGGGCGCACTTAAACGTAGAGTAGAAGATGGGCGGTGGCATTCCACTTTCCGATGACCGTAGACATTCCTGTAATCGACGTGGCCGGGCTGTACTCGGAGCGCATTGCGGACCGCGCGGCCGTGGCGCGCGAGATCGGCACGGCCATTGACGGGCTCGGCTTCTTCTACGTGAAGAACCACGGCGTGAGCGAGGAGGCGATGCGCGGCGTGCACGCGGCGGCGGTCGACTTTTTTGCCATGAGCGACGCCGACAAAATGAAGTACTACGTCGGCCTCTCGCCCACGCACAAGGGATACGTGCCCGAGGGCGAGGAGGACTTTGCCGTGGCGTCGCCGCTCGACCACAAGGAGGCGCTCGACATCGGCATGGAGCTCGACGCGAGCCACCCGGCCGTGCAGCGGCTCGTGCCCTTCCACGGGCACAACATGTGGCCCGCGGAGCTGCCGACGTTCCGCGCGCGCGTGCTTGCGTACTACGACGCCGTGTACGACCTGTCGAAGCGCATCATGCACGCGCTGGCGCTGTACCTCGGCTTCGAGGAGACGGCGTTCGACGGCTTTTTCACGGACCCGCTCGCCACGCTGCGGCTCATCCACTACCCGGACACGCCCGGCCAGGACGGGAGCGTTGGAATCAGCGAACACGAAGATTTCGAGTGCATCACGATCCTCATGTCCGATGCGCCGGGCCTCGAGCTCGATCTCGGCGACGACGGCTGGCTCGACGCGCCGCCCCGCCCGGGCGCGCTCATTGTGAACATCGGCGAGATGCTTGAGATCCTCACAAACGGCCGCGTCCACCCGCGCAAGCACCGCGTGCGCGCCGTCGACGAGGAGCGCCTCTCGTTCCCGTTCTTCCTCGGCTGCAACTACGCGACCGAGATGAAGCCGATGCCGCAGCTGCTTGGCACGGGCCCTTTCGACACAAAGTACGCCGGCGTGCTCATGGGCGACCATCTCTGGTCGGCCATCATGCAGACGTACCGCTACCTCATTGACCGCGTTGAGCGCGGCGAGGCGCAGCTTCCGCCGGGCACGAAGATCCGCCGCCCGGAGTGGCTTCCGGCGCCCGAGTCGTGATCCCAGCTAACCCGCCTGCATCTGTCAAAACGCGCGTCCGTCGAAACGCACATCTGCCGAACCGTACATATGTCAATACGTATATCCGCCAATCGTATACCCGCAAAACGCACATTCGTTATTACATACATCCGCCACTCGTGCATCCGCCAATCATACATCCGTGATAGCACATCCGCCCAACCGCACATTCACCAAAACGTACACCTGCCAAAACATATACCCGCCAAACCGTGCTGAGCATGCGAATGCCGGGTCGTATTACGCCGTCTGGGGCCACTAAAAGGGGCCGTTGCATAGCTTAACCTACTTACACTGCTGCCAAAAGACTGACGCTGGCGCTCTTGCCGAAACGCTGGCGCTCTTGCCGAACAGCATCGCCGTCGCGTGACTATCAGACTCGTGGCGCCTCAAAGCAGCGCTAATTTCCGTGACTACAAAAAAAGAACTGCAGCACCTTCTGTTCTCGTATGGTCTCCCACTACAATACTTGGTAAGGCCCTCAGGTGTTTAAATAGGACTGATCGGACGGGAAGTCTTGTATTCACCTGGGTTTGGCCGCAGCTGACAATCCACGATGTCAAGCGTTGATAACGCAAGTCAAGGAGAGCGACCAAAATTGTGAGCGCAGCATTTCTCACCTCAATTGGTGAGATAGCGCTTTTATTGTCAAGTTTCTTCTGTACGTCTCGTCGCACGCACCCACGACAGTATTGAGAATTGATGGGCAGGTCTGAGAACGTTTGAGCTCGATGCGGGGTTAAACGAGCTAAATGAGAGTCATCTGAGTCGCGTCAGGTCGCGCCTGCGCCCGTGATTAACTGGCTAACGGTGCCAGCGTCCGCGGGCTTATGTGCCCGTTGAAAGGCTATTTAGAGCCCCCGTGATTGGTCGGCAATGCGTGCGGTAAAAAATAAACGAGTAGCTACGAAACTAGCGCGTACGAGACATCTACACGGCCACCCAAAAGCGCGAGCCGCACCGCCACAAAAAGACAAGCGCGGCAAGCATGGCCCATAGACGGCGCAAGTGCAGCCTGAGGTTGTTGTTGTTGTGACCAGCCATCAGTGATGGAGCAGCCTAATTCGGACTCGCATCACGTGCGTGTCTCACTAAATTTGCAACGCACGCCACGACGTACGGCGCGCTGTGCAGCATAAATTATTCTTGGCGCTCAAACCCTGCGGACGCAGACAAGGGTAGCTGTCGGCGCCGTAGGGGTAAACAAAAGCCGCAGTAAGCGCCGGAGGGAAAGAATTTTTTTTCTTGGCAAGTGCAAATTTAGTGGGCTTGCCGCTGAGCAGCGCCTAGTACTTGCCGCGGGCTAGTTCGCGTGTTCACGGCGGTACACAGGCGGGGCGCAGCGCCGCTCAGAATTGATCGATCTCGCTCGGCTACATCGGGCGCACCACAGAAATCTCTGCTGCGCGATCCCCGAGGCGTGTTCTAGAAGACCAGGCGCCGCGGCGCCATTGACACCGGGCTATATTTAGGCCCGGTTGCTGCGCATACGCGTGGCGCATATGCAAGAGCGGCGTGCGGCCCTGGGATATTTTTTCCTTGCTCCATTTGATCCCCCACGTACAGGCCAACCCTAGTCGGCGGCTGCGGAGGGCGTCTCACCTTCTTTTGGTGGTGTTCTTCGCGCGTGCATGTGTGCATGACTAACCATGGTGGAGCGGGCTCTGCGGAGTTGCCAGCAGGAATGGCCGCGGCCCGGCGCAGCGCGGTCCGAGCGCCGGAAAATACACTCGACTGAACCACTTTCGAGGCGCCCGCAAAATCCCGAGGCCAAGCCCTGGCCGGCCGCGAGCCGTGCGCTGGACCGCCTTGGCCGCCCACTTCGCTGTGCGCTTACGCACGCCCCAAAAAATACCTTAACCTCACCCTCAGGAGAGCGGGTTTCCTAAGCCTATGCGCAACATCGCGCAAGGGTGTGGCGCGTGGGCTAGGTGAACGTAGGTACATGAAACATATGTTTGTCCGTCGCGAACAACCGCGGCCCGCGCCAAAATACCAGCCCTACACTAAATCTAGAGCGCCTTAAACTCTGAAACATGTTTTTGAGCCATCCTGCAGCGGTGTGTACCGATCAGGGTACGCGAGCTGCGCGTGACTCAGCCGCGGGTTAGATAATCACATAAGCGCCCCTGCAGCCTAGCTACAACCCCCGGGCCGCACGCACCGGCCGAGCGAAACGGGATTTCGAAGACGCGCTGGCCGCTGCGCACGGCGCAGCTCAATGCCGGAGTGGCCGGCAGGGCGAGCGCGGGAAATTTCGCTGCTCCCGGCCGCATTGGCCCTGCACGATTGCCGGCGCGGATCGGCTCGCGCAAAGAAAATTCTTGTGACCTGCATATCGACGTGCATGACAGCCCCTAACGGCCCCGGCGCGCTCAAGTATTAATAGGGCGCTGAGATGCGGTGTCCGCTCTCCAGCAAAATGACCTCGGACGTCCAATCTTCCATCTCGTCGCTGCACACGGACGCTCCCGGGCAGTACCACAAGACCGAGGCCGATGCGTACGCCACGCCGGCCGAGCCGAACCGTGTTCGCGGCAGCGCGCTGCCTGCGCCGGTGCCGGGCCCCGTCGCGGAGCCGCCGCTCGCGCCGAACAACGGCGCGCTCGTGAACCACGCCATTGCGTTCCTCGGCGAGTTCATTGGCACGTTCATGTTCCTGTGGATTGCGTTTGTGATTGCGCAGATCGCGAACCACGACGCCGTGCAGGAGGCTGCCGAGGCGCGCGACGGCGCGAAGACGCTGCTTGTGTCCACGCCGCGCATCATCATGATCTCGTTCGGCTTCGGCCTCGGCGTCATGGTCTGGGTGTTCATCATGTTCCGCGTCTCGGGCGGCAACCTGAACCCGGCCGTCACGCTGTCGCTTGTTCTTGTTGGCGCGGTGCCTCCCATCCGTGGCCTTGTCATGTGGATCGCGCAGTTCATTGCCGGCATTGCTGCGGCGTACGCCGCGTCGGCCATGACGCCGGGCCCCGTGCTGTTTGCCAACGCGATCGGCGGCGGCTGCTCGAAGTCGCGCGGCCTGTTCATCGAGATGTTCTGCACGGCCATTCTGTGCACGACCGTCCTGTTCATGGCCGTCGAGAAGCACCGCGCCACGTTCATGGCCCCGTTCGTCATCGGCATTGCCCTGCTCGTCGGCCACTTGATTGCGGTCTACTACACCGGTGCGGGCCTCAACCCGGCGCGCTCGCTCGGCCCGGCCATTGCCCTCGAGTTCTTCCCTGTGTACCACTGGATCTACTACGTCGGCCCCTTCCTTGGCGCGGCCCTCTCGTCCGCCGTCCTTCTTATCTTCAGGTACCTGCACTACGAGCTTGCGAACCCGGGCCAGGATGACGACGGTGGAGTCACCCTGCGCGCGTCGCTGAACCAGGGCGCCCCGGGCCCTTAAGCTGCGGCTCCTCTCCCCAAACCTGCGTCGTTCGTTCGTTACGCTTAATAGCGAGGTCCCAGCAGACAGTCTTCACTCTTCAACTACCGTTCTAACGTAATTTGCTGCGGAAGATGTGCAGCGCATACGCGCCAGCGTATATAGATATATAGTGTGTTGTTAGCGGTATTAACTTATTAGAATGTCCTCACGCATGCTTTACTGTGCCAACCGCGTTTACAATGTAGCGGCATTATTACTATACGTTTGTTACTCTGCTGTACGCTCGAGGTTATGGTGTTGTGCGGTGCGGTTACGCAGGGCCTGTCACTATGGGTGGGTGTATTAGTGAGTATGAGTGGTCGTATGAGTGGCAGTGACATTAATTCAGTGTCGGTCTGTATGTTTTGGATAATTATTAGATGATTAGCAAAATGTCGGTATTTTGGTGGTTTTTTAGAGCTTCTCGCAGCCGCCGCACTCCTTGAACTGCACGGACCGGTTGAACGCCTGCGTGCTCGGCTTCACGTCCATCGCCGGGTTCTCCGTGAAGAAGCCGTGCGGGCGCAGGCCAACCTTCAGCTCCGTCTGCGGCATGATCGGCACCTCCTCGGGCCGCACAACGTGGTTCACGGCAAACGAGTGCCACACAACAATGTCCTCGTCGCGCACGTTCTCGTTGCGGTCCACGGCGTCCTGCACGCCGCCGATCTCGCGCGACGACTGGTTCGTCCACTCGCCGCCGGCGAAAAACTCGCCATCACGGTACTTCGACACCCAGAAGTGGTGCGTCGCGAACTGCGCGCGGCTGCGCGCCACGGACCCGGGCTGCGCAAACAGCAGCGCCGAGTTGAGCGCATGCAGCGAGAACCCAACGGGCTCCATTGTGACCGGGTTGATTTTGTTCTCGTTGATGATGCGCAGCCAGCGGTTCTTCGACGTGTCGGCGTCGAACGCGCTCGACTTGTCGATGTAGCGCCGCGTGTTGTAGAAGCCCGTGCCGTGCGGGTTGTTTTTGTCGACGGGCGGGATCACCATCTCGTTGACCTCGACCGTGTTGTTGTGGCCGTCGATGGCCGGGTCGATGCGCATCGAGAAGACGTGCTGGTGCGTTGTCGCCAGCACGCTGGGGCCCACGAGCGTGCCCCACTTCGACTTCTTGCCGGGGTCGATGTACTGCGTCGACACAATGCCAGTGGCGCGGATCTCGAGGTCGATGCTCGCGGCCTCGTCGAAGTGCCACGCGAAAATGTACTCGTAGTTTGCGACGGTGAGAATCGTCTGCAGCACGAGCACGCGCCGCCGCGACACGCGCGGCGTGCCCGTGCGCCAGTTGACGTGCTTGTAGTTGAGCCCGTCGTCCTGCTCGTGCATGCACACGACGTTCTTGCGCGACTCGACCTTGCCGTCGCCGTGCACAAGCGTGCCGTCAAAGTACTTGATCGTGCCGAGGCAGTCGCAGCCGAGGCCGAGCGAGTTCGCCGACATGCCGGCGCCGTAGTCGCCGAGGTCGAACGCCTGCTTGCGGTGCAGCGGCGGGCGCGGGTCGCCGTACGGCACCGTCATCTCCGACAGCGACAGGCGGTAGAAGAGCTGGCGGCCGTCGTAGCGCACGTCGCTGAGCACGAGGCCCTCGCGCGGGTTGAACAGCACGCGGAAGCACCACTTCTGCCAGCGCACCTGGCTGCCGTCCATGGTGAACGACGGCCCGTCGGGCTGCACGACGTTGTACGGCTTCAGGTCCTCGCGCATCGGCGTCGGGCGCAGCTCGGGCATGTACTCGACGGGCTCGAAGTTCTCGACAATCGACTTGCCGCCGCGCGTGTTGTAGTTGAAGCCGTCCTTGTCGTCGCCCTCGTTGCCCGTGGCGCACCAGTCGATGCGCGCAAGCTCGCCGGCCATCGCGTCAACCACGGGCACAAACGGCAGCGGGAACTGGTAGATGTTCGAGTCCGGGTGCTTCGTCTTCGGGTTCCGCATGTACATGAGGAACATGACGTAGCGCGGGCTCACGTCGAACGAGTCGGCGCCGTACACCCAGGGATCGCCCTCGACGCAGAAGTCGAGGTCCTCGGTGATGCCGCAGGTGCGCATCGCCGAAACCACGTCCGGGTGCGTGCGCACGACCTCCAGCATGCGCTCGCCCTCGAGCATGTCGATGGGCGCCTGCTGGTTCGTGGGAAACGTCTCGAGCTTCGTGACCTTGCCCGCGTCGAGGTCGATCCACATCTGCTCGGCGCGGCGCTCGTTCAGCACGAAGTACAGCGCGTAGGCGATGCGCGGCGGCGGGGCAATCGGCTTGCCCGCGTGCTCTGCGTCGAGGTACTTGGCCATGAACTTCTTCGGCGGCTCGTGCGTCTGCACCATTTTGATGTGCAGCGGCACGCCGCCGGTCGCCTCGGCAATGATTTTGAGCGCCTTCTCGGCCTCGGCAACAGAGAGCTGGTCGAACGGGTGCGGCATGGCAACTTTGGAATCCTACAGCATTCGGCACGGCGGCGGATGCAATTTATATGGCGCGCGACGCCAGGCGCGCGCGATTTAGTCATCGAACCCCGATCGATTGGCGCTAGGCCTCTCGAACCACGATAGCACCGGTTGGGGCTTATCGGGGTGGCTCCCGCAGGTGCCCGCGTAGATAAGCACTGCCAGGGCAGGGGCTTTGCTGCCCAGCGCCCACGGAATTCGATCTGAGGCCAGGCGGCGTGCGTGCGCGGGCGCTGCGCTGAGAATAAATATTTATAACCGCCGCCTAAATGGATGGCAAGCTGCCCGATCGCCAACTGCCCGATTGCGTATGCCAAGCACAAGCATGTTCAAGGCTAGTCTCGCGCTGATCCTCGCCGCCCCGCTGACCTTTCTCGGCCTCTACTGCGGCATCGCAGTGGCCACTGTCGGCCTGTGCGTCGCCGTTGTCGGCCTGTGCTTCGCACTTGTCAGCGTGGGCCTCGCTTTAGTGCGCAAAGCACGGCCCGACCCACGCGCCCAATGGGGCCCCGTCGAGCCGGTGGAGGCCGACTTCGACTGGCGCGAGCAGACGGCCACAAAGCACCGCCCGTTCAAAAAGGTGTACCACGTCACGATGTCGTTGCAGCGCACGAGCCGCCAGGACTGGCTCAAAATCGAGGACACGTACGAGCGCGTGTCGAACGCGCACAAGCGCATCATGAGCGAGCATCCGGACACGACGTGCATGGTCCAGGAGTCGCCGCAGACGGACGCGGCGATCCGCGAGATGTACGACTACGTTGTCGACACGATCTCGAGCCGCTACCCGATGTGTTTCAAGGCCGAGGGCCCCGTGGTCGTGAACACAATCACCGGCGCAAAGCTGCCGCGCACGGCGCCGAAGCAGACGTCGCCCCGCGAGCTGCTGCGCATCCTCGGCGCGAACGTCGAGGAGGACATCTTTGTGCTGCAGTTCGACCCCGAGGTCGACGAGTACCGTCTGCGCGCAACCACAGGCATTGCCGGCCTCGGCTTCGAGTGGCGAGAAAAGGTCGGTCTCAAGCTCACGGACATCCACGACCCGGTGCCGCAGTACCGGGAAAAGCTGCAGAAGTCGATGAACCGGTACTTCCAGCGCGTCACGCCGAACCAGTTCGTGCAGCGCATCACATTCGGGCTCGCGCTCAGTGACCGCGACGACCTCTACTCGTCCGGGAACCTGCACTTCGACCCGGAGAAGAACACGGTGGACCTGAACAACATCGACTTCGAGAACCAGGCGTTCGTGCGCTTGGAGCGGCAGGTCCTCACGAGGCTGCCTGTGAGCGGCTTCCTCGGCTTCTCCATCCGCACATACATGTACTCACTCGCGGACATAAAGCGCGAGGGCATGGGCGACATCTGCGCGGATGCGTTCGAGGCATGGGGCGACGATACCGCCGTGTACAAGGGCCGGCACCTGTGGGGCGAGCCGGTCATTTCGTATCTGCGCGATGGGTCGTCGTCCGAAGACGAGAGCGACGAGAAGTTCGCTGCAGGACCGCACATGGCTGCCGTTGGGGCCTAAATTATTATGTATTTCATGATATCTACTCCGAGTTTTCAGAAATCTCGTTTTCGAGGCGTTCAAAATGATGTATATCCGTAATTACTCGAAATTGATAAATATAAACTACGTACCCAACTGCTAGGACGTCAAATAAATTTGAGCCAATTTAATTTAGGTGCTGAGCTTGATGCCATTGGTTCGCGGAGTCGCTATTTTTGGCAATCGCACTGCGTACGCTTTGTGCTGTGTTAGTGTACTATCAGTTCCTATCTAGATAGGAACCGGCTATCGCCGCCCGGCACTTAGGCAGCCGGAATGAAAGGCGCTTGGGAGAATGGCTCCGGCCCATAGGAACGCTTCCGGGGCGGGCCGCGAATGCTTATCGAAGCGCAAAGCCGCAACGGCCCTTGGGAGTCACTGACATTCTTCACATGCACCGAACGGTATCCGCCCAATCCCGCACGCAGCCTCTTATGCTTGCTGCATAATCTCCGATCGAATTCCGCCTCCACACTGCTGATTGCCCGTTGCAGGCGTAAATATTTATATCATTCGTGTGCGTCACGCTCACGATTCAAGTAAAGTAAGACAAGTAAAATGGCCACGCAGCAGCTAGAGGCGTCCGAGCCCCGCCAGCTATTCGAACCCATTGCAGACTTCGCTGCCATCGATTCCGCCTCCCCGCGCTTGGTGCCGCAGCCGTCGACCATCCAGGGCTGGAAGTACCAGCCCACAAAGGTCCAATTCGACCCCAGCAAGCACATTGCCATCGAGGAGCCTGCGTGGAAGAAGAAGCTCTCGGACTTTGGCTACGACGACAAGCTTGACGGCGTCAGCGAGGTCGCGGCCACGGCGCCGTTCCGCATCTTCACCGACGAGGCGGTGCGCCTGCTGCGCAACGACTTGCTTTCTGAGCCCGTGCAGACGCGGCACGTCTACGGCTCGAAGCGCGCGCCGTACGTCGTGCGCGGCTACCTCGAGGAGTCGCAGTTCACGCGCGACGCCCTGACGCACCCGCTGGTGCTGGACGCGTTTTCGCGCGCCGCCGGCATCGAGCTCGTGCCCTGGCTCGACTACGACATCGGCCACACGAACATCCAGCTCGGCGCGAAGGGCAAGGACGGCGTGCGCGACCTCGAGGATGTTCCCACGCCGCCGCTTCTGTCTGGGGCGCCCGAGGCCAGCGAGTACGACAACCGGCCCGTCGACGACTGGCACTACGACTGCGTCCCGTTCGTGGCCGTGCTCATGGTCTCGGACACGACGGGCATGGTCGGCGGCGAGACCGCCGTCATGTGCAAGGACGGGTCCATTGGCGTGGTTCCTGGCCCGGCCATGGGGAAGGTCGTGCTCATGCAGGGCTCGCGGCTCAAGCATGCGGCGTTGCGTGCCAAGAACTGCTCGGAGCGCATTGCCATGGTCACGTCGCTGCGCCCGAAGGACCCGATGATGAAGGACATGTCGCACCTCGGCAACATCATCGAGGTCTCGGACCGCACGCGCATCGGCCGCCAGTGGCTCTCATACCGTCTCAAGGTTCTTGAGGACAGGTGCCGTCTGCAGCGCGAGAAGCTGGAGGCCAGCGGCCCAGACTCTCTTCTTGAAGACGATATGAAGAGCTTTGGGGCCGAGAACCTCGAGTTCCTGCAAACGTCCATTTCCCAGATCTTCCCCGATTATAAGTAGGCGCCCCGCGCGCGTTTTATGCCGTCACGATTTACCATACTGATTTTACTTTAACTTTCCAATCACTAGCATCTTTGTTTACTTCTTGATCTTGCTGTGCGTAGCTCTCCCGTTTTTTGCCTTGTTTTGCGTACTCCCCATAGTTTAGTTTGTTGTGCATTATTACGTCCTCCATTGTTGTGTATAGAGCCTCATCAGTGGCCTACCTAGCCTTATTTGACGATGGCTGCGGGATCTTCTTGCGCGGCATTTTGCACATTGGAACCTCTCAAGAGCCTCGTATCTTTTCTGCACTTCTAGCGCGTCCTTTTTACTGCCTCTTTTTTTTATTACTTTTCTTTTTTTATTTTTACCGTTAGGTGTGTTTGCGGTTGGGTGTGTTTGTTGTCCCTATGCGGATGCGGATGGGGCGGGGCTAGCGGCTTATCGGCCCGTCTGTGCCCAGCGGTAGTTGAGCGGACTGATAGCAGCACATATGCAGGGAAGATCAGCGCGCGCCCAGCCCCAGTTGAGGCACCGGCACTTGCTGCACAGTAATCTCCGATCAAATTCCGTTCTCCTCCCTGCGGCAGCCATTCGCGCCATTAAACTATTTATACTCGACCCCGCGTAAACCACCGATAAGCAGTTAGTTCCTTCTCCAGATGGCCACCGAAAGTTTTGGCAGAGCGGGAACTCCGCAGCTCTTCGAGCCGGTCGCAGACTTTGCCCCGGTTGACTCCGCTTCTCCTCGCTTAGTGCCCCAGCCGTCCACGATCCAGGGCTGGAAGTACCAACCCACAACAGTTCAGTTCGACCCGAGCAAGCACTTGGCTATTGAGGAGCCCGAGTGGAAGAAGAAGCTCTCGGACTTCGGATACGACGACGAGCTCGACGGCGTTAGTGAGATTGCCGCCACGGCGCCGTTCCGCGTATTCACCGACGAGGCAGTCCGGCTTCTGCGCAACGATCTGCTGTCGGAGCCGGTCCAGTCCAAATACGTCTTTTCCTCGGAGCGCGCGCCCTACGCGGTGCGCGGCTACATTCACGAGTCGAAGTTCATTCGCGACGCCCTGACGCACCCGCTCGTGCTCGAGGCGTACTCCAAGGCTGCTGGCATTGAGCTTGTTCCGTGGCTCGACTACGACATTGGCCACACAAACATCCAGCTCGGCGCGAAGGGCAAGGACGGCGTGCGCGACTTCGAAGATGTTCCGACGCCGCCGCTCCTTGACGGAGTTCCCGAGGCTAGCGAGTTCGACAGCCGGCCCGTAGACGACTGGCATTACGACTGCGTCCCGTTCGTGGCCGTGCTCATGGTCTCGGACACCACGAACATGATCGGCGGCGAGACCGCAGTGATGTGCAAGGACGGCTCGATCGGTGTTGTGCCGGGCCCGGCCATGGGGAAGGTTGTCATAATGCAGGGCTCGCGGCTCAAGCACTCTGCGCTGCGTGCGAAGAACTGCTCGGAACGCATCGCCATGGTGACGTCGCTGCGCCCGAAGGACCCCACCAAAAAAGACATGTCGCACCTCAGCACGATTCTTGGCTTCTCTGATCTCAACAGCCTCGGGCACCAGTGGATGGTGTACCGCCTCAAGGTTCTTGAGGACCGTCTGCGCATCCAGCGCGAGAAGCTCGAGGCCAGCGGCGCGGACACTCTTCTTGAAGACGACATGAAGAGCTTTGCGACCGAGAACCTCGAGTTTTTCCAGAAGTCGATGAGCGAGGTCTACCCGGACTTCAAATGAGCAGCCCGCCTCGATGTGACCACGACTTAGCTATAATAGTACTCAACCTACAACTTCATACTTCTACTTTCATCTCATCTAGAACTAATATATCCACTCACACCACTACATGAACCACGTTAACATACACGTTAGTATCCAGCGATAAGGGCTAAAAGGTGTTCAGAATACTACGGTTACCGCTCTCATTACCGAAACTATATGAAATGATAGCGACTTGTTTCATGACACCTTTCACACTTGTGAATTGAAGCTAGCTTACATTTGTGAAGACTCTAAATTAGCTATTTTTAGGCGGCGCCGTTCGGGCGCAGGCCGGTGAAGAACGCGAGCCCGTAGCCCGTCGTCTCAAAAGTGATGGTCGTGCCCTTCTTGAAGTAGAACACGTCGCCAGGCGAAACAGACACCTTGCGGCCCGTCTCGTCGGCAATTGTGTACTCGCCCTCGACCTCGAGAATGATCTTCATCTCGTCGTAGTCGTACTTGTAGACGAGCGGCTCGCCCTTCTCCTGGCGGTAGAAGCCGCAGCTAATCTGCTGGTCTTTGGGCGCGTCGGAGGTGAAGGTGTCGCCGAGGAACGAATTGTTGCCGGGCGAGGGAATCTGAGGGGGCCTCACGGCCTTTCCCTCGACGGCGGGCTTGTATTCCATAGGCATTGTAGATGAAAGTAGACGGGTGTGTGTGATTCAATGGAATTGGCCTCGCTTTATGTGGTCGGCGGAGACCTAACCCATGCCCCGGAGTTTCAGTGACAGGTCTCCTTACGCATCGACTCGCGGCCGGAATTCGACGATAGCGTTGCGGCAAGGGTCTGGTTGGGAAGCGATCCGGAAAGCATGCACGAGAACCCCCGGGCGAGAGCGGCCGCAGGCGCACGATAATAAGCTTACGCGGATATTTTTCCCTTAAATCGATTGAGTCATTGGTTTGAGGCGCGCGCTGCTAGGGACTTTTTGAAAGGTAAAGCAGCGGTGTCCATACTACAAGGATAATTTGCGTTGTTAATTTACGCTGTTTCACTGGGTAGATAAAATTCAAAAACGGATTCCTTTTTATAGACTGCACTCAATTGCTTGCTTGGTAGTCATGGCTGTGTGTTGTGAAAGAACGTAGCTTCGTATCAGTATTAAATTAGATTATCAGACCAGTTAAAAGTCCTTCTTGATGGACTGCGCGCCAGAGTGGTTTTCTGGGTCGGTGGACGCCATTATGGTTTCGAAAGTAGCGGCAATGAGGTTCTCCTCCATGATCGCGCTGTCGTAGCCCTGCAGCTCCTCCTCTTCGCTGACGCGCAGGCGCAGGAAGGGCACAAGATTCATGAGCATCAAAGTGCACACCGTCATCACAAACGACCACGCGGCGACGGATATGCAGCCGGCAAGATTATATCCGAGCTGCACCCAGTGGCCGTTGATCCAGCCTCCCTTTATCACAGTGGCACCATCCAGCGCAGCGACCCAGTCTGCGGCAAACAGGGACGTGCAAATGCCGCCCACAATGCCGCCCAGGCCGTGGAGATTGAAGACCTCGAGGCCCTCGTCGATCCCAATTAGGTGCGTGAGGCCGTCCGTGAGTTGGCAGACCGCACCGGTGATGATGCCTGTCACCACGGCGAAGTGGAAGGGCACGAATCCCGCGGCGGGAGTGATGCCCACGAGGCCCGCAATGGCGCCCTCGCACGCGGCTACGACCGACCATCTCCGGCCGTTGCGGAGGTAGTGGAGGCCCGAAAACGTAAGGAGCGCTGCCGGCGCCGCGAGCGCCGTGTTTGCAAACGCGTAGGACGCTCGCACGGTGTCGCCGAGCGAGGTGCCCGAGTTGAAAAAGAGCCACCCAAAGCAGATCAGCACGGTGCCAATAACCACGAGAATCGGGTTGTGCGGTTTGCTGCGGATAATGCTCCGGCGCAGCTCGCTCTCGGCGTTGGTCGGATCGCGGCGTTTACCTAGCACAACTGCGTACCCCAATGCGCCGAATCCGCTGGCTATGTGCACCGGAGACCCGCCGGCAAAGTCGAGGGTGCCCAGTTTGTAAAGCCAGCCGTTCGGGCTCCACGTCCAGTAGGCCGTGAAGTCGTACACGAGAACGCTCCAGATACAGGCGAAGATGGCGAGCGGAATCATGCGCGCGCGCTCGCTTCCGCCGCCGATCATGATGCACACAGTGCACACGCAGAAGTACATTTCGAAGACCATGTAGATGGGCTCGTTGATCGCCGGCGTGCCGGGACTCACGCTTCCCTCGACGTCCTTGAGACCGCCCATAACGAAGTTGCCAATCATGGGCCCGCCCGTCACAGACGCGACGAGCGAGTAGCCGAACAAGAACCAGATAATGCAGATGAGGCCCCACACAAGGAAGTTCTTGAACAGCAGCGAGATGGCGCCCTGCTTGCGGCACAGCCCCGCGTACAGCAGGCCGATGCCCGGGATGATTGGCCACACGCAGCCCGAGGCAACCATGATGAACACGGTGGCGCCCTTATCTGGGTACTGGCTGTTCACGTCTGTGAGCATGGGGTTCGGCCCCTTGGGGAACTGGGGGTCGTAGGTCGCCATTATGCGCGCTCAGCCTGGTCGCCACAAAGCTCAGTGTGTCGCTGCGGATGGGGATCCCCCGCAGAGGGCGCAATTAATGAAACTCGTGCCTGGCGGCGACGCAGCTCGGGCCCTAGCCCCGGCGACGATCCCCCAACCCCTATCTTCGTGCAAAGCCCACTATCTTGGGCGCGCATGCAGCAGGGGCACAGGGTTTGCTATGGCTAATCGAATTCCGCGGGCAATCAGTCCGGCTAGCGCTTGCGGGCGGTGCGTGGTCCGCTGATAAAGCTTCCGGCCGCGGGCGGCGGCTGCGTCATAGCCGATATAAATACAAATTCGCAGCGCATTGTCGCAGGCCGAGGCCACGCACTCCTAACATAAGAAAAGAATGTCTGGTTCGCTCATAGGCGTTGCCGCGCAGCTGCCGCCGCTCGCGCTCGTGGCGGCAATTGCAGTGTTGGCCGTCGTGGCCGCGGTTGTTGTGCGCCAGCGGCTCGTGCGCGAGCCGAAGTGCCCGTTTGTCGTCGAGCCGAAGCCCGTGTCGTGGGACTGGCGCAAAAACCCCACGTTCCGGTACCGGCCGTTCAAGCCCGTGTACCACATGGTGATGAACATCTCGAAGACGAACGAGGCGGACTGGCTGCGCATCGAGGACACGTACGAGCGCGTGACGGAGGCGCACAAGCGCATTATTTCGATGTACCCGGCGCACACGTGCAAGGTGGAGTCGACGCCCGAGACGCTGCACGCCGTGCAGGAGCTGTACAACACGGTGTTTGGCGTGCTTGTGCAGCAGTACCCGAACCTGTTTGTGGCGCGCGGGGGCGAGATTCTGAACGTGATCCGCGGCACGCGGCTTCCGCGGTTTGCCGCGGCCAGCAAGCTCGGCGCCGCGCAGCTGCTGCAGATTCTGTGCGAGAACACCGAGGAGGACTTCCAGCTGCTGCAGTTCTCGCCCGAGGAGGACGAGTTTGTGCTGCGCGGCGTGGGCGGCCTCACGTCGGACGGCTTTGACTGGAGCTCGAAGGTCGGCCTGAAGCTCACCGACGTGCACGGGCCCGTGCCGTACTATAAGGAGAAGCTGAAGATGTCGATGAACCGGTTCTTCAAGAAAATCGAGCCGGGCAAGTTTGTTGAGCGGTTTACATGGGGCGTGCACATCGGCTCGCCGGACCAGATCTTCCACCCGAGCTGGAAAACAGGGTACGTGCAGGACGGGCCGCTCGACTTCGAGCACGACCTGTATCTGCGCGTCGAGCGCCAGGTCCCGACCAAGCTGCCCGAGTCCGGGTACCTCATTCTGACCCAGCACACGCATTTCTACCCTCTGCCGGCGGTGAAGGCCGAGGGCCTGGGCCCGGCGCTGGCCGACAGCATTGACGCTTGGCCGGAGGAGTTTGCCAAGTACAAGGGCCGGCCGGACTGGGGCGAGGAGGTCACTGCGTGGCTCCGCGACGAGTGACCGCGCTGCGCTCATATGTAACCTACGAGCATGGAGCATGTACAACAACAACAGCAACTACAAGCTAAAATGTATCATGAACTACCGGTTTTAATGCGTTATGCGGAGCAGTTGCCCAGCTAGCACAATTGTAGCATTTTCACTAAACTGTCAAACTACGTGTGTAACCGCACGTTCGTGCATAAATTAGTTGCATGTGGATTCGTGAATTCGTAGTTCAAATTGCACGTTAAATTGGTTTTACGTCAAACGAGTCGTACGTTGATCTAGTTGTACGTCAAAGTAGTTCCACGTCAAATCAGTTGCACGTTAATTGTGCGTTAATGTGCTCGTTTCGCGAATGTCGTGCTCGTAGACCTCGGTTTAAGGCGTTCGATGACTCAGCGCCGCGGCACGACGCTGGGCCGGCAATCACGCAATACCTAAACCCGCTGCCGCGGTTGCCTGCTCAATTGCGTATAAATATGTAGTGTGCCTCGTCTCAGGGAGGCTGTCTAACTCTATTCTGTCTACTCTGGCCCGCGGGCTATATTGCCAATGACGCCGCCGACGGGCTCACGCTCAGGTCCGTGAAGTTCGTGTCCCCGAGGAAATCCCAGATGCTCTCCATGTCCTCCATCGTGTTGAAGTTGCATTCGAGCGACGGGGCCTCGGGCTCGCGCGGCTCCTGCTCGGGCTCCGATTCCAGCTCGGGCTCCGCGTCCACAGGGTTCGGCTCCAGCACCCACTGCGGTTTCCCGGGCGACAGCGGCGGGCTGAATCCCACGAGGCGCCGCGACTTGTAGGGCTGGTCGGTGGGAATCTCGTGCACGATCGGGATGTCCTCGCCGTCGCTGCGCTGGTCGGGCGCTCCGAGGATTGTTGTGCTGGTTACCGACGTCGGCGACACCGACTGGGCCTGCTTTGGTGGGTATGCGGCCGGTGTTTCCGCGCCCAAGCTCGCGTTCGAGGCGGCGAATGCGTACGGCCGCGCGCGCAGGGGCGGCTCCTTGCTCGCCTTGTACTCCTGCTGCAGGCGCTCGAGCGCGACGATGTGCGACGTGGCCGCGCCGCCGCTGATGACCTGGTCGCAGATCGCGTCGAGCAGGTCGCAGTACGGGTCGTAGCGGCCCGGCTGGCTGCTGCGCATGACCTCGACGGCCTTGCGGATGACGCGGATCGTGTTCTTCTGGCGCTCCTTCGTCGGGTGCAGCGCGCCGATGAGCAGCGTCTTCGCCAGGAAGACGCCCGAGTACAGCAGGCGCATGATCCACTGGATCGGCGCGTACCGCAGGTTCACCGGGTTCGACGGGTCCTCGATGTGCTCGACCATGAACCGCGCCGAGTCGCTGGCCAGGTCCACGAACTTGCGCGACTCCTCGAGCCCGATCAGGTTCTCGTAGTCCGGCGAGTGCGCCGGCGCGCCGCGGTTGAACTTCTCGTGGTGGTGCCGCTCCTGCCAGGGAATGATGGCCAGCGAGAACGTGTGCAGCGGGATGTGGTGGAACTCGCACATCATGACGCGGTCGCGAAACGTCTCGCACTTCGTGTACTGCGGGTAGTCGGCGCGCCACTGGTCGAGCTGCGCCAGCAGCATGTGGAACAGCGACAGGTACTGGCCCGAGCTGATGATTTCGCGCGTCGGCCGCGTCGACGACCCGTACAGCATGCGGTTCGACAGGTGCATGATCTTCACGATGTCGAGCCGCGCGCGGTCGGCAATGCTTGCCGCCACGGGCATCGGCGTGTCGACCTCGAACAGCTGGCCCACCATGGGCTGGCACCCGAGCCGGCACGCGAGCAGGTGGTCGCTGAGGTGCAGCGTGATGAACGCCTGGATGTCGGTCTCGAGCAGGCCCACGTAGCGCGCGAGCCGCACGGCCTGGCCGAGCAGCGGCCAGCAGATGCGCGTGTAGCGCTTGATGGCGTCGATCCCCGACGCGTGCTTGTCGACGTCGAGAAACATCGCGCCGGGCAGCCACTCGCACAGCAGCAGCACCGCGTAGATCAGCGACTGCACCTCGTTGTCGGGGCACTCCCACATGAGCCCGCTCACGACCTGCTTGCAGTACGCCCACAGGCGGCGGTGCTGCTCGCTGTAAGTTTCCTGGAGCCGCGACTTGGCCGCGATTGTGCAGATGACGACGAGCATGGCCGGCTCCTTGACGAGCCGCCGGATGTCGTGGTACGCGCGCGGAATGAACGGGTAGAAGAACGGGTCCATGTGCGAGAAGAAGAACGAGACGAGCTCGGGGATGTCCTCGGCGTCGATGATCCCGTCCTTCACGATCTGCGCCGCCTGGAGGTACGCGTGCGGCCCTTCGGCGGGGCCTGCCGGCCGCGCCGCGCCGGGCCCGCTCGCATGGCCGGGCCCGCTCGCGTGGCTCTGGCCCGAGGCCGCGCGCTCGAGCGCAGGCTTCTTCTCGAAGAAGCCCGAGCTCAGCGCGCTGAACGACGCCGGCGCCGACGACGCCATGAGCCCGAACCCCACCGGCACGTCCGGCGCGCGCTCGGCAAACAGCGCGCGCGGCGCGGCCGCGGGCGACGTCATGTCCGCGTCGGGCATCGACATCGACGCCGAGCGCGACGTCTTCTGCGCCGCGCTCTGCGCCGCGCTGGTCCACGCCGGCGGCATGTTTGCCGCGGCGGCGCCGGGCCAGTCGCTCAGCGTGTCGAGGCTCTGCGACGAGCGCGACTTCAGCAGCTCCTGCAGGCGGCGGCGCTCCTTGCCGGCAAGCACGTTTGTGAACCCGCCGCGGCGCTCGATCGTGGGAATCTCGCACACGGCGCCCTCCTCCTTGCAGCGCTTGCAGACGGCGGCGGCCGTCGAGTCCGAGGTGTCGAGCTCGCACTTCGCCTTACGTCGCCGGCAGTTCAGACACGCCTTGTGCGCGCGCTTACGCTGCTGCTGGTGCTGTTGCTGCTGGTGCTGTTGAAGCTGTGATGGCTGCTGTGGTGGGTTTGGTGGTTGCTGTGCTTGTTGTGGTGGTTGTTGTGGCTGTTGTGGCGCAGGTGGTGGCGGATCGTGGTGTGGCGCCGCGTTCGCGATCGGCACCGGCGCGGTCATTGTGTTTTCCGGCTGGCAATGCGCGCAGAGGCCGGAAAATGGGTGCTAAGGGACTCGCGTGGGTGCACGCTGCGCAGAGCTGGCTTGAAACGGCGCGGAACCACTTTCGGAGGGCAGCAGGCGGCGTGGCAGCCCGCGAGGTTTTTTCTGGCTAAGTTATTGGCGCGCGGCCGCCATGGCTGTGACACATAGGGCCTGCAGAGCCATGGGTCAAGGGTGCGCTGAGTCAGGGGGAGATAACGAGATAAGCTGTCGCGGCGCGTGTCGTGGGGAGACGTGCTGCGCGTTCGGGTGGCGCCGGCGCGCGGTGTGGGTCCGGGCTTTAGCGTGCGCCCGTGGCGCCGTCACCTCGCCGATCCGCCGCGCGGAACTCGCGGGCCGGGGGCCTTGCGCTGCACGGCTGATCGCAGCCGTTATCTCACCGCCTGGGCCGATAAGGTCGTGGGTGCGCGCCCTAGCCCTGGCGCCCAGTACGTGGCGCGGAATTCGACCGTTATCGCTGGCGCCATTTGGCGGCGCCCCGGTTCGCTGAGATTGCGATTGCCCTTGCAGACCGATCTGCGTACATGCATTCAGGTGTATAAAGCTGCGGCGGCCGCGACCATCACAACCGTCGCGATTTCGGACCCCGCTTACGAGCAGCCCCGCGTTACCCCTCACTAACCGTGCACCGCACCACCACCACTAACCGTGCACCACTAAGTGCACCTAACCGAGCTACCCCCACCCCACATCGTGCGAGCCTTCTTGCACCGTCAGCATGATCAGTACAAGCAAGGGCACGAAAGAAATGCACAGCCTGAAGGAGTCCCCGTCGCGGGACGACAGCACGGGCATGCGCGACAGCACGACGACGCGCGACGAGTTCGACTCCCAGCTCGAGGGGTTTGGCTACAGCCCCGAGCTGAAGCGCGAGTTCACGCTGTTCTCCGCGTTCTCGTTCGCCGTCTCCATCTCGGGCGTGTTCGCGACCATCGGCACGACCTACATTTATCCGCTCGAGGCCGGCGGCGCCGCCAGCGTCGTCTGGGCCTGGCTCATCTCGGGGTTCGGGTGCATGTGCCTCGCCGTGTCGATCGCCGAGATAGTCAGCGCCTACCCGACGTCCGGCGGCATGTACTACTCGTGCAGCCGGGTCTTCCCGCGGCGCTGGGCGCCGGCCATCTGCTGGATCGACGGCTGGCTGAACCTGTTTGGCCAGATCGCCGGCGTCGCCTCCACGGACTACGGCGCCGCGCAGATGCTGCTTGCCGCCGCGTCCATGGGCAGCGACTTCACCTATATGCCGACGAACAACCAGACCGTCGGCGTGATGGCGGCCATTCTTGTGTTCCACGGCTTTGTGAACACGCTGCCCACGAAGTGGATGGAGCGCATCTCGAACTTCTACGTCGTGTTCCACTTCGGGTGCCTCATTTCCGGCGCCATCGCGCTGCTGGCCAAGACGCACCCGAAGCACGACGCCAGCTACGTCTTCACGCACGTCGAGAGCAGCAGCGGCTGGTCGCCGCTCGGCTTCTCGTTCCTCTTCGGCTTTCTGTCCGTGAGCTGGACCATGACCGACTACGACGCCACGGCGCACATCTCCGAGGAGATGAAGAACCCGGGCCGCACCGCGCCGCTCGCCATCACGCTCGCCATGACCATGACCTACGTGCTGGGGTTCCTGTACAACATCGTGCTTGCGTTCTGCATGGGCGACCCGGCCAGCATTCTCAGCCAGTCGCAGCCCGTCGCGATGATCTACTACAACGCGCTCGGCAAGGGCGGCGGCATCTTCTTCACGGTGGCCATGTTCATTGTGTCGAACTTCGTCGCGATCACCGCCATCCAGTCCGGCGCGCGCACGCTGTGGGCGCAGTCGCGCGACAACATGGTCCCCTACTTCTCGAAGTACCTTGTCAAGGTGAACAAGCTCACGGGCACGCCGATTCTGTCGGTGTGGGTGCTGACGATTCTGTGCATCTGCATCAACCTCATCGCGCTCGGCAGCGACACCGCCATCGAGGCCATCTTCAACTCGTGCGCCATAGCCATGGACTGGAGCTACGTCATCCCGATCATCGGCAAGATGTTCTTCAAGGAGTACACGCCCGGCTCGTTCTCGCTCGGCAAGTTCGGCCTGGCGATCAACGCGTGGGCAACGCTGTGGACGACGTTTGTGACGGTGATTTTCGTGATGCCGACGGCAATGCCGGTCACGGCGCCGAACATGAACTACGCCGTCGTGTTCTTCGTCGCCGTGATCCTGTTTGCCACCGTCGCGTGGTACTTGGGCAGCTGGAAGTACTACCAGGGCCCGATGCGCTCGGCGCCGGCGCTGGAGATCCTTGACGGTGTGCACTCCCGCGACGGCGTCGAGACCTCGCGCGAGCTCTACAACGAAGAGAAGGCGATTGAGTGAACTAGACATAATTTATTGCGTAACAGCCACGCGTTCAACCCCGGAACGGACGAACACAAGAACGCGCAGGTCGCATTTAGAATATAGAGTCTTAGGAGACGAGTAACTTATTTGTGGTGACTTGGTGGTCGTGGGAAATTCTGCAAGGTACGAGGTGTAGGGTAGGCCGATGGCGTGATCTCGCATGCCTGGGTGGGACTGGCGCGCACGGCGCGAGTCGAAATAAAGCACGGACATTTCGCGCCTTACCCCGCGAGCGTCCATTTGGATGCTCCTGTGCCACTTATGTAGCCACGGCACTGCGCGAGGCACGGCTTTACGCGAGGCACGGCACTAAGCGAGGCACGACACCAGGCTTGGCGTTTCGGCCTTGGCAGTAGGTTGATGGCGAGTTGCGTACTGAAATACCGGAACGAGCAGCGCAAACTAGACTCGTCTCGGCTGTCTTTTTTCAGTGCTGCGCCTCGTACGGCACGCAAGGCTTGGCATCCACAGCTTGGCGCCGCTTTCGGACAACTTTCATATTGAAATTGCGGGAACGGGGCCGGCTTGTGCTGTGTGTTCGGCGCTGCGTGTTCGGTGTTGCGTGTTCGGTGCTGCGTGTTCGGTGCTGCGTGTTCGGTGCTGTGCCTCGCTTCTCTAGAGCTGTCGGTGGAGACGTTATATTACATGGCCCTGCCTTGGCACTATGCCAAGAAAGGTGCTGTTACGTTTACGAGGTTCGAGTTACGTGAATTCGTACGCTAGCTCTGAACTATGTAAGATCGGAAGTGTCCGCTGGCTGGCTTGTTTACGGCGCGTTGGTTGGCTGCCTCTTAGAGGCGGTTCGGGCGCAGCTTCCAGCCGTCGGCCTCGGCCATGAGCTCGGCGGCGCGCTCGCCAATCGCCAGCACGGTGACCATCGGGTTCAGCGAGACCATTTCCGGGAACACGCTGGCGTCGGCAATGCGCAGGTTCGAGAAGCCGCGCACCTTGAGCTGCGAGTCGACGACGGCCATGGGGTCCTTCGCGACGTCGCCCATCTTTGCGGTGCCGGCCGGGTGGTAGACGGTGTTTGCGGCGCGGCGCGCGAACTCGGAGATGTCCTTGTCGGACTGGACGTGCGGGCCCGGCGCGACCTCGCGCTTGAGCCAGTCCTTGAACGGGCTCTCCTCGGCGATCTTGCGCGCGGCCTTGATGCCGTAGACGACGGTGGCCTCGTCGTAGCCCTCCGGGTCGGTGAAGTAGCGGAAGTCGAGCGCGGGCTTGACGGCCGGGTCGCTGGACACGAGGTAGAGGCGGCCGCGCGAGCGCGGGCGCGGGATGTTCGGCGTCATGCAGAACGCGAAGCCGTCCTCGATGATCGGGTAGCCGAGGCGCTCCGTGTTGAGGTGGAACGGGACCTGGTAGCAGTGCATCATGAGGTCCGTGACGTCGCCGTCGTCGCCGTGCGCGTTCGGCGGCTCGCGGCGCAGGAACAGCGCCGCGTCGGAGTCCATCGTCGTCTGGTTCGGCGGCACGGGCTCGTTCAGCTCCCACATGATGATCGACTCCGGGTGGTCGAGCAGGTTCTCGCCGACGCCGGGCATGTCGCGCACGACCGGCACGCCGACCTCCTCGAGCTGCGCGCGCGGGCCGAGGCCCGACAGCAGCATGAGGCGCGGCGTGTCGACGGCGCCGGCGCAGAGCACGACCTCCTTGCGCGGCGTGACCGTGAGCCTTTCGCCGGACTTGAGCGTCACGTTCACGCCCGTGACCTTGTCGCCGTCGACAACAAGCTTGCTCACATGCGCCTGCGTCACGATCGTGAGGTTCGGGCGCTTGAGCTCGCCGCGCAGAATCGGGTGGATGTACGCGACCGAGGCGGAGCTGCGCATGCCGTCGTCCGGGTTGTAGGACACGGACAGGAACCCGGCGCACGCGCGCAGGTCGCCCTTCGCCGCGATCTCCGCGTTGTAGTCCGGGAAGATGGGGATGCCCATGGCCGACGAGCACGAGTCGACCCAGTCGCGGCACAGGCGGTTGCGGTGCCGCGGGTGGACGGGCTGGATCGTGTTGCGCAGGTTGTCGCAGAGGCGCATCATGAGCGGGAAGTCCCAGCCGTCGACGCCGGCCTTCTTCCAGCGCGTCATGTCGTGCTGCATGGGCCGGAACGAGATGAGCGTGTTGTGCGACGAGCAGCCGCCGAGAACCTTTGCGCGCGAGTGCCGGATGTGGCTGTTGCCCATGGGCTGCTCGACGGTCGGGTAGTCGTAGTCGAGCTCGCCGCCGAGCAGGCCGAGCCACTCGCGGAGCTTGAGGACCTGGTGGTTGTCGAAGTCGGACGGGCCGGCCTCGAGCATGAGGATCGCGCAGTTCGGGCGGTACGAGGCGAGGCGCTCGGCGATGACGCACCCGGCGGTGCCGCCGCCCACAATCACGTAGTCGAACGCGGCGTCCTGGGGAATCGTGTCGGTGATAGTGTTGGAGTTCATGTCGGTCGTGCGCGGGCTCCAGATCTCAATATATAGCTGATCCGCGATAGGCGATAAGAGGTGCGGTGCATGAAACGAGCGACGCGGGCTTTTTTCAGTTAGTCAGCGCCCTCGCCGCTACCCCGGACGCGGCTATCACAACCCTTGGGAGTGCCTGGCCCTGGGCTCGCTGGCCGGAGCCTATCGATGAGTCACGGGGCACTGGATGCCCGCTGCGGCGCCGGATCGATTAGAGTCGAAGCGCGATCGACCGCCGTGACAAAGCAGCTCCCAGCCGAACCCACCCGCCCAAACCAGCGCCCAAACCAAACCGCCAAAACCAACCCACCAAAACGAATCCGCGTGAACCCACATTGCTGCAATGACGTTCAGCACGCAGATCCACACGTTCTACGACGGCCGCCCGCAGCCCGCGCAGGGCGCGCAGGGCGCGGCCTCGTTCCAGAGCATCGACCCGGCCACGGGCGCGCCGCTCGCCACCGTCCACGCCACAAGCGACGCCGAGCTCGACGCCGCCGTGCAGTCCGCGCGCAAAGCGTTCCCGCAGTGGGCCGGCACGGCGCCACCGCAGCGCGCGAAGATCCTGCTGCGCGCGGCGGCGCTGCTGCGCGAGCGCAACGACGAGCTCGCGCTCATTGAGACGCGCGACACGGGCAAGGCGCTCTGCGAGACGGCCGTCGTCGACATCGCCACGGGCGCCGACGTGCTCGAGTACTACGCGCACATGGTCGCCGGCGGGCTGCCGGGCCGCCGCGTGCAGCTTCGGCCCGACGCGTACGTGCTCACGAGCAGGGAGCCGCTCGGCGTGTGCGCGGGCATCGGCGCCTGGAACTACCCGATCCAGATCGCGCTGTGGAAGTCCGCCGCGTGCCTCGCCGCGGGCAACGCCATGGTCTACAAGCCGAGCGAGGTCACGCCGCTGCACGCGCAGAAGCTCGCCGAGATCTACGTCGAGGCCGGCGTGCCCGCGGGCGTCTTCAACGTCGTCTACGGCGCCGGCGCCGTCGGCGCGCAGCTCGTCGCGCACCCGGACGTCGCGAAGGTCAGCTTCACGGGCCAGGTCAGCACGGGCTCCAAGGTCGCGAGCGAGGCCGCCCGCGGCATGAAGGGCATCACCATGGAGCTCGGCGGCAAGAGCCCGCTCGTCGTGCTCCCGGACGCCGACCCCAACGAGGCCGCCGACGTCGCCATGGCCGCAAACTTCTACTCGACGGGCCAGGTCTGCACAAACGGCACGCGCGTGTTTGTGCCGGACACGCTGCTCCCGGCCGTCGAGGAGGCGCTCGTCGACCGCTGCCGCACGCGCATCCGCCTCGGCATGCCTGAGCACGAGCACACGAACTTCGGCCCGGTCGTCAGCGCCGACCAGCAGAAAAAGGTCTCGTCCTACATCGAGCACGGCAAGGCCGAGGACCGCGCGCGCGTGCTCTACGACGGCGCCACCGACGCCCAGAAAAATATGCCGACAAAGGACGGCTTCTGGGTCCCGCCCGTCATCTTCTCGGACTGCTCCGACAACATGAAGGTCGTCCGCGAGGAGATCTTCGGCCCGGTCATGTGCGTGCTCCCCTACAAGACGCAGGGCCTTGCGCGCGACGAGTGGATGGCGCAGGTCGTCGCCCGCGCAAACGACACGCAGATGGGCCTTGCCGCGGGCGTCGTCTCGTCGGACGTCGGCTTGGCCCAGGAGGTCGTCCACAAGCTCGAGGCCGGAATCACATGGATCAACACATGGGGCGAGTCCCCGGCAGAGATGCCCGTCGGCGGCTGGAGACTCAGCGGCTTCGGCGTCGAGAACGGCGAGGAGGGCATCCAGGCATAC
This sequence comes from Entelexis sp. DX6506, assembly GCA_037041025.1. Taxonomy (NCBI): domain Eukaryota; kingdom Fungi; phylum Ascomycota; class Dipodascomycetes; order Dipodascales; family Trichomonascaceae; genus Entelexis; species Entelexis sp. DX6506. The sequence continues at coordinate 77,478 of JAXQHU010000023.1, forward strand.
CTGCGCATCAAGAGCACGCTCGTGCAGCTCGGCAAGGGCGCGACCGCTGAGACCTTTGCAAAACTTTAAACTCAGACGACTACCTTAATGACGATACGTAAAAGTTCCTAGAGCACAAAAATACGATACTTAGCTTCACTTGGTCGTGTTATATTCGGCTGGCCCATCCCCTAGCCTTGGTCTCACACTACGAAGCCTAAATACACTTCACAAGCGTGAACTTACTCGCCGGCCCCAGCCGCTGATGATGGGCACCAGACGCGATTGTTGGCACTAGAGACACAAACGTGCACACCCCAGGACAAATAGTTCGCCCAGAACAAATTTGCATTCCTTTTTAATGATTGAAGTGAGTTTAGGCGCGGCACCGGCACCCGTTCGGTGAGATGCCACACGCGGGCCAGCTGCTATGTGCGAACGCGTTCAATTGAGCATTCCATTTCGTGCGTGCACTGCACAAATAAAAGCATGCTAAATGAAATCTGGCGCCCGCCATCAATTTGTCTCTCTTTTCAACCCACACTCTCAGCTCTGTATATTCGTGTTTAGAAGTGACTCGACTGTACAAATTTTCGAGTGAAATTCAGTTTAAAGATAGTTTATGCCCTCTCTCATGCCTTCATCGTCCCTCAATCGCGTCAGATCCGGGCCGGATACGGTAGGGTAAGGGCGTCTGGTGAAAAATGAGCCCGAGAAGGGGCCGCTCAATCTGAAACCCTCGTGAGGTCCCTCATTTCACGCAGGACTATTAAGGGCGACCGTCGGTATATATAAGTGGTAGAAATAAAAAACGATGACCGTGATCTAATGTGGGGCCATAGTAGCGATAGACGTGGAACAAGCAGAGGAAGCAGGCGGTTTCTGTGAAGGTCGTGGACATACTTGAGCTGTCCTAGTCACTGAGCCGGACTCCGCTGAGCGCTCGCTTGGCGTCGCAAGTCGAAGACTTCGCTGGCCGATTAGTAGTCTCGTGATACCATTTGAAGCGTTCTTGTGATGCCTATAAACCGTGCATGGGGCCGTTGTTCTTCGGTGTACTTCATGTCTGCCGCCGGTGCCCTTGGACTGGGTCTTGTGAGCCTTGACGTCGAAGTGTTCTGAGAACAATGAGCCAGCGTGCGACCATTTGCGTGTTGGTGCCATTTTCTTAGCCGAGCACCTACGTCTGTATGCCTCGTGGTGGTGCCTTCTGTTTGGTTGGGCCTCCTGCGGTATTGACGTCGGAGTTCGCGAGACGTGACCAACCGTGCGATTACTCCCGCAACCGTTCGGACGGGTACCTCTATGTTGGGTCTCTTTGCCGGTCGTTTAGCCGCCATGGTACTCTTCTATTTTAGGTGGACCCGCGAGAACGGTGGCCAGGTACGGACTGAATACTATGACGTGCGCTGTACTAGACCCAGGTGGATGGGTACGTTCTGCCAAGATCGGATCTCTCAGTGCCCTTGATATCGGTGCGCTAGTACAGCGGGCGTTACCTTAATACTCTATTGATAAAGTGTATGGCGATGTTGCACTTCACGGCACCTTGGTCCTAGGAACCGGCCCGCTGGTGGTTGTGAAGGGCAGCACTAGACGGTAGTTACTTTGGGCGTTGACTTAGGGACTGCGAAGTGCACTAGGCGCAATGCCCTGGTGCATTAGTACAAGCAGGCATTCTCGAGAAAGTCAGCCTCCGCACTACCATAGCTATACACCTCCTGCTGGTTGACAAGCTTGATTAGGTCCCTAGTACTTGCTATGTAATTAGGATCTATCAAGAGTCGGCCAGCAGCGCCCGCAAGGGCTCCCAGGGCCGTCACCATGGCGCCTGGGAAGGCTTCGGCCGCTCGCCCTAGGGGGCGGACCACCGCAGAGGTGGCCCAAACCCGAAGGGGGGTGCCTTGTGCCTGAGGGCACGGGGGCCTCGAGCAGGAGGGGGGAGTGGTGCTGACGGTATCGTGTCGCCGCCTGATTTTCTCGCCGGCCCCTGGCTGGCGGTTTGACGGGCGATTTGACGGGGCGGAACGATGGCCGGAGAAAAGAACGAAATAAAGTGTAGAGGTGTAGTCGTATGTAGTGAATTTTTTATTTTACGATGCTTGTTTTCGATTTTGGCCAATGGCATTCGCGAGATTGGGCCTTAAGCTCCGGCCGCTGGTTGGGCGGGGCTCCGGCCGCGGGCTCCGCTCTGGGCTCCGGCTCCACGGCTCCTGGTCCGGCTGTCGGCTCGAAGTCACCACTGTCGGTATGTCGTGCCCTTCGCGCTAATGGCTGCGCTTGTATTGGCAGTATGTAGTATCTGCCGTGGTTAATGGCTGGCAGACATTGCAAGGCGTCCGGAAACACCAAAATAAACTCATTTTTAGAAATGCACAGTCAACGCAACTATCTGCCCAGATTTTCGCTCTCTCCCGAATACTTCTAAATTTTATCAAAATTTTTGTCCTGGAACTGGGTGCTTTCAAAATATTACGATCGCTAATTAGCACCCACAATACCGAACGAATACCCTAGCCCACCTACACC